>OZ024743.1:293368086-293403086 GCA_964016885.1 Eledone cirrhosa
TGATTATATATGTATGTGTGCATATATATAGATATATGATGATTATATATGTATGTGTGTGTATATATATATATATGATGATTATATATGTATGTGTATATATATATGATGATTATATATGTATATGTATATATATATTTATATATATGATGATGATTATATATGTGTGTGTATATATATATATAATGATATATATGTATGTGTATATATATATATATAATGATTCTATATGTATGTGTGTATATATATATATGATGATTATATATATATATATATATATATATATATATATATATATGATGATTATATATGTATATGATGATTATACATATTAGCATAGAAAGTGGTCTTTAAATGTTGATGATGATGATGATATATATAATATACACATGCATACACACATAGAGGGAGAGAATGCTATCTATCTACTAATCTAGATCAGTGGTTTGTAAATGATGCTCCATACAATCTAAGTGCAACAAGGGAATATATACAGAGAAATAAGTTTAAATTAAATTCTATATATAGAATGTTTCCCTCTGTACTTAATAATTTCCTGTAGTTTAAATTCTTTCTAATTACAGACTAAAATATATAAATACTGTATATGATTTTTTTTTCTTTTTGGTTTCTTCAGATTTTTGTTTATTATGACTGTAAGCAATGTAAACGTTGGAAAACACTCCTGTACATACATGGATGACTTCTTTTTGCCTCTTACAGACATTTGTATATATATATATATATATAGAGAGAGAGAGAGAGAAATACAAGATATGGTCATCTGACCTCAACGTTTGCCTCAAGTAGGATAACCCGTCGAACCCATGCTAATGTGGAAAATGTATATTAAATGGTGGTGGTGATGATGATGATATATGTATGTAGTTGATAGCCAGGAGAAAAGAGTACTCGATACTGAAGTAGAGTTTAAATATTCATTTTATTAAGGCTAAATAGTGAGTCCTGTTACTCTGGAGTTTCACCTGCTTCTGTGTTATCTTTTTCTGTTAGGCCTAATCTTCTAATTCAATTTTCAAACTCCACTTGCTGTTTTCTAAACACACCTCCTTTCTCTATATGCAAGCATAGAAAACCAGACAGCAAAACGATGATGATGATTAAATATATATATGTATAGTATATATATATATATAAATATATCATCATCATCATCATCATTATTTTACGTTTGCTTTTCCCTGCTTGCAAGGGTGGGACGGGAACTGATTCTGGCTTGATTTCTACAGCTGGATGCCCTTCCTAACACCAACCTCATTTAGAGTGAGTGCTGGGTGCCTTTTTGGCGTGGCACCTCCACGACCACTTTGCAGTGGAATGATAGGGACCCCAGATCATCTCATTTCTACAGCTAAGTAAACTGGAAAAATGTGAAATAAAGTGTCTTGCTCAAGGACACAACACATCACCCGGTCTGAGAGTTGAACTCACAACCTTTTGATCGCAAGGCCAATGCTCTAACCACTAAGCCATGTGCCTCCATATACTATATATACATAAACCCATGCAAGTGTGGAAGATGGACATTAAACGTTGATGATGATGATGAGTATGTCCACTTCAGAATAATTGTATGAAAGGATGTGTATATAAGTCTATCAAATATGTGTTTCCTTGTAGTTGTTAGGATGATGGACACACCTTCTGATGAGGTCAGAAAATTGATTGTGTTTATAATGTATTTAATCTAGAGGGATATTCATATTTTCTGTCCTGTTTACATGCCTACATATTAACATATGTGTATATTTATATACACATTGGTGCAGTCTTGGCTACCCATATTGTGTGTATACAAATATAAGTTTATCATACACTTCAGCTGCTAGCACACATCTTAATATAAATATATATCTCATCATCATCATTGTTATCCCGTCTGGTTTTCTATGCTTGTACGGGTTAAATGGGTCCTTTTCAGCACAGCATCTCTCTGAGTCTCAGCGATTTGAGATCGACTCTCACCATCTCTGCTCAACTCTTCCTTAGTCTACCTCAACTGTAGATTCCGCCTACTGGGATTTCCTGGCACTTCTTCACCTAGCAATCATCATTCAACTGCATCACATGCCCAAACCAACACAGTCTTCTTTCTTGCATACCACTTCAGATTCCTCTTAAACCCAGTTCCTCCAAGCTCTGATTTATCTCACATTTACATTGTACATCCAACAAAGCATGATTGCTTCATTTCTTTCCAACCTATGCTTGTCCACTGTCCACTGCTGTCACAGCCCATGTTTCACTACCAAGCTGCATCACACTTCACACACAACCATCATACAGGGAGAAACCTTTTGTTGTCAACAATGAGAATAGCTCTCTAAACTTCTTCCATCCTATTCTTATTATGCTCTAGGTGCATGATCCTCTGCTGTTAATTATGTCACCTAGATAGCGGAAGCTACCAACCGCTTCTATGGATCTTTCATGTAATTGGAAAGGATTTCTATCACTGATGCTCTTTCCCTCGACTATCCCTGTGCATTTTCAACATACAAAGTCTTCTCTTCCTATTAATCTACCTGTTATGCCACTACATCACCTGTGTACCCTAGATGTACATTATATACATCATATAGAGTTTATGCCTACTCCCTTTCTACATATTGAGCAGGCCACTTCCCTGAAGGTATCAGGGTCTTATCTTCTTACCTAGCTCTTTAGTTTTGGCTAAGGTTACTCTCAACTCTATTGATTCCTAATTTTGTTTCCATATACGGAAAGCTGACTTGAAATCATAAAGTAATCACTTCTGTACATCTGTGTGTGTGTATAAAAATTAACATTTCATGTTTGCTCTCCATAAATATATATAACACTGATTAGACAGCACACTCATAATTGTGTGTGTGTGTGTGTGTGTGTGTGTGTGTGCATATATGAATACACACATACAGTGAGAAAGAGAGGGGGGGGGCATGAGAGGCCAATATTGAAATAAAATGGAAGTTCTGGTAAGGATTGTTCAGGAACTTAAGCATTTAGATATGATAAAGATATAAAGTATGAGTGAGAGGCTGGTGGTATTAGAGGTGTTGGGGGATGTTGGAGTGGGGAATAATGATAATGGCAGGAAATGTAAAGATGATGATGAAGCTGGTTGATAATGCTTGCCAATGTGATGGAGAAGGTGGGGCATCCCATTAAAAAACTCAGACAGAAAATAAAATAAAAATATCCTGAAGATATAATAGACTTTAGGATTGCTTGCTAGCTATTGTTGTTGTTCCTTAATTAATTAGTAAGAAGAGGGGATGGGTAGAATAAAAGAGGATAGTGTAGTGGCCACATCCTTTGTAGCCCTTCCAAGAGGATGTGTAACTTGATAATAGGAAGGAAGCAAGTCTGTTATTGTTTTGGTAAGGAACTGGAAATTCTTGATTTAAGCGATAACAAATAAAAAGTGGATGAATTGAAACTGGTTTGGTTTAGAAATCTGGAATAAATTAATTATCTATCTATATATATATAATACTCCTCCTCCATACACACACACATGTATATCATGACTCATACACTATTCACTTCCCTGACATTTGCACATTATTCTATGCACTATACATGCACCTTTGATGAGTTATAGTGCACCTGAGCACTGTACACAATAATTTCATTATTATTATTATATATATATATATGCACACATATATATATATATAATATATATATATAATACAGCTGTAGAAATGAGATGATAGGGACTGGGGTCCATATCATTCCACTGCAAAGTGGTCGTGGAGGTGCCATGGCAAAAAAGCACCCAGCACTCACTTTAAATGAGGTTGGTGTTAGGAAGGGCATCCAGCTGTAGAAATCAAGCCAGAATCAGTTCCCGTCCCACCCTTGCAAGCAGGGAAAAGCGGATGTAAAATGAAATGATGATGAAATGATGATATCTATATACATGTGTGTGTGTGTGTGTGTGTGTGTGTGTGTGTGTGTGTGTGTGTGTGTGTGTGTGTGTGTATATATATATATATATACAGGGGTTGGACAAAATAATGGAAACACCTAGCATCATATAGCATCATAATTTTGAAATATCTATAAAACCGTCAAAAGCTTGTTTATTTTTATTGTTCTCGGGGTGGTCATTAAGCTCTGCAGTAATTTTGGGAGCTGTACTTTTGTGATCCTTTCTAACAATTTGCGTAAGAGTCCAACGGTCCCTATCTGAAAGTTTTGGTTTTCTTCCGGAGTTTTGTTTCGACGAGGAGGTTTTTCCCTCTTTCTCAAAGGCTGTCATTACTTTCGAGACAGTACTCCTTGATACACCAAGCATTTCGGCTGTTTTCGTTATGCTAGCGTCTGCTATACGAGCACCAACAATTTGACCTCTTTGAAAGTTCGATAGATCTGTCACTTTAATGAATTTGAATTACCGTTTTCTGATGATATCTGAAAAGAAACAGCAATTTTAACAAAACTTATTAAGCAACACTAATAATAAATAAAAAAAACATAAAAATAAACAAGCTATTGACGGTTTTATAGATATTTCAAAATTATGATGCTATGATGCTATGTGTTTCCATTATTTTGTCCAACCCCTGTATATATATATATAGTAATAATAATAAATTTGAAGACTAAAATCCAAAGAGGGCTCGATAAGGATAAATATATATCAAATATATAAGAACCGTAAGCAAATATTTATTTGCTCTACGGTTGCAACGTCTTTTGAAATATTTATTTCTGCGTTCACAGATTGACTTTTTTAGTTTCAGAAGATCTCGTTAAGGGTGAAAGCAGCGATTCTTTGCTTAAACTTTAATCTGTTATTTTAATAAATATATATATATATATAATTGTAATTAATGTGAGCGGTAAAGCATAACATAAAAGGAATCATATGCAGTGTGCAGGAGAGGTGATTGTGGTTGGCATTAAGAAACATATCCAGCCATAGAAACCAAACCAGAAACTGTTTTATGTGAGCAAGACATGGCCAGCTAACTCAAATTGCTTCAAATGAGACAACCCGTCTAACCCATGCTAATGTGGAAAAATGTACATTAAATGGTGATGATGATGATGATGATGATGTGTGTGTGTGTGTGTGTGTGTGTGTGTGTGTGTGTGTGTGTGTATACACACATCATCATCATCATGCTAGCATGGAAGATAGATGTTAATCAATGATGATGATGATGAATATATATATATCTCTATATATATATGTATTTATTTATATATATATATTATTTATTTATGTTCATACTCAGAACAAGGAAGCACTACTTCAAGATTCAGTGCCCAATTATGGCCATCTCCTCAGATTGTGCATGGCGGTGCAGTATGCGTGGAGCGTCAAGCAAATTTGTGACCTAGTCAAACATAAATAATTGTTTCTACTTCAAATTTGTGACCCAGACAAACATAAATAATTGTTTCTACTTTTGCCACCAGGCCAGCAATTATCCCAGTGCATTACTTGTACTTTATTTTATCGACCCCGTAAGGATGAAAGGCAAAGTTAATCTCGGCGGGATTTGAACTCAGATCATAAAGGGAGGTAACTCTATGTTTCAAAGCATGGCGCCCGACCCTCTACCGATACTGCCAAATAATGTATCAGCTCTGTACTAGATTGAGCACTGTTTTCCTTCTTTTTTCACATCCATAGACATGTTTTGCTATATAAATATATATATATATATATATATACATGTACACATACATACATACATATATATATATACTCTTCTGTGCATGTGTTTTTGTTATTGATGTATGCACACACCCTCATGTATAAATAGGGTATAGCTTTTCTTTCATACTATTTATATTTTTATATATTAAATATATCTAACTTTCTATCTATATACAAACAAGCTCTGCTGTCTTAAATTATATGAATGCTACTGTTAAAGATATTACAACTGAGTGTTATAATAGTAAGTAGAAACAATATAATTGTACCACATATTTTACACTTAATGACCATAATCTAAATGTTACCAGTCATCCTTCAACAAAATTCATTAACCTTTCTGAAAGTTATTTTGGGAGCATTATTAAGAACATATTAGATTTCATTATTCCTTAAATCAAGCTTAAATCACTGCTCTGGAGAATGACACTAATTCATTTATATGCTGGTTTAACACTACTCAAGATAAAAACGACTGCCACTTCTAGTTTGGTATAAAGAATGATACCTGAATTTTTTTTACAGCTGCTTTCAAACATACAAAATCTTATTACATTTATCAAAAGCCATAGACATTGGCATTAGAAAAATCTTTCCTTTTCAACGACAACTCTATATGAATAAAAAAGCAATCCCATGCGCCCTTTAATGTGAGTAAGGTACCAAAATATTCTACTGAAGTTAGTGATGTACAACTTGAATACATTTGTTCTTTATGTGGGCTTGTATAGAGATGACAGATTGCTATTACTATGTCATTTTAACCTTCAGACCAATGAATGATAGATTCCATAAGAACATTGATAATTTTTTTCAAACATTTTGGTTTTTCTACTACAGTCAAAGCTCATTTACAAAGTAGCTTGTTTGATATTTCTTTGAATTAAGATAACTCAATATACACACTAGGGAAGAAAAAATAACATAGAAAAGGAACATTGGATTGTATTTTGTATTTCCATTATAAAGTAGTAGTGAGTAGTGGTGTTGTTTAAAATGTTTGTTAGGGGATGGGCAGTCATTGGTATGATATTTGCAACACTTCCATGACAGGTGAGATTTATATGGTTGATGTTCAATGCTGTGATTAGGAAAGACATTAAAAGTATGTATTCATCCATGACTTTTGCTACATCATTGGGTTTCATGTATTCATAGAGAGGGCTGCTGAGTTTTTTTCTGTAGTAGAAATAAGGGAATATGTAAGTCAGGGTTTCATTTTAGATGCTGGTCGACTGAGCTCACATTTGGTTTCAGTTGCCTGAATTGGTGATTTTTGCAAGGAGTTCACACCTTTGTTTACAAGGAACACCAAAGAGGCCTGCTTTCAGAAAGATGTTCCCAGAATTCTATGTCAATACTGATTTTCAATGTTAACTTTTTTTTATTCTAAGCCACTTGAAATTACCCCTGGTTCTATGATGCACAACTACCCTGGTTCTACGATATACAACTACCTGTTTTAAAGTGTTCATACTTTAAATATACATCTTCCAACATAACTTTATGTATGGACTTTCTAAAAAAGTTGATTATTCCATTAAATCCCTCCAAATTCTTTCTTACTTTCAAAATGAATTGAAACACCACATTACAAATATGGAAGGTAACTAAAGGGTTAAATCCAAAACACTTAGTAAATGAGTCTTAATTGCTCTTGAAATTATTAACTGCTGGTGGGTTGTGCTATGGAAGTGTTATTGTATGAAGTTGTGGCACAGAAAGACAGGGGAGAGGGTAGTGATTATTTTAGTAGTAGTGATAATGTTGTTGCTTGACGAGGTGGTAGATATATTGGTGGTGGTGGTGGTGGGGGCATTTGTGGTTGTTTTGGGGTGGGAGGTATTGTAAGATATTTGGCAATGAAAAGCATAGATAAAATTAGCTGTTTTTATAATAATAAAGCAAAGGCAGGCTTTGAGAGGGTTATGGAAGGTTGGTGGATATTGTACTCCCCTGTCTGTGATGTTTGTATGAGGGGCAGAATTTAGTTGGGGAGGGAGGGGGGGGGGCAGAGGTTAGAGGGTAAATAGTTTTACCACTTGAGAGTAATTAAAAATAGAATTAAGATAAGATATGTTAGGGAGGAGGAGGTTGAGTTCTGCTTTGTGGTTGGGTGCTGGGGTGCCTGAATAAATTCTCTGACATCTCTCTCTCATCCCATATCTATCTCTATAGCTGTACTGCTGCTTGGTATTTATAACAACACATAATAATAATAATAATAGTAATAATAAAAAAAATGTGATGTAGTTGAGGTGTTAGTGGTGTTGCTGGTGATAGAGCTGATAATTGTGGTAATTCTAAAGTGTGAATGGGTGGAGAAAGAGAAGGTGCTAGATGCAGGCATATTTCTTTCTACCACATCTATTTCCACCACCACCACCATTACTACTATCACCACATACATCTCTCCTTTCATCCTTGCCTCTTAATTCACTTGTAGCCTTTCTCACATCATTAATATATTTTTCTTTTTTATTAATTATCTCTTGTTTCCCCTCTCTTCAACACACACACACATACATACACACATATTGTATATAAATTATACAGTGACACACATATACACACACATGCTACAATACACACACTACTGTCATATAAATAGCACAAAATATAGAACAGAATCACACACACACACACACATTCACACATAATCAGACAAAGTATACATAAATCATATAGAAAATAGAACACACTTTGTCGTGTGTGTGTTTATTTAACCGAATTCAAGAAGGGAACAGAACTAGTACTGTAAGAGTCATTTGTGGGTCTTTGTGTTCCAAATGGGAATACTATTACACACTATTACACACTCAGATAAAGAGCACAGATTCTCATAAGCTGTTTGGTAGGCACCTTTTCCTCCATCTCCTTTTCTCCTCCACCCCATCACTGTTATCATCATCATTATCATCAACAACAGTATCATTTCCAGGAGGTTTTTAATTGGAATAAGCGATGTTAATTGAAACAATGATACAAAACTCTGTAATGATGCTCATTAAGATTTCAGTTTTCTTTCTGTCCCTTTTTGCTCTCATTACCCACTTGATGGTAATGCTCTTCAAAATCGTCATCCTCATAATTAATCTAGATATGCTTTCCATGCTGGAATGGGTTGAACAGGTTGTTATGGTCCAGTCAGTTCTGTTACATGTGCCTTCCTAGTCAGATCAGAAGACCATGTATCACTTGTATGCTCTTAAAACCACCAACTTAATAATTTAACCATTTGATACCAACCTCTCTGAGACCACCCCTGGTTCTATGATACAAAACTGTTTATTTAAAAGTGTTCATACTTATATTAAAATCTTCCAACACAATTTTATGTTAGAACATTTTGTTAAATTAAATTTTTACCACCAATTTGATAGTGAGAAGGTAAGTTTAATAAATGCCTTCAAATGTTTTTCTTTTATTACTGTTTACTACAGAGTGCCCATCTCCTGAGAGTGGTGAGAGAATGGGAGCTAGTTATCTTTATACCTGAAACCGGTCCCAAATGCTTAAAACAGACATCTCCAGTAAACACACCCAAGGGCTCAGTGCTGGTGTAAAACTTGATGAAAGTAGGCCATAGCAGCAACCCAAAGATTCCGAACAAATGCCACAATCCACCAATACATGGAATTCCCTGGTACACTAATTTATCAACCTCGGTAGGGTTTGAACTTGGTTTGAAGATAGTGCTGGAAAAAATACAATCTCGCTCTTCAAGAATGTTTATTATTGTTTAGTCAAGGAGGGTGGGTGGGTGTGTGTGGCCTAGTTGTAAGGGTGTTGGACTTACAATCATAATGTCATGAGTTTGATTCTTGGATTGGGATATGTGTTGTGCTCTTGAGCAAAACACTTCATTTCATGTTGCTCCATTATACTCAGCTGAAAATGAGTACCAGTAATAGCTGGGGGTTTAACCTTGTGATGTACTGGTATCCTATCTAGTGGGGAGTCTTGAACTCTTAGTTGCTTAATCCCTTGGAAACCAGGATAAGCACCGTTCTGATGAGCCTCCTGGCTCGAGACAGATGAAACAGACTTTAGACTTATTCAAAGAGAGAAAGGCCTTTGGCCCGAATGTTTTCAACTGATTGGAATCTGTTAAATGTACCCAGGGGCCACATGATTGTGTTAAACTGAGTAATAGATTGTCTTCGTATAGTAACACTGGTGCCACTAAAAAAATACACCTAGTGTAAAGTAGCTGCATTTGGAAGGGTATCCAGCCATAGAAACCATGCCAAATATGGAACATAGGAGCAAGATGGTGTTCTTTGACTAGTCTAGTTTCTGCCTTTGACAACCTATCCAACCCATGTCATGTATAGAAAGCAGATGTAGGGTGTTGGTGTTAGTGGTGGTATTGACTTTACTGACATTCAAAACTCATCTCTATAAAGATTTGAACTCACAAATGTAAAAAGATCACAATAAGATAGTAAAAAACACATTTTTTTTCCTTTAATATTTCATAGATTCTGCCAATCCAGCACATTATTTCTAATTAGTTGCCAATAACCTGTGATCTGAGAATGGGCTGGCTGGTGATTATTATTTTCTAAGTTCCAAGAGAATAATAATAATGGTGGTGGTAGTAGTAACAAAACAACAATAATGATAAAATAACAATAAAGCAACAGCAACAACAACAATAATAATAATAATGATGATGATGATGTTGACAGCAATAATAAATATAGAAATAATAATAATAATGATGAAAAATAGGCATGACAAATTTCTTGCTTTGTTTTTGTCTGGTAGTGTACTTCTAAATAATACTGTCTTTAAAACACCATCTGCTTCATTACATCTTTAAATTGACTTCAATAATTGACAGTGTTAATAATTGCATGGCAAACTAGGAGACAGTTATTGGCTTGATAAATTTTGAATTATTCATTTGAGTAATTTTGGAAATTCTTCCTGCATATTCTCACTAACTCTCACACACACATACACACACCACACATACACATGTAACTCTCTTTTGCTCTCTCTCTCTGATATATATATATAAGTGTTTCTGGAATAGATCAGGGTAATTTTTGATGCATGTTTAAGTGCAGAGTTGGTGTAGCAATGTATGTATGTATATATATAAATACACACACACTCACATGCATACATATAAATGCATACATACGTGTGTGTGTGTGTGTGTGTGTGTGTGTGTGTGTGTGTGTGTGTGTGTGTGTGTGAGTATGTATATGTGCACATGTACGCCTGTATGTATGTGGCTGCATGAATTACCCTACATATCTGTTATGCTGTGAAATACCTGTCTGCGAATACAATCATGGCTGCAGAGAGAAATTTAACAAGACAGAACAAAATCACTTATGGGCCCCTCAACCATGTCTTCTCATAATCTCAGAATTCTAGGTCCCCCGAGGGTTTTTTTCAGGGTGGGGGTGGGGGAAGCACAGATGTTTATGATTCTCTCATTACTTCTGTAGGCCCTGTCCTGGTTATTGGCATCAATGGACAGCTTTAGTGATTGTCTTTCTCAGGGGTGGTTTAACCCTTTTTCTACTAACACAGCCAAAATCGGCTCTAATTTTATGAGTTCTCATTTTAAAGAGTTCTCAATTAAATTAAAATCTTCAAACTTATATAAGAGCCATAAATAATTTTTGTAAATTCCTGTAGTAAATTTTTCACTAATTGAAATACTGTATTTCATAAGAAATATGGTCACAAAAGAATTAATGTGTGCTGTTTGGGTTGTTTCAGCCCTTACCTGTTACTTCTGTGGTGATGATGATGATAAAAGAGTGAAGAGAACTATAAAATACTGCTGGAATTGGTAATGATTATGAATGATTGCGCTGACATTGATAATTATTATGATGATGCTGTTGAATTGTTGGGTGATGATAATAGTGAAGATGGTTGAGTAATGATGATGATAATTATAATTATCGTTTTAAATTCATTTTCCATGCTGCCGCTGAATGGGTTGTTGCAGTCTGAGACCAGATGGGTTAGAGAATCACATCTTGCTCACATGTTTTATTTTTGGCATATTTTCTATGGCCGAATGCTTATTATAACACCGACTGGTTTACAGAGTGTACTGGGTGTACTTTATCATTGCATCAGCACTACTACATACAGAGTGTACTCTGGGTGTACTTTATCATTGCAGCAGCACTACTACATACCGAGTGTACTCTGGGTGTACTTTATCATTGCATCAGCACTACTACATACAGGATGTATTCATGATTGTTGTAAGGATGAAAAAAAATCATAGTGAAGATAGCTAAGGTGATGATGATGAGTGATAATGACACTGATGATGGTGTGGGGTGGTGTTGATTCTGGTAAGGATGGGGAATAGTAAGATGATGATGAAGATGGTGAGGTGAATGATGTCATTGATATTGCTTCAAAATACAGAAGCATCAAAAAGTTACAGATGGCCCCAGAAAATTAAGGATTTGTAGTTACCAGCTGTGGAATAAAATATTAATTGCGTAGACAGTTTAAACTGCCATTGGCTCTATCTGGCTTCCATCAACACCAGCATTACAACCAATGCTCTTCTAGCTGTAAGTAGGTACTCCAGATGAGTGTAGGTACTATAGAGTGTAACTGTAAGTAGGTACTAGAGATGAGTGTAGTTCACTTTAACAGCTGACAAGTGTTTCTTTGGCTTGAGTGGAGTTCCAATATGAATGACTTGACAGGCTCATTCAGTTCTAGGCTATTTATTATATGCTAGGTTAATTAATATATCTTAATGGATGATTTACAGTATGAATGAGAGGTCAAGCAAATGACAGTGCCTACACATAGTCAGTCGGTTGACCTGCTAGAAATCGCAGCTAAATCATCCTTAATTCATACCAGGCATTATAATGTAGTCTTAGATTAGTGGTCCCCAAACTTATTGTGTCACGGAATCCTTACATGATTTAATAAATTTATTGAGGTGCTTGGATAATGTGAAATTTGAAAATGTAGATATCTAAACACAGAGTTGCTACAGTGATAATGATAATAGTGTTAGAAAATTGGGTAAAATATTCCTAGGGGCATCAGATTTTTTTCACGGAACTCAAATTAGGCGAACACAGGTCAGCCTGAGTTGAGTGACTGAAACATTAAGAATATGATTGTAAATATATCCCTGTGGTATTTAATTGCAATTATGTTCTGAGTTGAATTTGGCTTCTCTGGGAAAGACAGAAAAATGTTAATATAAAAATAAGTATCAGTAATATGCTGGGGTAAATTGAATGGTCTATATCTTATTTTTTTATGAATTTGTTGGATTTGTGCCACAACTAGAAATCAATATTTCATATATAGGAAGAGGCATTGCTATATGGTTAAGGAGTTCACTTTGCAACCATGTTGTTTTCAGTTTTGTCCCATTGCGTAGTACATTGGCCAAATGTTTTCCTTCTACTATAGATTAGTGCCTTGTCAGTGAAATTTAGTAGATGGAAACTTTGTAGAATTCTGGCATACTTTATGTGTGGGTGTCCAGTAACCTAGAAGTTTGGCAAAAAGGGATTGGTAACACAGGTACTGGGGTTGTTACAATCCAGCTAAATCCTTTTAAGGTGGTACTCCATGATGGACATAGTCATAGTCATATATACTCATGTCTGAGTATATATATGTGTGTGTTACTATGTGATTATTCTAGTATGTGTGGGTGCTTACTCTGAAGTGTGAGCAGACGTGTGAGGTACTGAACCCAGCATGATTCCATTGAAATATGTCGGATGGAAAATAGTTGATGAACCGCGTGGCAGCAGATACTGACCAGAACGTGTGATGACGTGGAGTAAAAACAGCCAATGGCATGACAAGAGTGGAAAGAAGGTTTTTTTGAGGGGTTGTTTTGATAACAACACCCCAGTGATAAAATTTGCTCCGGACATAACAGACGTGTCTGAAAGAACCCGCAGAAGTAGAATCAGCCAGATCCATACAAGGACCATGACTTGAGCTACATGCCGGCGAAACATTTGTAACACAAAATAAACTAAGTCCAGATGCATCACTGATTTTTCGTTTTCTTGATATATATATATATGTGTGTGTGTGTAATAAACAACACAATATAATTATTCCATTACCAAAGGTTTCCCAAAGGTAGACGTTTCTGTTAGAATCATCTAATTTCTATTACATAATAAAATAGCTCTGTACTATACATAGAGTACTCTTCTTTCCTTTTCCACGGAAATACTTAACATATATATTTATGTGTGTGTGTGTATATATACATATATCTTCTGCTATAAGACTTTTTGCATTTGCTTTTTGGAGCTGGCATGGTGTTGAATAGGACTTTTAAAGAAAGAGACAGTGATTTATGGCTGGTTTCCCTTCCTGACACCAAACCTTTTAGTTGCCACTTATGCCATGCAGGTCAGGGATTTGGTATACCTACACCCTCACCTAATGACACTCTTCTTATATATATATATATATATATATATATATATGTGTGTGTAAGTAAAGGGTGGTGATAGTGCTGTTTCATGTTGTTGATATTCATATACTTTATATATATATATATATATATATATATATATATATACAAGCAAATTATAAACGTAAACATGTACGTATGGTTTTGAAACAGTGCGCGAGTTTGAAATTAGAAATTATAAGCTTTCACCGTATTTTAGACTAAAGAAATTTCTAGCCTGATAGTGGGGTTTATAACCCTTGGAGAAATGGATAAAGATGAGTGTTGCCGTACATGGGAGTCGAACCCACATCTTTGGTTATCCAGACCACTGTGCTACCATTACACCAATACACATCCCATCTCCTTCCATTCGAATTAGAAGATATGAACTTAGCAAGTGAATGATAAACAAGCAAATTATAAACCTGCCTCTATCTATCTATCTATCTATCTATCTATCTATCTCTATATATATATATATATATATATATATATATATATATATATATATATATGGAGGCACTTGGCTTAGTGGTTAGAGCATTGGCTTTGCAATCGAAAGGTTGTGAGTTCAATTCTCAGACCGGGTCATGTGTTGTTTCCTTGAGCAAGACACTTTATTTCACATTGCTCCAGTTTACTCAGCTGTAGAAATGAGATGATAGGGACCCCAGTCATTCCACTGCGATGTGGTGGTGGAGGTGCCATGGCAAAAAAGCACTCAGCATTCACTGTATGTGGTTGGTGTTAGGAAGGGCATCCAGCTGTAGAAATCAAGCCAGAATCAGTTCCCATCCCACCCTTGCAAGCAGGGAAAAGCGGACGTAAAATGATGATGATTATATATATATATATATATATATATATGAATATCAACAACATTAAACAGCACTATCATCACAGCCACCACCAACATCACTAGTGCCAACAGCACCACCATCATCACCATCACCATTAGTGCTAACATCACTACCACCACCACGACCATCACAGTCACTGCTAACAACACCACCACCACCACCACCATCACAAACACTACTAACACCACCATCACCACCCAAACCACTTCTACTACAATCATTCACTACACTCCCTTAGCTCTACCCTGTACTGTTAACACTTACTATTCTATAATTCATTAAGATTAAATTTCCAAAGAACTGCTTGGGTCAGATTCTTTAATTAATTGAAACTTGAGTAGATTTTTATAGTCTCACAGGTGGTGGGGGTGGTCCTGGTGGTTATAGTATCTACTGTGGAGGCTATAGTACAGATGGTGATGGTGGGAGTTAGTAGTATAGGTGGTGGTGCTGGTGATTCTGATGGTTATAGTACTGGTGGTGGTGGTTATGGTAGTGGTGGTGATGGTTGTGGTTATGGTACTGGTGGTGGTGGTGGTGGTGAGTGTCGTGGTTATAGTATTGGTGGTGGTGGTTATGGTACAGATGGTGGTTAGTTGGTGGTATTGGTGGTGGTTCTGATGGTTATAGTACTGGTGGTGGTGGTGGTGGTGATGGTTATGGTACTGGTGGTGGTGATGGTTGTGGTTATGGTACTGGTGGTGGTGGTGGTTATGGTACAGATGGTGGTTAGTTGGTGGTATTGGTGGTGGTTCTGATGGTTATAGTACTGGTGGTGGTCACTGTGTTTATGTTGTCACCAAAAGGAAGAATACCAAAGTTGACCTTGATGAGTATCCAGAGAACTAGAATAAACACCCAAGTAATTAATATCTAACAGCACTCTGTTGGTCAGCATGAAAAGAAAGTGGGGAGATAATTTCATGGAATTAAGCATAAATTTTACAGTTGAATTAAAATGCTTAAGTCTCATGACCATATTTCTAATAAAATACACTGTATTTCTATTTCAATTAATTAATGAAGAATTTTGAAGGATTTACTAAAATTATTAATTATTTCATTACTTAGGTAGTAACGTGATGTAAAAAGTTCTTATATAAAATTATGTTGGAAGATTTTAATTTAATCAGAATCTTTTAAAATGGGTGATTTGATTTCATAGAATCAGAGCTTGTTTTGGCCGAGTTGGTAACAAAAAGGTTAAGGAAATGTGTGTAAACGTATGCACAATAGCACACTAAAACCACATATGTATACAAACATGACGACATAAATAACTATATTTGACTTCAGTTGTTAAGAATGAACAACATGAACACATTCTCTTATTTACAAATTCATTTACTCTCTCATTGCAAAAGTATAATGCTCTCGCATTCTCAGAAACGTGCAAGCATACACAGAGGTATATATATATGCATACGGATGTGTGTAGAGAGAAAGAGAGACGATTTATCTACTACAAAAACACATTTAAATTATATATGTGCATGTGTCTGTGTATGTATGTGTCTGTGTCTATGTATGTATAAGTGTGTGTGTGTACAATTGTATGTATGTATCTATATCTATCTATATATATCTGTGTGTGTAAATGAATATATATATATGTATTTATTGTATATATATATTTATATGTATGATAAAATGTACATATTTCTGCTTATTAATTATTATTGTCTGTTTATTTTTCTATCAACTCTCAGTGGAACATCTGCCCATCTCTCTCTCTGTTTTTCTCTCCCTCTCTCCTCCCCCTCAGGATATATGGGAATGTCCCAATTTCTATATATCGTTAAGTCAGTCACTTGAGATTAACTCTTATGAAATATTAATGAGACATTGTAGAAACACAGAAACATGGCCAGCAACAGTAACAACTAAAATAATAGCAACATCTACAATAACTGCAACAGCAACAACAGTAACCATAACAAACAGTTTTTCATTTTAGCAATCATATGTGAAGCTATTCCAAATGGAATTCAAAAACTCAGCTGCAATGATTATTATTATTATTATTGTTGTTGTTGCTGTTGCTGCTGCTGTTGCTGTTCTCATTTTAAAAAAAAATATATATTCACAATATGCATGCATGGAAAAACGATCATAACATTGAATATAATGATTATGATGACGATGATGATGATGATGATGATGATAATGAAACTGTTAGCAGTGGCAGAATTTAGTTAAGTGTCATTCAAAATATGCTTTGCAATCTCTTTCATGTTCTTTGTTCACATTTTTTCTAATGGACAACCACAAGAGAAGTGATAAGGTGGCAGATCATGTGTGATGTTGGCAAGTGGTAGATGGTCATCTGCGTGCCATGGATTAAAAAGAACGTTGATGCTATGATTTCACAATTAAAGAGATTAATATGAACAGGTTTAAGTGATATCAAATAGTAGATGTCATCTGAAAGCTATGGAAGAGATAGAACGTTTGTGTTATGGTTTTACATTGAAGGCTGAAATGTGGCTCCTCCAAAGGATCCTTGAAGTACCATTAATCAATAGAGTTTGTAGCTCAGAGATCAAAAAGTTTTCCAGTTATTCTAGGTGGAGCTGCTGCTTCTCCGAATGAAGAAATCACAGCTCCGATACTACAGACATGTTGTTAGTGTGTCTAAGGAAAGTATGACAGGATGGATTTTTATGTGCACAAATCAACTGGTGCGAGACCTAGAGGTCGATCAAGAGCAGGATGTTGGATAACATCCGTGAGCTTGGTTGATCTCCTCAGGTATCCAGCCAAATCAATTGGAGATGGTTGCTTGTAACAGGACCTGCTGAAAGGCATGTTTGAGAACTCTGTCTCCTCAACACCCCAAGCATAAGTGGGCAAAGAAGATCGTCAGAGCACTGGATTTGGGCAGGAGAGATACCCGCCCTTGTGGCAATGCCATCAGTTGAGAGATAAGTGAAGACAATATAGGTGATGGTAGGAGAGGTAGAATGATAGTGATGATGAAAATAGTGATAAAGAATGATAGAGGTGGAATTAAGTATAGATGGCCCAAAATATCACATCTCACTTCATGGTAGCAGTTCACATTGGATACAGAACATAGGTAACGGATATAGCAGATAGGACAGTATATGGATGAGGAGTAGGGTTAATAGAGATATTTTGAACTACCTTATACTAGCAAGCAATGATTCTTTGTCATCTGTCATGCATTTATGTTTTTTGCAGTCACCACTTTGGTCTAATGTCTTCCAGAATCTACCCTTTCCAGAAATCTCATCTACTATGAGCGCCCTGCACTTTATACAGCTGTCATCTTCCGTATACATCACATCATCATCATTGATTAACGTCTATCTTCTTTGCTAGCATGGGTTAGACACATCCATATAAACTGAATCTTCTCTTCTGCACACCACATCTGATTCCTTTTATATCTAGTATTTTGCTCAGCTTGTTTATGCTTTGTTGTTCATTCTCTTTAACAATATATATCCACTGGAGCATACTTGCTTCATTATTTTCTAGTCTTAGCAAATCCCCTGCACTCAAGGTCCATGTCTCACTGCTATGTAGCATCACAGTTTCAATACAAACATCATGAAGTCTATAAATGGGGGAAGGTAAAATGAAAAAAAAACTGCTTGAGAGTATTTAGAGATTCTAGTCATGTATATAAACAAACAAGACAAAAGATGAACTAAATTTGAACAAATCTGTATGGATGTCTCCTTAATCATTTATTCTCCCCAAACATACACAGCATGAAGCAATCTATGTAGTAGAAATCATGTTTTCTAAATACGTCACCTGCTTCTTGGTCCTGGCTGACAGGAACATTCCAGTCCAGAGTGGTGGATTGACAGAATTGTTAGTATTGAACAGCATACTTGACAATATCTGTTGAAACTCTGGTGTGTTTTGAGTTTATATCCCGCCTCATGTCATTGGAAAAATGGTGGCATTATAAAAAGGGCTGGGTTGTGGGTGGCACTACCATTAACACCCACACTCCACACAACACAAGAGGCTTTCTAAGAGTTGCAAACATATAGGAGGCTGGTTAAACCTAACACAGGTGTTGGCCATAACAACAACAACTAAAACAGCAACATATAGCAATAACAAAATCGTAGTAACATTTCAAAAGCTTGACTTTCTTTCTGGTATTAACAAATGCACCAGTTCTGAAGGATTTGCTGACATCTCACTTTATAATGTAGAAACAGTGACCCGCATTGGAGTTCCGCTCCATTCACATATTTGGAGCAATGTAGTTGATATATATATATATATATATATATACACACTCACACGTACATCATAGCAGCTATAGTCACACTATCACAAATACATACACTATAGCTGCTATACACACACACACATTTATATATATATACTATAACTGCTATATATACACTCTCATAGATATATTTTTATAGACTATAGCTGCTATATATATATATATATATATATATATATATATACACTCTCACACATAGATATATAGACTATAACTACTATATATACTCTCACATACATACACTATAGCTGCTATATACCCACTCACATACACATGTACAGTGTAGTTGTAATACACACATACACACATATTCTAGACAGCATCTATCAAAAGTTTAACCAACTACTTTGGTAAACGTTCACTCTTTGCTCTACCACAGATTACAACAGTGGTTCTCAAACTTTTGGAGCCACTGCCCCCCATCCCCATCCCCACAACCATTTAGTACCCTTAGTGCTCCCCACCCCTATTTCCAGCGAGACCTGCCTACATGCAAATTGTGAATAATATATAATAAATAAAATTGTTAGATGTAGGGAAGTTAGTACCTTACTTACTGAAAACAAGTAATGGTTGGCATCTGAAAGGACATCCAATACTGCCTCCAAAAAATCCTCATTCTACCTCTGCCAACAGGGAAAAATGGACATAAAATCAATGATGATTACAATATGACTGAGAAAGTATTTTGTTGTTTCTTATACAGCTGTATTTTCACTTTACATCTTATACAGCTGTATTTTAAATCTACACCTTATACAGCTGTATTTTAAATCTACATCTTATACAGCTGTATTTTAAATCTACATCTTATACAGCTGTATTTTAACCCTACACCTTATACAGCTGTATTTGAACCTGTTGAAACTGGAACAAAGCATTGGTCTGAATCTTCTACTTAAAATATTGGCTGGAGATATATATTTACTGTTATTTGTAGGAAACCAGATGGAGCCACATGTTAGTTTAGACTTGGTTTTGTTTTTAGTTTATTTTATTTGCTACCATTATTTTCTCTTTTTTTCAAACATTCAATGTATTAAATCTCAAATAAAATTTTTATAAATTTAAATTGCTGATATCACAATGGGAAGATAAAAATGAGGAAGACAAAAAGTTTTGGTATATTTTATTTTAGAAGAATACAAGGGAAAGATTGGGAAGGGAGATAATGGGAATAGTTTCTAATAATAATATAAATAATATAAATGATAATGGTAATAACAATAATAGTAATAATAATAATAACAACAACAAGAATAATGTAATAATAATATAACAATAATATGCTGATGATGAAGATTTAGGAAAACAGGGCAGAAGTACTTAGTAAGAGGATGGGAGCTTTAACTTAAATCAATTTATGAGTTTGTAAGCAGATTATTTAAATTGGAAGAGAGACAGATATATATATAGAAAGATAGATAGACACATATAGATGGGGAGAGAGAGACACACACAAATAGATAGATTATATGTAGATCTATGGATATGTGCATGCATATCTATTACTGTATAAGGATGAATTAGAAAGAAGGACATATTCTGTCAAAAGTATGGCATAACATGTACTTACATATATATGCATGCATGTATGTGTACACTAGTATGTATTTATACTAGTCTTAAATACATATATATTTGCATACAAATGTGTTTGTGTGGCTATATGCATGCATGCAAAATTTGTATATGTGTGAGTACTCGAATACATACATGTGTATGTATTATGCAATTTTTTTTGTGTGTATATTTGTTTATATGTATGTATATCTGTATATCATGTGTTTTGCTTTCTATATGAGTATATATATATATATATATATAAGCAAAACACATGATATGCAAAAGAAAAATAATTTCTCTGTGGAATTGATTTACTGTTTTCTTCACAAAGAAATATTATTGATTTTTAAGCCCTGTTGTTCCCTTTTAACACACGTATACACACACACATGTATATATATATATATATATATATATATATATATATACAGGTGTGTATATCGTCTAATCATCATCATAGCAAATATCATTGTCTTCTTTGCTTTCTTGTTTTCATCAATATTATTATTATAACCATTATTAATATCATTGCTGAAGCTGCTGTTGTTGTTGTTGTTGTTGTTATCCAATCTTTCCTCTATTATATGTGTGATGATGGTAGTGGTGGTGGTATGGGAAGTGTCAGTTTCCGTCCTGATGCTAGTTAGTGTTAAAAATAAGATAGGAAAACAGGTTCCATAACAACACAACCATTCTTCACTGCAGATGTTGTTGTTGTTGTTGGGGTTGCTTCATTTTTGTGGTAGGTCAGGGAAGGTAGTGGTATTGGTAATATGCATATATATATATATATATATATATATATATAATGTGTGTGTGGTGTATATGTATCTATATTTTTTCTTTCTTGTTATGTTTACCTTTTGTTGAAACTTGAAGAAAATACAGCCATTATACACACACTCACATACACACACACACATGTAGATGCTTATAGTACCACAAGACATAGGGAAACAATGGCAACAACAACACACAGCAAATGCTTATAACAATCTAATATGAAATAAGAAAGATAATCTAATGTCTTCTTTCTTGTTATAATATTTAATATTAAGAATATTATTATTGTTACAACACACACATAAACACCTCACTCACACTCGCATATATACATTTACACACATATATGAGGTCTATCAAAAAGGTATCCAGCTTTATTTTTTCCATGAAAAGTAATGGCATTTAGGAGACTAAAACATACAAGCTGGTGCTGTACTACTTTATTTTTCAATACTACCAAGAAGGATTTTGTATTCTTGAATACTGTGATAACTCGGGATGAGATAATAATAATTGTTTCTACTTTTGGCACAAGGCCAGCAATTACCCAGTGCATTGCTGGTACTTTATTTTATCGACCTCGTAAGGATGAAAGGCAAAGTTAACCTCAGAGGGATTTGAACTCAGAGTGGCAAGGGCCGTAACTCTATGCTGGAAATCATGGTGTCCGACCCTCTACCGATACTGCCAATCCACCGATAATAATAATAATAATTGTTTCTACTTTTAGCTCAAGGCAGGCAATTATTCCAGTTCATTACTGGTACTTTATTTTATCGACCCGGTAAGGATGAAAGGCAAAGTTAACCTCGACGGGATTTGAACTCAGACCGTAAAGGGATGTAACTATGCTGGAAAGCATGGTGTCCGACCGTCTACCGATACTGCCAATTCACCGCCGTTATAGAGTTTCTACTTTTGGCACAAGGCCAGCGATTATATCAGTGCACCACTGGTATTTTATTTTATCGACCTCGTAAGGATGAAAGGCAAAGTTAACCTCGGCAGATTTGAACTCAGAACGCAAAGGGCCATAACTATGTTGCAAAGCAGGGTGTCTGACGCTCTACCGATACTGCCAAACCACCGATAATAATAATAATGAAAATTATTGTGTACTATACCAATGGTACATGTATAGTACATAGAATAATGTACAAATGTCAGGAAAGTGAACAGTATGAGTCATGATATACACACAGATATATGTGTGCATGCGTGTGACGGGGCAATATCAGGTGTAGTGTTGGTGAATTTCAGGAAGCATGGAAGGATGCAGAGTCCTGACAGTTAACAATTGATGCAAGTAGCTTGTTCCATGCTTCAGCAACTCTGAGCATGAAAAATATGTTTCTGAAAGTCATAGGAGCTGTGCTGTTTTCTGATTTTGTAAGCATGTCCACAGGTGTTAGACACATTGAATTCAAAAAGGGGCTCAAGATTGATGTGGAGCATGATTCGAACACCAAAGCTCAGTCATCACAATAGAAGTACCCAATGTCACCAAAGCCTCCTAAAGTACACCAGGTGTGGAGTAGAATCAAGGTGATGACTGTTTTCTTTGAATACTGAGGTATTGGGCATTTTGAATAATCACCAAAAGAAGAAACAGTTACAAAGGAATTACTATCAGGAAGTCTTCTGATGTATTTATTATGTAGTTTGGTGCAAAAGTCTAAATCTGTTCTGTGCACCTCATAATTCTGATAGCTGCTTCATGACAACATCCTGGTTCATTTGCCAGCCATCATACTTTCCAGACATGGCTCCTTTGAGCGCTGAGAGGACCATACTGCTGTGGCTGTTGTTAGGGTTACATCATCATTTGAAAAATATTTTATTTTTTCCTATATTTTATTTCAATTTATGAGTTTACTTCATCTTTCATAGAATTATACTAAAGTTCAATATTATAATCTCTCTCTCTCTCTCACACAGATACAGACAGACAGACACATACACACACACACACACACACACATATATATATATATATATATATATAAAATTTCCTTTCAATTTTGAATGAAATAATTATAACTGAGCTTTAATTGGTGCATATTCAAATATCTTATATGGATCATCATAAACAAGTGTGTATGTGTGTGTATGCTATGTGTATGCATGTGATAAATGTATATTTGTGTGTGTGTGTATGTATATATATATATATATATAAACACATAAACACAATGCATACAGTATTTATGAAATGTATGCAACCATATTTATCTAATATTATATATGTGCACATACAAATTGACTGTGTATTTCTCTCTCTCTATCTATCTCTCTCTCTCTATATATATATATATATAGACGCACGTATATATAAACTTGTGTGCTTGTGTGTATACTTTTTTCAGTATTAATATATATCTACAATATTTGTCAAATGTTTTTGAAAATAGATGCTTTCACACACACACACACATACAAACTATCTCACACAAACACATACACCAATTAATATATTTGTGGATATATATGTTTATATGTGTACCTGTATATCTGTTTGTGTGTGTATGGAGAGAAAGAAAGAGAAAGCAAAATTTAGAGATGGAAAATGTGTGTGTGGAGGTGTCTGCATGTGTGTATGTATGTGTATGTCTTAATTGTAAGTCTTAAATTTTCATATCTTAAATGAAATTGACAGACTATCTATTATGTTAAAATTACTTAAATACAGAACGTTTGAATTAAATTTCAATCAGAATTAATGAGCTGATCAAGAAACAGAAGGATCATTTTTAATATTATCACATCACATCACATCATCATCATCAACGCCACCACCACCACCATCATCATCATCATGACCAGAGAGATCATCATCATTACCATAGCTGTCTGTATCAAAGTTATTTTTACAATCATTATGGTGATTATGTTTCTTTATTCACCAAATGTTCTGCCTGCTCTCACCATCATCATCATCATCATCATCATCATCATCATCATCATCATCATCATCATCATCATCATCATCATCATCATCATCATCATCATCATCCAGGACCATCTTCACAATTTTTACCATTATCATTATTGATTTTTTTTTTAATTTAAAATTTGTTGTTTTGTGTTATATTTGCAAATATTGGGTAAAATGTTAGCTATTAAGATCCTGTACCACTTGAATCTGCATTAGTAAAACATTCTTGAAAAGTACAAAACAGTACCATGATTGCATTACATAAATAATTGAAATCTTTATTTCAATACTGCAAATTTTCATGAGGAAAATAAAGGCATTATAAACGTAGGAATTAAAAGATGTTTTTTAGACATTTTCTGCTGAATCATTTCAGGATATTAAGTTACAATAATTACATCCTTGCTGAGGGATAAAACCCTCAATATATTATTCTCTTCAAAGGACAGTTGGTCATTTTGTATTTTTCCTATGTGTATGCAATTTGTGACCACATTATCTAATGTGTCCTTTTCTAAGATGGTGGTGTGAGATTTGAAGGTAATTCAGCTGCTTTTGATTAATTCTTTATTTTAGCAACACACAGAATGATGAATGGCAACATCAACCTCAAAGAGATTTGAATTCAAATGAAAAGATCTGGAACAAAATATCACAAAGGGTTTCAGCAGCTGATGCTCTAATAATTCTGCCAATGTATTATTATTATTAATGATAATAATAACAAAAATATATCATTAAATAAAGAAAGGATGCCTCTTTGGTGCAGCTAGAACTTTAACCCTTTAACATTTAAACCAGACGTATCTGGCCAGAATTCTTTCAACTCTTTCTGTTCAAACCGGCTGTAACCAGTCACTCATACTGAAGTTAAGGTATTGTTCTCAACACAAATAATATCAAAATCTCATTGATTCTATATTATGTGAGATAATTATGTGAGGTAAAGCCTTTACCATGAAAATATAGAATAATGTAAATGCTAAAGGGTTAATCCTTTTGATACTAAACTGTCTGCTTCCACTGTTCAAATCGCTTTATTTTACAGTGTTTGTAAATCCTATTAAAATTATATGTTATAATATTTGTTGTGTTACAAACACCTGATAAATAATGCTGTGTGCATTCTATTTTGAACATGCATACTGTATCCCTTTATGTCATAAATGGTGACAAAAAAGGGTTTGTGTTGGAAAGCCCTCTAACCATAAAACTTTGCTTCAAAAAGGTCCTCAGAATATATATAAAATCTGTCATGGGGCTCTGCAGTGGTAACCGTAACTGGTTCTTTATTTATATGGATGAAAGGCAAAGCTAACCTTGGGAGGATTTGAACTCAGAACAGAAAGCATGGTGTCTGATGCTCTACCGATACTGCAAACATATAATAATAATAATAATAATAATAATAATAGTAATTTCTAATAATGATTTCTAATTTAGGCACAAGCCCAGCGATTTTTTTGGGGGGGGGGGGGGGGGGGGAGAGAAAATTGACTATGCCGACCCCAATAGTTGACCTTGGCAAAATTTGAACTTCGAACATAAAGAGTTGAAAATAAATGCCGTAAGGCATTTTGTTTGAATGTTCTAACACTTCTGCCAATCCACCACCCTTGATAATAAAAATAGTTAACCAGCTGTTCCTGTGGAACTTCTTCCACTGTTGTTGGTAACTAAGACAATAATTCCTCTGACATATTTATTTCATCATTGTATCATTTGAATCCTTATACTATTTGATGTTTTTAGTAATTGATATTCTCCTCATTGATTCCCTTGCCTTTTTTGATATTAACTCATCATCGTTTTAACAGCCACTTTCCCTGCTAGCAAGTGTTGGACGGGTCTATACAGACCAAGTCAGGAGTGAAGCAGAGCCACTGATCTTCCAGACAGGCCAGGGATGTGTGTGTTAATTTTGTATGGTCTCATATCCCACCGAGTGCTCAGGAGAGGTTGTCATGCCCTAAACACAACTGGGGATCCTTGTAACGTTTTGTTTGGCAATATTCCTCTGGCTGGATGTCCTTCCTATCATCAACCACTTTACAGCATGTACTAGGTTCGTTTATCATATAAATCACCAACACTAGGGAGGTTGTTATGTTGTTGACATGACTGAAGGATACTCCCAACCCTTTGTCTGGCAAGCTTTCTATGGCTGGATGCCCTTCTGATCACCAGCCACTATATAGCATGTACCCCACTGTTTTATGTCTGAGAATTGGGCAAAAATCCAAACCTTATTCAATTAGAATTTGAAGTTGGTGAAAATCATCAAAATATTGACTCCAAATAGAAGCTGATCCCCACTTCTACCATTGATATTTTTGGTCACATATTCCTCACTTATATTCAAGTATATAGGGTAAATGTTTCACCCTTTACTTTTTTAATTGATGTGGAAACAGTACCTCACACCATAACTACTTCCTTTCCAATAGATGCTCTTCTCTCTTTCACCCCCCCCCCCCGCTTATCAACATTATTCTCTCTCTCTCTCACTTCCCCCTCTCATCAACATTACTCTCTCTCACTGTCACTTCCACTCTCTCAACATTACTCCCCCCCCCCCCTCCTCGCTGATAAACGATTATCTCTCGCCCACCTCTCCCACCCACCAAAACTTTCTCTCTTTTTTCTTGCCTTTTCTCCACCACACCCGGAACTCTACCCTATATATGGACCATAAATAAGGTGTTGGATTAATGATATTAAGGTATAGGTATGTAGAGGTCTTTATACATACAAACATATATATATATATATATATATATATAATCCCAGATTTAAAATAAGATGTTTTTTTTTGTTTGGTTTTCTGCAATTTAACATGTTGCTTTTATACTTTCTTTTTTCTGTCTTTCACATTTGTATTCTCTCTGTGTCTCTCTCTCTCTCTCTCAGAAATATATATATATATGCATGCATATATATATGTGTGTGTGTATATATATATATGATAAGGATTATGATATATATGTGTGTGTGTGTGTGTGTGTGTGTGTGTGTGTGTGTGTAGTATATATATATATATATATATATATATGATATATATGTATATATGATGTATATATGATATATATGTATATATGATGTATATATGATATATATGTATATATGATATATATGTATATATGATATATAAGTATATAGGATATATATATATATGATGTATATCATATATATGATGTATATAATATATATATGATGTATATATGATATATATGTATATATGATATATATATATGATGTATATATGTTATATATATATATATGTATGTATATGATATATATGATATGCATATATATCATATGTATGTATATGATATGTATATATATCATATATATATATAATATATATATATATATAATATATATATATATATATATATATATATATATATATATTGTATTCAGCCATATAGAGCGAACATTTATTTTCTTTTTATTTGAATATGGCAAAACCGGCCATTGATATACAGGAAACTGACTGGCCAGTCTGCTGATATGCAAATCTGGTTGATCTGTTAATATGCAGATTTGACCGATCAGCTAATATACAAATCAGATTATATGAAAATCTCATATATTTTCAGTAGCTCTGACAGTTGGCAGGTGAACAGTGAACTGTACTGATGAAGGGTGATACGCTGAAACATTAGAGTCTGCAGTTCTGTTTACATGTCAACACAAGAGCAAGATTGAGGGGCTCATTATACTTACATGGCTTTAAGAATGAGCCTTGTTTGCATAATTGCAAGCGAATCGAATATTATTAATATGTGAAAAACTGAGATTACATTTATATACATAATGATATGATATCTGACATAATTCATTATGTGCCTTCTCTCATAGCTATGATTTATAATGAGCTCGGTCTACTCCTTTGAGCTCCCTTGATCATAGAAGACTTGTATTGAGTTTCTAACTCTATATTTCAATTTGATATGTATATATATAATGTGTGTGTGTGTGTGTGTGTGTGTATATATATATATGTGCGTGTGTATATGTGTGTATGTATATATATATATGTGTGCGTATATATATACATATGTGTTTGTATATATATATATATAAATTGTATATCATCATCATCATCATCATCATATATGTCCGCTTTTCCCTGCTTGCAAAGGTGGAACGAGGAACTGATTCTGGCTTGATTTCTACAGCTGGATGCCCTTCCTAACACCAACCTCATTTACAGTGAGTGCTGGGTGCTTTTTTGCCGTGGCACCTCCACGACCACTTTGCATCTCATTTCTACAGCTGAGTAAACTGGAGAAATGTGAAATAAAGTGTCTTGCTCAAGGAAACAACACATCACTCGGTCTGAGAATTGAACTCACAACCTTTCGATTGCAAGGCCAATGCTCTAACCACTAAGCCACATGCCTCCACATATATATATTTATATATTTCTATATATAAGTATGTACACGTACATACATATATGTATACAGACATACAGTAGTATGTATATATATACACATACATGCACACATATATTATAATGCTCGGTGTGTTTATAAACAAACAGCCAGTATTGAGCTGTAGTGCCTAGCAACCATCGTTACTCGTTTGTTCAACACTGACAAAGGAACACTGTACTAGTTTCAAGCTTATTAGCTATCGTCAGCAACGTATACCTTCCTGCCAGATTGTTGAACACACCGAGCATTATAATAAAGGTTCAATCAATCCATACATACATATATATGTGTGCATGTAAGTATATATATATAGACATACTACTGTACGTCTGTATACATATATGTATGTACGTGTTCATACTTATATTTAAGTAACAGCCGTACTAAGAGTGGGAAATGAAATTTTGTTTCATTTTTTAATATATAAATATAAATTGTATATATATATATATATATAAATTGTATATATATATATATATATATATATAAATTGTGTATATATATATATAAAAATTGTATATATATGTATATATATATATATATATATATATTGTATATATATATATATATGTATAGCAGCAAGTGCCCACAAACTACTAGCTCTTTCAATTGCGCAGAGGGTTCTATAGAAATAGTGGACAGCTTCCGTTACCTGGGCGATAAAATCAGCAGTGGGGGAGGGTGCTCTGAAAGTACTGTAGCTAGAGTCAGAGATGCCTACTGGCTGGAGTAGGTTTTACTATATATTTAGGTAAGGCGGGTCTTCTCTGTTACTGAGTACCGCCAAAGGTCTCGGTCCAGTGACATTGTCTTGGAGAGGTGTAAGTGTGTGATGTCGGAGTTTATCAGCTCGTCCCAGGTTTTTCTAGGTCTGCCTATTCCGTGACTACCGTCTATCTTTATTGCCCTGCACTTTGTTATACAGCTATCGACTTTCATGCGCATCACGTGTCCATACCAACGTAGCCTTCTCTCGAGTAAACAACATCTGATCCCTCTTATCTCTAATTTTTTCCTTAGTTCGTTTATGCTTTGCCGTTCACGTATATTACTGTTACACATCCAGCGGAGCATGCAAGCTTCGTTCGTCTCTAGTCTGCGTATATCCTCTGCACACAATGCCCAGGTCTCACTGCCATGCAGCATTGCTGTTCGTATGCAGGCATCGTACAACCTGCCTTTCATTTTTAGTGAGAACCCTTTAGCAGCTAATAGTGGTATAAGCTCTCTGAACTTTTTCCAACCAGTTCTGACTCTAGCTACAGTACTTTCAGAGCACCCTCCCCCACTGCTGATTTTATCGCCCAGGTAACGGAAGCTGTCCACTATTTCTATAGAACCCTCTGCGCAATTGAAAGAGCTAGTAGTTTGTGGGCACTTGCTGCTACTTATTGCACCAGAGCACCGGCCACATGTAAAATCTATGTTCTTAGTTAGCTTACCTGTGATCCCACTACATCTTTTATGCACCCATACTTTGCATTTAGGACATAAAATGGAGTTTCTACCTACGCCTTTCCTACACACCGAGCACGACCATTTCCCAGAAGGGACCGCCGCCTTGTTTTCTTTCCTACAAACTAGTACTTTGGTCTTAGCCAGGTTAATTTTAAGTCCTTTTGACTCTAGGCCGTGCTTCCATGTTTGGAATTTCTTCTCTAGCTCGGCCATTGATTCCGCTATGAGTGTCAGGTCGTCTGCGTATAGGAGTTCCCATGGGCAGCCTGTCTTGAACTCCTCTGTTATAGCCTGAAGGGCAATAATAAATAGTAGTGGACTGAGAACAGAGCCCTGATGGACGCCAACTTTTACGCTAAACTCTTCACTATATTCGTTGTTAATTCTAACCTTGCTGACTGTTTCTTTATACATGGCTTGTATAGCCCTCACAAGCCATTCGTCAACGCCTAGTTTTCTAAGAGCCCACCAGATAATGGAGCGGGGGACTCTGTCGAAGGCTTTCTCCAAGTCGACAAAAGCTAAGTAGAGGGGTTTACCTTTAGCTAGGTACTTCTCCTGTAGTTGTCGTACTATGAAAAGAGCGTCTGTGGTACTTTTGCCTGACAAAACTATATATAAATATATATATATACACTATATATAAATATATATATATATATAAACTATATATAAATATATATATATAAACTATATATAAATATATATATATATATATATAAACTATATATAAATATATATATATACATATAAACTATATATAAATATATATATATAAACTATATATAAATATATATATATATAAAAAATATATATATATATGAATATATAAATCATATATATATATATAAATCATATATATATATATATATATAGAAACTATATATATATATATAAATCATATATATATATATATAAATCATATATATATACATATAAATCATATATATATATATATACATATAAATCATATATATATATATAAATCATATATATATCTATATATATATAAATCATATATCTATATATATATAAATCATATATATATATATATATATATATATATATATATATATATATAAATCATATATATATATCATTTATTTTTTCATTTTACATCCACTTTTCCCTGCTTGCAAGGGTGGGACAGGAACTGATTCTGCCTTAATTTCTACAGCTGGATGCCCTTCCTAACACCAACCTCATTTACAGTGAGTGCTGGGTGCTTTTTTGCCGTGGCACCTCCACGACCACTTTACAGTGGAATTATAGGCACTGGGGTCCCTATCATCTCATTTCTACAGCTGAGTAAAGTGGAGCAATGTGAAATAAAGTGCCTTGCTCAAGGAAACAACACATCACCTGGTCTGAGAATTGAACTCACAACCTTTCAATTGCAAGGCCAATGCTCTAACCACCGAGCCATCTGCCTCCATATATATATAAATTGTAATATATATATATATATATATATACATTGTAATATATATATATATATATATAAATTGTAATATATATATATATATATATGCAAAAGTTATATTTAAACAAGTAAATATTTTTATAACTGATATAAAGCACTCGACAAGTATTTGGAGTAGATATACGATATTAATAAATGGAAACTATATTTATAAAACCATATTTATTTCATCATACATATTTCAGGGATACCAAATTAAATTATGGTATGCCTTCATCAGACAAAATACAATATATAACAGTTTTACAAATAAGCCATGACGTACCCTTTTAAAATGCGACCATTATTTTTGGAGGCCATCTGGATAGCCTCCAAAAATAATGGTCGCATTTTAAAAGGGTACATCAAAGCTTATTTGTAAAACTGTTATATATTGTATTTTGTCTGATGAAGGCATACCATAATTTAATTTGGTATCCCTGAAATATGTATGATGAAATAAATATGGTTTTATAAATATAGTTTCCATTTATTAATATCGTATATATATATATATATTACACATACTTTTTCTTCTACTGCCACCCGTCTGTTTCGTTCTTTGTATCTTTACCCTTTCTAGCAGTCTCTCTCTCTGTTAGCCTCCTCCTCAACTTTCACTCACTCATTCTCTGTCACTACCTCTCCTCCTCCTCCTCCTCTTTCCTCCTCTTTCTTCCCGTTTGACCTGTGTGTAATTCTTTTCTCGCGCGTTCTTGGTCCAGCCGGTATGAAATTTTTTTTCTCTCTCTCTCTCTATCGTCTGCGACTTCACAAAACTTATGTTTACCGAATTCGTAGACCAGACCCCTTCTTCTTCTTCCCCCCGTTAGACCTGTGCGAAATTCCTTCCTTGCTCACATTTCAACCAGGTCTGATGGTCTTTTGTCTCTTGTTCACGATTTCACCGAGTTTATGTTCATAGAAATCTGGAACTTGTCTCTTTCTTCTCACTTTCCGTTGCTTAAACCATTTTGTTTGTTACCCTAACGTCCCCTTTATTTACGTCTCCCAACGACTTTTTTTAGCCGTTGTTCGCACCAACCTGAGGTATATGGCCCTTAAAGCGATGAAATGCCTGGGACGGTTGGAGGGTCACTGATGAAGGACTTACTTTTTCATATGCACCCCATTTGCAACGTGCAGCTCAGCATTATCATATTTATATATATATAGATATATATATATATATATATATATATATATAAATTGTAATATATATATATATAAAAGCAGTACAAGCCATGTATAGGGGAGCAGTCAGCAAAGTTAGGATTAGCAATGAGTATAGCGAGGAATTTAGCGAGGAGTATAGCGAGGAATTTAGCGTACAGGTCGGGGTCCACCAGGACTCAGTTCTTAGCCCCCTCCTGTTCATCATAATCTTGCAGGCAATAACGGAGGAGTTTAAGACCGGATGCCCATGGGAACTCCTGTATGCTGATGACCTCGCACTCATAGCTGAATCTATGGTAGAACTAGAGAAGAAATTCCAAACTTGGAAGCAGGGACTAGAAAGAAAGGGTCTCAAAGTCAACATGACAAAGACTAAGGTCCTTGGAAGTAGACGAGAAAACAGAACCCAGATCCCCTCAGGGAAATGGCCTTGCTCAGTATGTAGGAAAGGTGTAGGTAGGAACTCCATTCTCTGCCCCAAATGCAAGCAATGGGTACACAAGAGATGTAGCGGGATCTCAGGAAGCTTAATTAAGAATGTAGGCTTCACATGCAGCAGCTGTGCTGAGACAGCAAGCAGCAAACAGCCACAGGAAACAAGTACCACCAATCTCTGGGAGGGCTCTGTAGAAACAGTAGACAGCTTCTGCTACCTAGGTGACCGAATTAGCAGCGGAGGTGGGTGTTCAGAAAGTACAATAACTAGGGTAAGAATTGGATGGAAGAAGTTTAGGGAACTACTACCACTGCTAGCTGCAAAAGACTTCTCCCTCAGAATGAAAGGCAGACTGTATGATGCGTGTATCCGAACAGCAATGTTGCATGGTAGTGAGACTTGAGCGCTGAAGGTGGAAGACTTATGTAGATTAGAGAGAAATGAAGCCTGCATGCTCCGATGGATGTGTAACAGTAATATACGCGAACGACAAAGCATAAATGAATTGAGAGAGAGACTGAGCATAAGAGGTATCAAATGCTGTGTGCAGGAGAGGCGGTTGCACTGGTATGGACATGTGATGCGTATGAAGGATGACAGCTGCATAAAAAGGTGCAGAGCACTAGAGGTCGATGGAAACCGCAGAGTGGGGAGACCCAAGATGACCTGGGATGAGGTGATAAAAGCCGACCTTACCCAATTACACCTCTCAAAGGCAATGCCACACGACCGTGACTTCTGGCGTCACGCAGTAATACAGTGTACCCGACCTCCCATGGGTACAAGCTGAACCATATAGACAATATGCCCTCCCCCCCTCCCACCGCAAGGTGGGCGTGGAGTTGCCATGGCAAAAAAGCACCCAGCCCACACTGTAAAGTGGACGTGTAGGCGCCAAGAAAAAGCACCCAGCACTCACTGTAAATGAGGTTGGTGTTAGGAAGGGCATCCAGCTGTAGAAATCAAGCAAAATCAGTTCCTGTATGAGCAAAGCATGGTCAGCCGACCAGACACTGCCCACAACAGGACAACCCGTCTAACCCATGCTAGCGTGGAAGAACGGACGTAAAACCTTGATGATGATGATGATGATGATATAAATTGTAATATATATATATATATATATAAATTGTAATATATATATATATATATATATATATATATATATATATATAAATTGTAATATATATATATATATATATAAATTGTAATATATATATATATATATATATATAAATTGTAATATATATATATATATATATATATATATATATATATATATATATAAATTGTAATATATATATATATATATATATATATAAATTGTAATATATATATATATATAGAGAGAAATTGTAATATATATATATATCATCATCATCATCATCATTTTACGTCCGCTTTTCCCTGCTTGCAAGGGTGGGACGGGTCTTATTCAGCACAGCATCTCTCCACTCGTCACGGTCCCTCG
>OZ024743.1:293408086-293428086 GCA_964016885.1 Eledone cirrhosa
CTCCACTACACCCTGCCATCACTGTCTCTCTTCCATTACACCCTGCCATCACTGTCTCTCTTCCATTACACACCCTGCCATCACTGTCTCTCTTCCATTACACCCCCTATCATCACTGTCTCTTCTCCACTACACCCTGCCATCACTGTCTCTCTTCCATTACACACCCTGCCATCACTGTCTCTCTTCCATTACACCCCCTACCTTCACTCTCTCTCCTCCACTACACCCTGCCATCACTGTCTCTCCTCCACTACACCCTGCCATCACTGTCTCTCTTCCATTACACCTGTCACCACTGTCTCTCTTCCATTACACCCTGCCACCATTGTCTCTCCTCCGTTACACCATGCCATCAGTCTCTCTTCCATTACACCCCCTACCATCGCTGTCTCTCTTCCATTACACCCCCTACCATCACTCTCTCTCCTCCACTACACCCCCTACCATCACTGTCTCTCTTCCATTACACCCTGCCATCACTGTCTCTCTTCCATTACACCCCCTACCATCACTGTCTCTCTTCCATTACACCCCCTACCATCACTGTCTCTCTTCCATTACACCCTGCTATCACTGTCTCTCTTCCATTAGTCCCTGTCATTACTGTCTCTTTTCCATAACTTTCCCTGTCATCACTGTCTCTTTTCTATAACTTTCTGCTTCTTTTACCCTCTCACTTCACTCCCCCTTTTTTTCTTACCATGCTCTTGCTCCATTCACCCACACATCCTGATTCTTCTGTCATTGCTCTCACTTTTATTCACTGTCTTGGCCACATTGCCTTGAATGAATGGGGATACCATAGAACAATGAATACTCATCATAATCATGCAGCAGATATGGATGCAAAGCAGACTCACAAGTGCTGGTATAAAAATGTTGTGAATAAGTAGAGGTAGTGTTTGGTTAAAAATCCCATCAGCCCTGCTGATGACATAACATCCTCTCTAGTGCCAGTGCCATAAGAAAATGTATTCAGTACTTTGCAGAATTGTTAGTATTAAAAAGAGATGTAGAAACCACAATGAGAATTATATGAGAATTACATGGTACTCACAGGCAATCTTTTTTTTTTAGACATGATTTTATAACAAGAGTATCAAATGTGTTCTTAAAGACATCAATTTGAGGGATATTTGGCTGCTTTATTTAACAGGTGGAGCAACCATGTATGTAGAGGCTCCCACAGTTTTATAGCTTTCTGATCTCATGTCCTATCAACTCAGGTCCAGTTGATCTATCACTATTCCATTCATCTCCATATATCATCTTTCCATCCATCCTCAGACCATGTTTGTAATCACATTCTGTAGGTCTTTCTACCTGGCACACCACTCTTTGTTTTGCATTTGACATGGCTAGTACCATTTGTTTATGTCCGGCATACAAATGTGTCCTATGTATGATTAGGGATGCAAAGATTTACTTTAAAAAAAGAAAGTAAGATTTGTCACAAAGAGTGGTATTTAACCATAAAATACTGATGCAAAAAGCCTCATCTAAACCAGGCTTTCCTAAAGTAGTGGTCACATAAAAATTCTGTGGAATGGGGGTTTCAGGTGAAATAAAGACATTTAAAAAATGTTATATTATATTCTGTGGAAGGGGAGCTATAGTAGAGGGAGGCCAAGGAAGACCTGGGCTGAAGTTGTGAGAACTGATCTCCTCATATCACAGAAGCTCACAGTCAAGTTGACGAAGAACAACAGGGAATAGATGAATGATGGAAAAGACATATCCAACCAATGCAAGCATGGAAAAAATGGATGTAAAACTGGTGATGAGGATGAGGATGATGATGTTGATGATTCTAGCTTTAATATCATTATATATACTGGTTATTGCAATTTTCCTGCAAAAAATTAAAACTTTGTGATTTATGTTTAAAAACAAACCCACAAATATAAAATTAAATAATATCCAAGCTGAAAATTTGTCATTAAAATAACAAAAATGACAAAAGTATTTCTTTAACCAAATGGATAGGTTGGGAATGGGGGTCATAATAAATTTATTTTAAAATGTAGGGTTGTGATTTAAAAAGTTTGGGAAGACCTGATCTAAACCATGCTTAACACCTTTTGGTAACAACCCACCTGATCCATTCTTGGTTCTATGATACAAAACTGTTATTTTTGAAGTGTTTCATCATCATCATTTTATGTCCGCTTTTCCCTGCTTGCAAGGGTGGGACGGGAACTGATTCTAGCTTGATTTCTACAGCTGGATGCCCTTCCTAACACCAACCTCATTTACAGTGAGTGATGGGTGCTTTTTTGCCGTGGTGCCTACACGTCCACTTTACAGTGTGGGCTGGGTGCTTTTTTGCCGTGACACCTCCACGACCACTTTGCAGTGGAATGATAGGGACCCCAGTCTCTATCATCTCATTTCTACAGCTGAGTAAACTGGAGCAATGTGAAATAAAGTGTCTTGCTCAAGGAAACAATACATCACCCAGTCTGAGAATTGAACTCAAAACCTCTCGATTGCAAAGCCAATGCTCTAACCACTAAGCTATGTGCCTCCATGTTTATATTTATTTAAAAATACCCTGAATCATAATTTGATGTAAGAAACATAAAGCTATATCTCAAACACCAGCTTCCTAATGATGTTAATTATATTACTTAAATCCCTTAAAATTCTTGATAATTTAAAAAATTTATCTGAAAATCTTAGACAGTGATAAAGGCACAGGAGCACATAACAATGATGATGATGACTCCAAAAGGTGACATTTGAACTCTCAATGTAGACAGGAAGGTAGATAGGTAAAGGAAACTGACCATTCAAGTGGTTATAAAGCCTCTGTCTGGTGCTGTGCCATTATTTATTATACCCTCAGGTCTCCTTTCTTTCTACCAAATGAAGTACCTATATATATATATATATATATATATATATATATATATGTATATATATATATATATATGTAATGGTAATAATAAGGGAAAAATAAATTTCTATGTAGGTTTTGCACACAAATACAAAATGGAATATTAAGGATGTTGAACCCGGAAGGGTCAATAAAGCAAGTGCCAGTATTGGTCTGGCATCAAATCAATCACTATAAACCTCATCCTCACCATCTTCTTCCTGCTCCAGCCATCTCTCTCATTTTTTTTCTATCTCTCTTTCTATTTATCTTCTCTTTTCTTCACTCTTTCTCCATCACTTTCTGCTCTGTTTATGAACTTGGCTTTGTGCCCAGTTATAAGATGCCATCATTATCAAATCATGAATAGTAGTATTAGTTGTGGTGGCAGTGGTTGTAGTAGTGTTAGTGGTATTAGCAGTAGTAATAGTGTTTGTGGTGGTGGTGGCAGCAGTGGTATTAGAGATAGTAATAGTGGTGGTAATAGTAGTGGTATTAGAGGTAATAATAGTGATGGGGCTGGTGGTAGCAGTAGTGATGGTAGTAGTAATATGTAAGGGCAATAATGCCATTGTCTCTTCACCCCACCTTCCTTCATATATTGCATCCAAAATCTAAGTTGCCGTCCATTCCCATTTTCCGACCTCCCCTGTTTTATACAATCAGTAGATAGATATACCAGGAATGAGTGTCACAACCTCACATGACTCCCTACTTGCTCTATTGCAAATTTAAAAATTCATATTTGTGTTTATCTTCCTTTGATTCCCATTTCTGTTTACAAAAAGCATCAAATTTTAACCAGTGATTTATAAAGTTATAACTGGGTGTCTGTGAGCTAAGTTCACAGTTGATTGGAAGTTTAAATTGTATAAATACTCATAAGGCTGATAAAAAATAAAATTTCAAAATCATTTTCAAATTTATGAATAATCTAATAATTTTAGATGATTTATAGAACCTGATCTACACTTTTTGATACCAAACCACCAGAACGACCCTTAGTTCTATGATACAAAGTTGTATATTTTAAAGTGCCTTCCATCATAATTTTATGCCAGAAAAATTAAGCTGTATTTCAAACACCAGCTTAATATTGAAGTTATTTATATTACTAAATCCCTCTAAAATCTTAATTATTTTCAAAATTATTTGAAAATATTAAACAGAGGAGAAATAATGATATCCAGATGTTGAGGTCAACTTTGTTTTTCATCATTTTGGAGTTCATGAATAAAGTATTAGTCCTGAGTTGAGAAATAGCAGAAATATTAAAACATCATACAGGATGCCTTGTGGTTTCTGTTTTAGCTGTGTGCACTCTGAGTTCAATTACTGCTGAGATCAGTTGTGTCTTTTGCTTTTTCATGGTTGATAAACAAAGTACCAGCCCAGGGCAGTGGATGACTGGAAATGGGTTTGCCAGGGTTCTTTGGGGCATATGTTTCACTTTTCTGCTTTCTCAGTGCAAATCCCACTAAGGTCAACATTACCTCTTATGACAAATAAAATAAAGTTTCAGTCCAAGGTGGTGGATTGGTGGGAATATCAGAGCATTAGTGTTGTGGTATGTGCCTTGTGTTTGTGCATTCAAAATCCTGCTTTGTGTCACCAGAGAAATAGTGATGTATGAGGATTGGTGGCACTTATTAAAATAAATACTTTTTATGAATGTAACCAACATCCCCTCTAAAGTATCTGTATTGGTGTTGCATACATAAAATATGTTGCTATTCAGTAGCTTTGATGTTGAAGTATTTCTACTCAAAGCATCAAATATTCTGCGCAGTGGTTAGGAAAATTAAAGAGAACATTGGATGTAGCCTAATGTAACTGACTGATGGGATGAAACCTAAATCTAAACAGGTGTGAGCCATAATATGAACAAGAACAACATATCCAGATGTGCTGTTTCCTTCTATTGCAACAACTGACGATTCTTGCTTTCTTGCTCCCTTTCCCCAGCTCCAATCCTTCCGGAAGCCCTACAAAAAATGTCATAGGTGCTGTGTTTCCTTCTTTGATGAAGTCATAGAAAAAAAATGATCTTCTAATCTGGTTTCAAATTAAGACTAAAACTATTTTCACATGGCAGTTTACCATACATCATCACCATCATCATCATCATCATCATCATTTTATGTCTGATTTCCATATTGGCATGGGTTAGATAGGTTGTTATTGTCTGAGTCACTGTTCGAGACTAAGTGGGTGGTTGGGTATGGTAGCGGAACCACTTTCTTTTGTATGTTCCTGTTTATAAGCCTTGTTAAAATACGTTTGGAAGAAAAAAAAAAAAAAGGAAAAAAAAAAGGCACACACACATTACAACGTTTTGATTCTTTGTTTAGAGAAAAAAATATGAGACTTTCTTCCTATATAATAAACAGATTATTAATATTATTTATTAAATTTTTTTTATTCAACTTTTCGTTACATTCTTTTAATCTTTTTTCCTTTTTCCTGATATCAAAGCTTAGAACATCCTGTACTTACTGAGTATATATATATATATATATTATTTTCCACTTTACACACACGCACACACACACATGCTATGGGTAGAGCAGCATGGTTTGGCACAAGTGTTGAGTGGAGTGGTTCCAGGTTTTTGGTTACAAAGTTAATTAGGAAACAAGTTAACAAGTTCTTCTATGTATCTAATTACAAGTGAAAAGGTTTCTTTTTTAAAAAAAGAGAAAACTAAAAGAAGCGGGTAGAGAGTGAGAGAAGTAGATAATTAGATATATATATAGAGAGAGGTTATGTGTTAGAGAGATAGGCAAAATTCTGAAGAATCAAAGCTACAAGTCTACCAGACTGAAATAAGACCACTTCCATGGAATTAGTCACAGTTAGCTATTAGTTTCTATTTCATTACCATCAACATCATCATCATCAGCACCACCACCATCATCATCATCATTATCACTTAAAGTCCGTTTTTTTCATGTTTACATGCACTGGATGGGTCTTCTCCAGCACAACTGTCCTCTACTTGTTGCATTCTGAGGTCAGGTCTCACAATTTCTGCTCAGAATCTCCCTCCAGTCTTCCACTTCTGCAGCTTTCTTACACATTGAACTCCTGGCAATTCTTCACTCAATCATCATCATCCATACACATTGCATATTCATACCAATAACATCTTTTCTACTGCACAGTGCATCTAATTCCTCATATGTAATTTGTTGTTCATGTACACTGACATTACTCATTCTGTGAAGCATGCAGGCCTCATTTCTTTCTAATCTTCTTGCGTTTTCTGCATTCAAAGACCATGTCTTACTCCCATGCAACATCGCAATTTTTGAGGCAAAAACTTTGAGTTCATGGGGCCACATCAACTTTGTGGATGTTAGCTGAGTCTATAGGGATGATTGAATCATTAGCAAGGATGAGTTCGAAGTCTTCTTTTTGGTGGCTATGGCAAAGGAAGATGTTTGAGGACAGAGACTTTTCTCTTTGGGCAAGCACTCACCAACTTCTTGGAATACCACTTCTGGAATAAGTTGAGAGTAGAGAGGGAGGTGCTAGCCCCTACCCACATCCAGTAAATGTTAGGGAAAGGTGGGCCATAGTGGCAAGACTGGTGTAGCTAAATAAGTCCACATGAGTTATGTGTTTGTAGGCATGACGCATTGCCTTCAATTAAATGTATGATTTTCTTCTTTAAAGATTACTGTATATACACAAATATGAGCTGAGGAATATATGAGCAAAAAATCGATGGTAAAATGGGAGGTTAGCTTATATACACCATCTAAACAATGTGTTGATTAGCAGCCTTGGTTTATAAACAGGGTTTGGATTTTCGCCTAGTTCTCAGATATAAAATGGGGTGGGGAGTTGGCTCATAATTGGATCAGCTTGTATTACAGTATATATATGTTAGTTAAAATTTGAAACTTCCTGCAATTCTTGGAGAATGTATGTGGGCTTTGTAATGATGTTTAAAGTTGTTGTTTTGAAAAGTTAACAATGACAATAGAAATTTTCTTTTCTAGTCATTGTTCTATGGACTTCATTTTCTGCCACCTAGCTGTCTGTTAACAGTAGTTGCCAGATTATTTGTAAGGGACAGTGAAAGGCGTTTTTTTTTTTTGTTTTTTTGCTTTTTACTGTTTTCCAAATGGAAGGTACATGTATGGCTGTGTGGTTAAGAAGTGTACTTCACAGCTATATGATTTCAGGTTCAACCCATTGCATTTGCACAGGCCACACACTTTCTTCTACCTTCCAATGTTTTAGGTTTGTGTGACTAGGAAGCATGTCATAGACAGAGCAAACCAGTGTATTGGTTCTGGCTGGCTCCCATGACCATAATTCTTTCCATCCAATCATCTGCTCAACCACAAACTTCTCCTAAGAAACATATACTCTCCCTGTTGTTGGCATTGCACCAAAGCCATTTGGCAAATTCCCATTTCTTCCCTCTTTGCCTGATCAACTACCGCAACCCTTCTGGTTCATGGCATAATATGGTCTGAATTGGGAATATCCAATGCCCTTTCTATATATATATTATATCATCATCATCATCATCATTTCATTTTACGTCCGCTTTTTCCCTGCTTGCAAGGGTGGGACGGGAACCGACTCTGGCTTGATTTCTACAGCTGGATGCCCTTCCTAACACCAACCTCATTTACAGTGAGTGCTGGATGCTTATTTTGCCGTGGCACCTCCATGACCACTTTGCAGTGGAATGATAGGGACCGCAGTCCCTATCATCTCATTTCTACAGCTGAGTAAACTGGAGCAATGTGAAATAAAGTGTCTTGCTCAAGGAAACAACACATCACCCGGTCTGAGAATTGAACTCACAACCTTTCGATTGCAAGGCCAATGCTCTAACCACTAAGCCATGTGTCTCCATTTTATTTATATATATATATATATATATATATATATAATGTCTGTGTGTGTGTGTGGGGGGGGGAATTGTATGGTAAGTGATAATATATATATATATATATATATATATATATATATATATATATATATATATATATATATATATATATATATATATATATATATATATATATATGTGTGTGTGTGTGTGTGTGTGTGTGTGTGTGTGTGTGTGTGTGTGTGTGTGTGTGTGTGCTTGTCACTGCATATTTCGGGACCATTTAAAATAATCAAGTTGTGACATTTCTCTCAAGAATAATGTGTCCTTTAGTAGCCGTTTGACAAAACGTCAGCAATATATGCCATACTTATAAATATTAAAAGTATGAGTTGGCATCATAAAAGGTGTCTAGATGTAGAAAAACTGTCTTAAAAAAATCTTGTCCAATCCATGGCAGCATGAAAAAGATGACATGAAGACAATAATGATGATAATCTTGTCAGTGATGATTATGATAACGACAATAATGCAAGTGATGATGATGATGATGATGATAATGACTATGGTGGCAACTTTTTAGATAAAAGGAAAATATAAAAATAAAAATCATGTCTTTCAATTAGAATTTACAAATTTTTCCATTAATTTCAATTTTTTCCCCCTTATTCAAAAGGTTATGATATTAGTGATACACGAGATGAAATATTGTGGTTGCCTTGATTATTATAAATTTAATTTTAGTTGACCAAATTAATTTGCCTTATTCAAATACGGTTAGCGTCGGCACCTTTATCAGGGGATTTACAGAACAGTATCTGTTATATTGCAAACCCCTCCTCCTCCAAAAACTAAAATAAAGAAAAACAAAACAAAACAAAGAACATGCTAACATGAAAGAAATGAAAGATTAAACCCTTTGAACCAAGACCTGTTATGCATACAGACTCAACTGGAGAGTGGAGGTTGGGTATTCTTCAATTAAAACTAAACATGAAATAAATGTATAAACCTGTTCAAAATCCCAGCAATGCTATACTGAAGAACTCAAGCTAAAGCTATAATATCAAAATGATCTATAATTCAGGTAGAAAGTAGTGCAAACAACAGTAGTGGTTAGAATGTATAGCAGGACAGAATATTATTCTGGTGGATCATCATCATTTTACGTCCGCTTTTCCCTGCTTGCAAGTGTGGATATATGTATATATATATATAATAATAATATAAGGATGATTTGTTAAGCCTTCATTACGTTTATTGATTGGTGACATGCGTTTCACTATTGATCAGCTCATGGTTTGATCTGTATCGATCTAGCCCAACTATGGAATCAAAAACTGTATATATATATATATATATATGCATACACACACAGTTGTGTTTGATTTGAGGGAGATTATGGTGCTATTTCTAGTAGGTCAAACCACTTTATAGTCCTCTTATTGGTCATTTGGTGTTGTTAGAAAGAGTTTTCATAAAGCTGTTGTTAGTGGTTTATGTTTAACTATTTTCCTAGATAAAACAGGGATTAGAATTGAGGTTTCTGTGATGGGATTCATACTTATCAAGGGGTTCCTTTTTGGGGAAATACTATACAGCCAGATGCCCTTCCTGGAGTCATCCTCTATAGTCAGCTCTCTTAAGTCATGCAGGTATATGAGGGTCAGCTGCAAAGTTCAGGGGCTGACCAAGATACTCTCATCGAATGACCAAATGAGGTTTATTATTCAGCATAGGCCCCGGAAAGAAACATTGCAGTTCTTAATAATAAGAGTTGAAATTAATGTATGCATGATTTAACAGCCCTAGCATCACTCCTTGCTAGTTTTCAGCCCACCCTCCTATATATGATGTGCCTATTCTAAACCAGATTCACAAATCTAAGTGTTTGGTGTAGTTAGAAGGAAATTATACTGCTATTTCTAGCAGTTTGACTAACTTGACTGGTGTTGTTGGTAGAAGCAGTGTTCATGATGTTAGAAATGGGTATTGTGGTGATGGTTGAGGTGTGTTGCACAATAATGTATATGTTAAATTAGCTGGCAACTGTGATGTTGGCACTAAATCAACAACTCTATTGATTTTTTTTTTCTTCTTTGTGTGTGTGTTTTTGTGTACACACACACACATTTCTCCATTTATTAATTAACCTCAGTGATTTATATATAATTTGTGTGTGTGTGTGTGCATATATATATATATATATATATATATATATATATATATATATATATATATATATATAGAAGGGTAAAGTAAGACCCACACTTTAGTCAAGAATGGTCATGGGATTTGCACCTTGAAAGTTCCCCTTCGATGTACCTGTCTAGGCAAGGTTGTTGTGGAAGACCAGCATACCAGTCTTGTCTCTCCAAGGCCATCAATGTTCTCCAAGGATTAGGCAAAGGTCAATACAGCTTGGCACCTGTGACATCGAAGTTCATTTTTACAGCTGAGTGAACTGGAGCAACATGAAATAATGTCTTTCTCAAAGACACAAAAGTGATTCCCTGATCTCTGGGCTACGCACTCTATTGAGAAACGTTACTCCAAAGACCCTTTGGAGGAACTCTATTTCAACCGCTTGTATTTACAATTATATTCTCTTGGTCATTACCCAAGATTTATGACCTTAGGTAAGGGTTAGCACAAATACCGAATTGAAGATAGTAAGTTTGGCTTTTATGCCTACCTTCCTTCTGATAACTGAATGCTGAAGTTGCCGCATTACTGCACCAGCTCCTGCAATTATTGCACTTAATTTCAGCCTCCTCCCTTCCATCACTTGTGAACACAGCTCAGAGATACTTGAACTTCTCTACCTGCTTCAGTGGAAATCCATTCACATGTAAAGTGCACTGCATAGACTTCTGTGAGAGGACGGATGTGTGAGTTTTTGCAGCACTGATTTTCATTCCAGCCATGCAACACTTGGCATCAATCTTATCGAAGGCAAGTTGGTGATCACCTTCTGTTGAGTTAAGTAACACCAAATTCAAGCCGACTGATTTTACCCGCCAGTCATGATACAACTTCCAACCCAGCTGCGCATGTCAATCCTGTTGTAAATATTCTTTATTTTGTAACACGAGTCGATCACTATAAATGATAATAGTTATAGAAAATCGGGTAAAATACTCTTGGAGAAAAGAAAGTGCTTAGCTACTACTATGGAGAATGAACTCCATGTCTATCAAATTCTGTCTGTTGTACTATCTATCTATCTTTCTACATATATACATATCTCTGGGTTTGTTTGTGTGTATTGTGAAAGCTAATCTAAAAACGTTGAACAGAATAAAGATAATGAGTGAGTGAAACAAGTTGAGAGACAGTCTGTTAGAGCAGACACACATGTGGTTGGCATTAGGGAAGCCGTAGAAACCAAGTTAGAAATAGTTCTGTATGTGCAAGACACAGTCTTCTGATCTGATTTCTTCTTCACCCAGTGATCATCATCTATGTGTATTACATATCTGTACCAATTCTTCTCTCTTGCTCACCACTTTGTATTTCTCCTAAACTCAGTTTCTCCCTCAGTTCATCCAAACTCTGCCTTTCTCTCACATCTATGCTGCACCCCTAAGGAAGCATGTTTGCTTCATTTCTCTCCAGTCTTACATGCCCTCTGCAGTCTCTGCCCATGTTTTATTACAATGCAGTCAATATATGTATATGTATATGCAAAAAAACCCACCAGTACAAGTACGACAATGCTGAATGTAACTGTATTAAGGTGTCCGAGTCTGAACAGCTCCTTGTAGCCTTCAGTAATTGGGGGCTAGCTGATGAATGAAGTGAGTCAACGTAGGGTAGAGAGAACCCTCTGGTCTTGCCTAGCACATGACAACCTCGCTAGTGCTTGTGTCTTGAGAAAATGCACCCACAGTACTGTTTAAAATGATTGGTGGTAAGAAGGGCATCCAATTGTAGAAACCATAACAAAATATGGAACGTATGAGCAAGACATATTTACCCAACCATGCCCTGTCTCAGAACATGATGACTTGTCCAGCCCACACCAGCATGGAAAGTAGCTTTATAATGACAATGATGATCTCCGTCTCTCGCCTCTCGCTTTCTCTGTATATATATGTGTGTGTGTGTACACACACACACACACACACACATATGTCTCCCTACCTCCATCTCTCTTTCTTATCATCACTCATCTCTTTCTCTTTGCCTTTATTTTCTCAGACTTCACTTTTCCTTTCTCTTTTATCCCTCAATCTCTAACTCATTTATTTTACTTGGCAAATTCAACAGCTTGCAGACAGTTAACCAGGTGTGTTGTATGTATGTGTGTGTGTTTTTCTTTCACTCTCTCTGCTTATGTCTTTCTTTGCCTGTCTCTCTTTCATCCCACTCTCTTTGCACACACACACACAAACACACACGGTGCTTGTGTTTCTCTCTTTGTGTATGTGTGTGTGTGTGTGTGCACATACATGAAAGAGATTGTGCATGTCTCTTTCCTTCTCTCATTCTATCTGTTTATCTCTCTCTCTCTCTCGCTATATATATAATAGTGAGTGGGCAATAAGAGAGAAAAAAAACAACAGACTTGTGTAGAGGAGTAATTAAACTGCAGGTGTGCAAACTAAGTGTAAATTGATAAGGAATTAATTTAAGAGATTTTTTTTTTAGATCTAAAGTTGAAATTGAACTATCCACCTCTCTCCCCTTCAAATCAGAATTGACAGTGTGTGTGTCTGGTGCAAGGAAAGGGAGATATTATATCATTGATCTTTAATATATATGCTTCTTACTTCATTTTAAAAAAAATTTATTTTGAAGAAGTCTCTGTGAAGATGATTTATATAGTTGGCTCTATAGTCAAGAAGTTTGCTTCACAACTTATAACTCTGGTTCCGATCTCATTGTGTGCCACTTTGGGCCTTGAATTGAGTGAATTTGATAGATAAAGACTATAGAAGCCCATCATAGCATCAGTATGAACAAAAAATTATGATGATTATATATATATATATATATATTAATAGAGAGAGAATAATCAACTTCTACTTAAAACGTAATTTTAATTCTACATATGTTTGAATGTAGAGCGATGGGCCATAATACGATACATACTATGTATCTGTCTTTTGCTCTTCATGTCTAGATAGCATTGAGCTTCTGTTATCATTACCAAGATCTATATTGGAAACCCCAATATTACCATAGATATGATATATATATATATATATTCTTTGCCCCAAATGCAAACAATGGGTACACAAGAGATGTAGCGGGATCTCAGGAAGCTTAATTAAGAATGTAGGATTCACATGCAGCAGCTGTGCTGAAACAGCAAGCAAACAGCCACAGGAAACAAGTACCACCAATCTCTGGGAGGGCCCTGTAGAAACAGTAGACAGCTTCTGCTACCTAGGTGACCGAATTAGCAACGGAGGTGGGTGCTCAGAAAGTACAATAACTAGGGTAAGAACGGGATGGAAGAAGTTTAGGGAACTACTACCACTGCTAGCTGCAAAAGGCTTCTCCCTCAGAATGAAAGGCAGACTGTATGATGCGTGTATCCGAACAGCGATGTTGCATGGTAGTGAGACCTGGGCGCTGAAGGTGGAAGACTTACGTAGATTAGAGAGAAACGAAGCCTGCATGCTCCGATGGATGTGTAACAGTAATATACGTGAACGACAAAGCATAAATGAATTGAGAGAGAGACTGAGCATAAGAGGAATCAAATGCTGCGTGCAGGAGAGGCGGTTACGCTGGTATGGACATGTGATGCGTATGAAGGATGACAGCTGCATAAAAAGGTGCAGAGCACTAGAAGTTGATGGAAACCGCGGAGTGGGGAGACCCAAGATGACTTGGGATGAGGTGATAAAAGCCGACCTTACCCAACTACACCTCTCAAAGTCAATGACACACGACCGTGACTTCTGGCGTCACGCAGTAATACAGGGTACCCGACCTCCCATGGGTACATGCTGAAGCATATAAACAATATGCCCCCCCCCCACCGCAAGGTGGTCGTGGAGGTGCCACGGCAAAAAAGCACCCAGCCCACACTGTAAAGTGGACGTGTAGGCGCCACGAAAAAGCACCCAGCACTCACTGTAAATGAGGTTGGTGTTAGGAAGGGCATCCAGCTGTAGAAATCAAGCCAGATCAGTTCCTGTATGAGCAAGGCATGGTCAGCCGACCAGACACTGCCCACAACAGGACAACCCGTCTAACCCATGCTAGCGTGGAAGAACGGACGTAAAACGGTGATGATGATGATGATGATACTTGTATGTTGTGCTCATAATAGTTTGGCATTAATATACTGGTTGGATGCCCTTCCTATCACCAGTACCTCTTACAGCATGGACTGGGTGCCTTTTATTCATGGCACCACCACTAGATTCAGGGGCCTCTCCGCCCCAACTTAGCATGGTTTTTAATGGCTGAATGCGACTTCCATTTCCTCCATTTTACAGCATGGACTGGGTGCTTTTCTTTGTGCCACCAGCACTAGGTAAGTCGTCTTACTGGACTTTGGAGGGTCCTCCACCCTGCACCATCTCATCAGATATGTGAGTTTCACAACCCTGACTTCGATTCTTCTTGATCCAATCTAATATATATATATATATAATATTTTAAGTTTTCTATTTTAGTTCAGCACTACAACTCCTGCTATTGTTTTTTTTCTTTTGTTTTTGTTATTCCATTTATGATAAGAATTTTCTCCTTGAGAGAGGTCCACAAACATTAGGACTGTCTGTACATTTTTAGCCACAATTCCTTCAATTATTTTCCCAACTGTTAAGATCTGTCAACACTAGATGGATTTTTTTGTGATTCATTGTGGTTTCTAAACAAAATCTCACTTTCTCACTGTATTTCATATTCATATTGTACATATTTTTATGCCATTACTATAAGAATAACCCCTCTACTATTATATATATATATAGATATATATATATATATGTATATATATATATATATACATATATATATATATGTATATGTATATATATCATCATCATCATCATTATCATTTCATTTTACGTCCGCTTTTTCCCTGCTTGCAAGGGTGGGACGGGAACTGATTCTGGCTTGATTTCTACAGCTGGATGCCCTTCCTAACACCAACCTCATTTACAGTGAGTGCTGGGCGCTTTTTTGCCGTGGCACCTCCACGACCACTTTGCAGTGGAATGATATGGACTCCAGTCCCTATCATCTCATTTCTACAGCTGAGTAAACTGGAGCAATGTGAAATAAAGTGTCTTGCTCAAGGAAACAACACATCACCCGGTCTGAGAATTGAACTATATATATATATATATATATGTATATGTATGTGTATATATATATATATATATATATATGTATATATATGTATATGTATATATATGTATATATATATATGTATATATATATATATATGTATATGTATATATATGTATATATATATATGTATCATCATCATCATCACAGTTTAACGTCCATTTTTCCATGTTAATATGTATATATATGTGTATATATATGTATATATATGTATATATATATGTATGTATATATATATGTATATATATATATATATATATATATATATATATATATATATATATATGTATATATATATATATATATGTTCAATGTAAAGTTATGTTGGTGCCACAACATCCAGGCCGAAATAAATGAGATCGTGTAGGTGTCACGACAAAAAAAACACACAGTCCACGCTGTAATGTGGCCGTGTAGGCAACACGGTAAAAACCTCCCAGTCCCACACTGTAAATGTGGTTGGTGTTAGGAAGCGCATCCAGCTGTAGAAAACCCGCCAGACAGTCCTATGCGAGCAATGACAACCACTCTTGCCTTAAGTGGGAAAACTCCCGTCCAAACCCATGCAAGCGTGGAACATGGACGTTAAACGATGATGATGATGATGATGATGATGATGTGTGTATATATGTATATATACACACATGGAAATACGCATACACACACTTCTGTCTGGCTGAATAATAACCCTGCAACTTTAGTTTAGACATTCTGAAAAATGTTTTTATTTCTTGGGGTTTTGTCCTCTAACAAAAAAAAAAAAAAAGAAGTGTGATATTGAGGAAGGCATAGGCACACACATGTGTATGTGTACATACATATATACATCCTAGACATTGTAACATAAGTAAGCTATAAAAAATGTGACACACACACACACACACACAGACATATATATACCTTCATCACATATGCATATATGCAAATTGAAACAGAAAAACGTAGACTTCCAGCAGCCATTATAATTGCAAGGACAATTCATATGTAAATATCCCCCCCCTCCCCTGGTTTAGGCAACCATGCTCTATATGTTAAAAACAATAGCAAAAAAAAAACATTAAAATTCTGTAAAAAATGTAGACAGATGCTAACTTGTCTGTTTGCATATGTACACACACACACACACACACACACACACACACACACACATATATATAGCTAGTATTTATGTTTATGCTTTATCCTGGAAATGTAAGAGTGCTTGGTACTTTCATACAAGCAGTTGTAATCATTTTTTGTAGTTATAATTCTTTGTCTTAATATCAAATCATGTAGGTGGTAAATTGGCAGTCATTGTTGTTGAATTAACTGCCTTGTGGTATTTGTTCCCACTTACCAATGTCAAGCTCAACTTTGTCTTTTGTCCTTTCGGATTTTATAAAGTACCAGTGGATTGGCTGAATTGTTAGTGTTTATTGCATTGTGGGTATTCTTTCTGGCTTTCTACTCTCGGCATTTAGATCCCACAAAAGTCAATTTGACTTGCCTTCTTGCATTCTTTTCAGAATAACCAAATAAAGTACTATTCAAAGCAGTGGATTGGTAAAATTGTTAGATTGTCAAATTATAATATTTATTATGGCTGTCTCCATTTCAAGATCAAATCCTGTTGAGATCATCTTACCTTTCACCATTTCAGGCTCAATCATAATCATGTTAAACTGGATTGTGTGTTCTGTTTGGGAGTTAGTTTGTAAGTAGTAAAGATAGATAGAGAATACACCTCCATATGGCCAGAATAGCCAGCATCATATGAATACTGCTTCAAAGAGTTTTATCTGGCTGTGAAATTACGCCTCATTTGTATAATTAATAGATGTATATCTGTGTGAATTCAGATATCAATCTTAATGTTGTAAGTTTTATGGTCGGTCAGTAGAATGACCACAACAGCTCCAGTGAAAAGTTGGAAATTACAATAATCATTATTATCTTCATCATCATCATCATCATCATCATCATCACAATAATCATCCATTTTACATCCATTTTCCTTACTGGTGTGGATTAGATTGTGTCAGTGCCAGAGCCAGTGAGAGATCCTCTATGCAGTCACTTATGCTATAAAAGATAGCAGTCAAATGTCCCTCATATTACATGCTACATGGATGCATGCATGGTCCCATAACTCCTGTGGGAGTCGTAAGGGCACCATGTTGGCATATAGTGTTTCTAGGACATTTTAAAACCTGGTGGAGCCCATCTCCTATTCAGGTTTGAATACAGTAGATGTCTTCCAAAGAAGGATAGTGTGTGTGAGAGAATGGAAGTGGGTAAGAGAAGGAGAGGAAGAATCGACCCCAGTACTAAACTGGTATTTTTTGTATTGTCCTCGTATGGATGAAGGGCAAATTTGACTTCGAATTTCATACATAGAAATTATTATAACTGTTATTCAAATAGTTGATGGCAGAATTGGTAGAGCACTGTACTAAATAATTTTTGATGTATATTTATCTACCGATATGTTCTGAGTTGAAATCTTGTTTTAATTTTTATCAATGTTTCCCTGGGGTGAATTTATTAACCAACTATACCACCATTTAAGAAATTGTGTTACTTTTGTTTTTGTTACTATTACGACCACATCTAATATATATATCTTTCTATTTTGCAGGTAAATATCTTCCAAGGAGTTTTCTCTATTCTGCTAACTACAACACCAGGTAAAGAGTGAGTGAGAGAAAGAAAGTAACACATGCATGCATGCACACACACATGTGCATGCATGCACACACACACACAAATGTATATATACATACATACACACACCCACATATACATAACAACACAAGTGTTATAAGGCAATTTTATCTGCCAGAACAGGGGTTATATTTGTGTGCCCCTTGAGAGGTTTTATACACATCTTGTGATCCTTTTTAAGGTAGTATTTGACAGCTAGGTGCTCCACGTGGTACCAGCCCTTTTAGTTGGTTTATGCATATACCCACAAATAAGCACTCATTCACACATATACAAATGCATACTAAATACACATACACAATTCTACATACAGTTGCATTCATACGCATACAGAAACAAACAATTTTGCATAAAATACATTCATTAATACATGAAACAACAAATTCATTCCCACAATAGAAGTCTTCTTGTTTATCAATCATATTCAACTGAACATACATAAGTAAGGAAACAACTATAGAATTATATTGCATTATCAAATTGTTTATTCTTTAATTCTATTTACTGTTGTTTAGCCTGAAGTCAGGTATGACCAAGCAAACTTATGACAGGCATATGAACCATGAAAATCCTGTCTTTTTTACAGACACTATGTGTTGAGGACTTTTTCTTCCTCCACCTATTCTGGGAAGGTCGTGGGGGCAGATTCATCAAGCATGCATTCCTGCAGGTCCTGTCAGAAGCAATCATCTGCAATTGATCTGGTTGGATTCCCAAGCGAGACCAGCAAAAACCATTTTGTTCATGGTTTATCTCTAGGTCTTCTGCTTTTACCCATAAAATCTGTTTAGCGATTCTTTCCCAAGACATTCTAAAATCATGCCCTTAGTATTGGAACTGTGATCTCTCAAATTAGGGAAGTAGTGGCTCTACCTGGAACAACTCTTTCACCTCAGAGCTGCACACACTATCAAGTAACATTACTGCAAAGACCCTTCAAAGGAATTTTATTTCAGATGCTTATATTCACAATATTCTTTCGGTCATTACTCAAGATTCATGACCATAGGTAATGGTTGGCATGAATATCGAATTGAAGATACAAGTTTGGCTTTTACACCCACCTTCATTCTTCTGATGACCATATTTCTCATTTGTATGTGTTTGTTTGTGTGTGTGTGTGTGTGTGTGTGTTTTAAACATCTGCCTTGTTCGATGGCCAAATAAGTTGAGTGTATGATTTATTACTTTGAAATAATTAGAATACCTTTCTTCATATCCTGAGATGAAACACTGAAGTTGTTCATTTGGTTATTTAGCTTTGCCTAGTTTATACAAATTAATTAATTGTATTGACTGTATACATTTGCTCCTGCTCTTTACATTCTGAGTTAAAATTCTACCACGGTTAGCTTTGCTTTTCATCCTTACGGGATCAATAAAATAAAGCACCAGTAATGTACTGGGGTTGATTTAATCGCCCCCCCCCCCTCCAAAAAAAATGGTTCGCCTTGTGCCTAAATCAGAAACTATTATTATTGTTGTTGTTGTTATTGATGGTAATAATAATAATCATCATTGCCATTATTATTATTATTAATACCCATTTCATGCCAATTATTTATACTGAGAGAACGAGTCATCGCAAATGACTAAAGGCTCTCTCATATTTTCTTTCCCCCCTTATTATTACAAGAACCATCTGAACTGTTCCTAATAATATCATCTTCTGAAGAAGTTCTATATGTATCTTAATTCCAAATGTCACAATCCATGTTTTTATTTTAGTTGTTACTTACTGTCCCTTAGGCATTCAATCTTTTTCATGACCCATATTTTCTAAATTTCTCTTTTCAAGTTTCTTACTGCTCAATATTTTCCTTTTTTCCTTTCACATATTCTGTGATTCCCCCAACCAACTCCGGTGATGCTATATCAATTATCCATTAGTCTTTCCTCTTTTCCAACAATAACAATATCAGGTTTTCTCTTATAAATCTGATGATCACATTAGATGTTGAAATCCCAAAGTAGCTTCCCTTCTTTTGACTCTCCCACTGGGTTAGACTGGTACTTGCATAACTTTTCTCTTTTGGCTCAGCTTATGTTTTTTGCCTAACTTCCAGTGCATGATCCTGACAATGGTTTCATATCCCCATTTGTATTCCTTTTGTACTAGATCACTGCATTCACTTACAATGTAGCTGACAGTTCCTCCTTTCATTCCACATAATCTACATAGGGGGCTACATTTTGTTGATGTTGTATTTTACATAATTAGTTTTTAGTGCTCGCATCTATGGT
>OZ024743.1:293433086-293465586 GCA_964016885.1 Eledone cirrhosa
TTACTCTCTCTCTCTCTCTCTCTCTCTCTCTCTCTCTCTCTCTCTCTCTCAATGCATATATTCAACCCACATGTATATGCACACAATTTTTGAAGTCATTTTCTCTGCAAAGCAGGAAATAACCTTACAAGTCCCTTGGCAGGACTTACAACTGGAAGGCAATGTTTTATGGCTGGATGTCCTTCCTGGTGTTAACCTTTTTAGACAACTCTTGTCATACATAAGGATACAGTGTACCTATTCTGAACTGGATACACACAGCTTCAAAAGGAACATGCACTTGCACACATAATATATCTATACACACACAGTTGCAGTGAGAGAAGAGACATACACTGTCTCTGTCACACTCATTTAACAAAGATAAAACAATGTTTAGCAGTTGTTCTGTACTTTTTCCACAACACTATCCACCACTTCATCTCATTTTTCTCTACAAAGATTTTGTAAATAGACACGACTTTGTACAGATTCTCACTCTATTGAAGAACAATATAATGCAATTTGTTAGTTTGTGAAGTAGTCTAGAAATGTGTCAACATCTTCATGACCACCACTACTATCATCAGCTACATCTTCATGACCACCACTACAAACATCAACATTGCCACCATTATCATCAGCAATAACATCAACATTATCACCACTATCATTGTCAGCACCACCACAAACCTCGTCACCACCACCACCATTATCAGCAGCAACATCTTCATCATTGACATTATCATCATCATCATCATCATCATCATCATCATCATCACAATCACCATCATTATCGTCAACTCATCATCATTGATATGCTTTCTTTAATCTACCACAGGTCAGGGCTATTTTATCACTCTGTATATTACAGTTAAGTTTCAACCAGCACTGTACCCATCTTTCATCCCCCTACTATTACCTGTTCCCTATCTCAGTGATTATTCAGGTTCTGTATATTCTGAATTCAAATACTTGCCAAGATCAAATTTGCCTTTCATCCTTTTCGGTTTGATAAATAAAGTACAAGTGCAGGGCAGTGGATTCTTGGAATTGTTGGTAACAGATGGAATACCTTCTATTATCTGTTCCAGGCTCTGTGTATTCTGTTCAGATATTGTTGTGGCCTACTTGGGTATTAGTTTAACACTACCATCTGATCGTGGCTGTCTTTAGTGAGAGTAAACACTTTTGCAGACAAGGGCTCCCATGTGAGGATACCTTCTTTTATTCAACTGACCAATCCCAGAGACCTTGAAAATGGTGATGAATGCTGCCTTACCCTCTTTGATTAAATAGGGAAAAAATAAATGAATGTCAACACAAGGCGTGGTACATCCCACAATATATCAGACACCACCCACATATTTCAAGGCCACCACCATGCTCCAGCATTTCCTGACCCATGTTGGGATGACTTTCTTCAATAGCAAGTAGTATATCACTTACATCCCTCTCATTTAAACACCCCCTGTTCCCTTCAATGCATCCTCAGCCTGACCATGGACAAACTAAGCACCATAGTGTTGCAAAGGAATAGTGCCATAATAAAATGCACCCAACCCACTCTGCAAAGAGATAGTACTGGTGCCATAATGAATAGTACCATGTAAGCTGGGAGTGCTGGTGATACAATGAAATGCTCCAAGTGGTTGGTGTTAGAAAGTACATCGAGCCATATAAACTAAACCAAAAAGGAAACATACAAGCAAGATGTAGTCACTTGACAAGTCTGGCCTCAATATGGGACTGCCTACTTTACATATACAAGCATTGAAAATAGACAGTAAATAGTGATGATGATGGATACGGTTGACTATCCTATGCACATTGATTGACTGATGAGCATTTAGTGTGCAATCAGTACCTCATTGTACACCAGAGGTCAAGCAATGCACAACTGACACAACTTATTCTAATCCAATTCATTTTCTCTCCCATCTCCTCAGATCCTCCAAGATCTGATGCTCATGTCTCATTTCCATACAGTGTCACACTTCTTAAGGAGACTTCATGCAACCTTTACAATCTTTATCAAAGATGTGTGACCCTGTGTGTGTGTAGATCACTGTCTACAAGAACGTGAGTTTGTGTGTACATGATCACTGTGTGAGTTTGTGTATATGTGTGTGCATTTCTCTGTGTACAAGAATATGTATCAGATTATGTGTGAGTTTGTGTATGTATATATCTCTGTACAAGAATATGTATACAATTGTGTGTGAGTTTGTGTATACGTATGTGTATATCTGTGTACAAGAATATGTATACGATTGTGTGTGAGTTTGTGTATATGCATGTGTGTTCTTTATAGTTTTTATCTTTTAAATTAGGTGTTTCTTTGACAACTGATTTTTTTATTTTTTTTTATGTATATAATTGTATATATTGATGTTTTTATGGTGATTTACATGTGTACACACATGTATGTATGCATGTGTTTTTACATGTGTGTATGTGTGTGTTTTGTCAACTGAATAATTGTTTGGTGATGAAGATAATCCTCTTTTTTATAGTAAACTAAATTCAGTTAATCTAATATTAGTTAGTTTTAATTGTATTAGTTGTAGTAATGGTAGTGGTGATAGTGGTGAGGATTGTGGCGATGGCAGTGATATTGGTAGTTATGATAGTAGTGGTGATGGTGAGATGGCAGTGGTGGTGGTGCTAGCAATTGCATTAGTATTAGTAGTAATATCTGAATTAAATATATTAGTGGTGATTTTAGCAGTTATAATGAGAGAAATGAATGGGGTGTGATGTGGTGAGGTGGAACACCTTCCAAAACTGGATGTTGTGGGAGTGATTGAAGAGAGAAATGACTAATTAATTAATATAGGTGACTCTCAGATGATGATGGTGATAGTGATGATGATATTAATAACAGCAACTATGACACTAATCATTTATAATATTGGCTTAAAACCCAGAAACTTTGAATGTGTACACAATCATTCAAACCAACCCACTATTTAACTGGTACTTATTTTATCAAGTAAAAGGGCAAAGATGACTCTGTCTGGTATAGCTTTAGTTAAGCTATACACACAATGACAACAAATGGTGATTTGGTTAACTATTGTTTATTGCATGACAATCATTTACAATTGTAAGATGGAGCGATGTACCCCTAAAGTTCAGGTCTTCTTACTCACATCACCAGAAGTGCCTTTAATAACCAGCCTACTGTCAACTGTTCATCTTTACAAGTTCATGGCAATGCTCTTCACTGGCATGATTCAACTAAGAATATTAAGAGATATAACTGAATACTATAAAGCATTTTGCCACTATGTTCATTCTTTTAGATACTTCTTAATTTGTTGCCCAGTTTAACACCTCTATCTGTTCCTTCAGTGCGTTTAGTGGAGTCCACTGTTGTAAGCATTCAAAGATTCTGGTTTAAAGGTATTTTTCTCACTCACATCCACCATTCTCAGACACTATAAAAAGGGCATTAGCCTTCTCTCTCCCTGCCTAAAACAGTAATAATAATAATTGTTTCTACTTTAGGCACAAGGCCAGCAATTTGAAGGGGAGGGAAACATTGATTAAATCGACCCCAGTGCATTACTGTTGCTTTATTTTATCCACCCTGTAAAGATAAAAAGCAAAGCTAACCTCAATGGGATTTGAAATCCGAATCAATTATATCAACCCCACTACTTGATTTGTACTTTATTTTATTAAACTTGGATAAAAAAGCAAAGTTGCCCCTACAGGATTGGGATTCTGAAATATTGAGGCAGTGGGGAGTGATCAAAACTAATGTACTAATCAGTCACTTAGTATGAAGAAAATAATCTTTTTTTTGCTACTGTTTCATTCTGTTTAAAATTGCTTTATTATTATCTGTGGTGTTTTGATGATGATGATGATGATGATGATGATGATGTCAGCAGAGATAGATAGTCTTAATTATGGCAATCATCATCATTATCTTCAGCAGCAGCAACATTACTATGATTATCATGATATTTATCATCATCATTGTCATTATTATTATTATCAAAGGGCGGTGAATTGGCAGTATCGGTAGAGGGTTGGACGCCATGCTTTCTAGCATAGTTACGTCCCTTTACAGTCTGAGTTCAAATCCCGCCGAGGTTAACTTTGCCTTTCATCCTTACGGGGTCGATAAAATAAAGTACCAGTAATGTACTGGGTAGTTGCTGGCCTTGTGCCTAAAGTAGAAACAATTATTATTATCATTACCATCATCATCGTTTTCACCACTATCATCATTATCGCTGTCATCACCACCATCACATCATCATTTTTATGAACACCACCATCATCACCATCAGCATTGTCATCATCATCAGCAGCATTATTATACTCACTGCCATTATCAGCACCATCAACACCATCATCATCATTATCACCATCATCACCATTATCACAGCCAAAGTTAATTTATTTTCCAACAGTTAAATTCTCGTGATCTTCTATTATCATGCCACTCAACTGCCACTAATCTGCCGATAATCTCTCTCCTCTTCGATTATTTTTTTCGGAAAAAAATGTAAAGGGGTAGTGGGAGGAGGAGCGATGGTGGGAGTATATTTTGATAATTTGTTTTAATATTTGTTTTTGTTTTGTTCGTCTTTTCAACCACAACAGTAACAAGCCAAAAAAACATTAAAAAATAGACAAAGAATAGGAAATATTGATTAAGCTTTTTTTTTTTTACGGAAGCCAATTATATTTGTATTATGTTTAAAATTGCTTTGTTGTGTGGGGGTGTTGTTGTTGGTTGTGGTAGTAATACTGATGTTGTTGTTGTTGGCTGTGGTTTTGGTGATACTGTTGTTGGTTGTGCTGGTGTTATTGTTGGCTGTGGTGATGATACTGTTCTGGTTATTGGTTGTGTTGGTGATGTTGTTAGTGGTGGTACTGATTTTGTTGTTGTGGTGATACTGTTGTTGTTGTCTGAGGTGGTGGTCATGTGGTAGCTCTGGTACTGCTGCTGTTCTCGGTAGTGGTTGTGAGTGGTTTCTTTTGTTTTATTAATTACCCACCACCTCTATTGCCTTCCTGTGTTGTGTCTCTTTTCTTAAAGCATGTTAATTTTTCATTTATCCCAGCTTGACCAAATGGTTAACAAGCTTGCTTTACAATTGTTAGGTTACTGGCTTGGTACTATTTGTGACCAATCTTGGATTATATTCTTGAATAGCTATCATGGTCATCATCATCATCATCATCATCGTTATTCATTTTTCCATAGTGGCATGAGTTTAGATAAGTCTACTTGCTGGATGTAAGCATGGCTGAATGGTTAAACAATTTGCCTTGCAACCATAAAGTTCTGGGTTCAATCCTATTGTGTGGCATCAGGCATCTTCAATAAGTATCTTTTACTATAGCCTTCTATCAACCAAAGTCTTCTCAATGAAAATTTGTTAAGAAGCTCATTGGATGGACTACCTGTAATCCAAGTGATCAGTTTGCTAGTGTCATAGAATTAATAAAATAAACAATTAAATATCATAGCATATCACATGTCAACTGTCATGTATTTAATTGGAGGCAGAGGTGTCAGTTGTCCAATATTATACTTTTCAGCCAATTGGGAAACAATGATCAGATTTGACATAATTTCACATCACACCTAGAGATTATTTAGTGAAGCACTAAAGTTTCATGGCACAGTTTAAAAACCTCTACAGAAGGATATCATTTTAGTGAAATGTTGCTGCTATTTCTACTCCCTCCCTCTTCCTGCTCCTCATCCTCCACCTCCTGCCTCCTCCCCCACTCCTCCTCCTCCTACTGAATTAATAAACTACATACCTCTTCTCCTTTGATCTAACACCTACACACATTTTATACACTTCTTGCCATTCTTACATCGTCTCCTGCCAGACATCGCACTAACAATTTGTATCACATCCAAATAAAAGCCACTCCATTAATTAGTGTAATATAATTACTTCCAGACACATTCCAGTCTCTGTGCCACAGATCTACTGTTTCCTCTCTATTTTTTTCCCATTACTACTACAGTCGTCTCTTCTCAAAGGTGTTTTGTACTCCTGACTCATCTCACCTCTATTCACCCTATGCTAACACCTAACTCCATTCCTTCCTACCCAGATTGATGTCCCTTTGGAACTCCTTCCCTACAGCCATCAACTTACAACAGTTTACACAGAATATTGATGGTACCAGTCTCACCATTCTCAAAGGGCATAAGAAGGTTATGGACACTGGCCTTTCCTTCAGCCCTATCAAATAAAAAAGTTATTCCTATTTTCTCATATTGTCTTAAAAAAGCAAAACGCACGCACACACACACACACACACACACACACACACACACACACACACACACACACACACACACACACACACACACACACACACACACACACACACATATATATAAACATGTGCACTTACAAAAACACACATGTTTACACACATCACCTGAGCTAACATACAAATACAATAGAATCTCGGAGTAGCAACTGAGCAAGGTTTTAGATTTATATAACCCACATATATATATATATGAGGGTGGGCTGAAATGTTCATAGGTTGACTATGAATGACTGATGCTAGAGCTGTGAAATCTTGTGTGCATTAATTTCAGCTCTTATTAATAACTGCGTTGTTTCTTTCCAAGTACTATGTAGGAAAATAAATGTCATTTGGTCATTCCATGAGAGCATCTTGGTCAGTGTATGAACTTTTCAGCTGACAACTCATGTCTGTGTATGTATGTATATATCTGTGTGTGTGAATGTGTATGTGTAAATTAACTAATTGTTAACCCATTTTTTTTGTTTTGTTTTCATGTCTGTCTTTAATCCCATTGATTTATTCTCTTTCTTTATTTTTCTCTCAATCCTACATTTTTAATTCTTTTATTATTAATATTATTATTATCATCATTATTATTGTCATTATTATTACTGTTGTTGTTATCTTATTTGTATTCTTGGCACACATCTCTTTCTATTTCTCTGTCCATCTCACACATTTGTGTTTCTTCACCCTAGCTGTTCTACAGCTATGATGAGGTCACTTTGGTGGGAGAGAGGTGGGAAAGATAGAAAGAGAAAACGGATAAGTGGGGTAGAAGGAGGAGGGAGATAAGAAAATATACAGAACATTAGAGGGAGAGGGAGCGAGTGTGAGTGATATTACTTAGTGATAGATATTAGAATAGAATGAAAAGAGGGAAAGGATGAGGGAGAGAACATGAGGGAGAAAGAAAGAAAGAAAGAAAGAGAGAGATTGATCTTGTGGGAGAAGTGTTTAAAGAAGCTACAGAGAGAGAGAGAGAAAGTAAAATATCGATGGGGAGACTTGTTGATAGGTAGTGTAATGAGAGAGAGAAGGAGACATGAGGCACTTGTTAATAGTAAGTACAAAGGGGATGAGAGACAGAGGAATATCTATATATTTATATATATTGAGAGAGAGACAGACAGAACTAGGTCAGGGCAAATAATATGAAAGAGAAAGAGAGAGACTGGGTTTTCTGTATGTCCAGTGTCCAGTGTCCAGAGGGAAAAAGAGGTCTTCCTTGGAGACTGGGTGAGGCTGCATACTATTAACTGTTGTATTATTATTCCTACTATATATTAATAGCATTCAACCACCACCAACAATGAAATTACAATCTTACCACCACCACACCAACACCAACAAGGAGAATACCATTGCTGCCACTGACAACACTACCACCACTAGCAATAAGAACATTACCTCCAATACTATCTATCACCTTCACAATGTTCAGCAACAACATTGCCACCAGCATCAGAACAACTACCACTGCTATGAACATTGCCCCTACCACCAACACCTCCAACAACAACATTGCCCCTACCACCAACACCTCCAACAACAACATTGCCCCTACCACCAACAACAATATTGCCACTAACACTAGCACCACTGCCATCATCACCACCAACAATACCACCACTGCCATCAACAACACCATTGCCACCACCAACACCAGAATCACACTTCCCAACACCACCACCCACAGCACCACAGCCAACACCAACACCATTGACACCACCACCACTATCACCAACTCTATGCTACTGCTGTGTCAGACCAGGTTAGACAAGTCCACTGCAGTCCAGTTTACTTGATCCTAATTTATTTTCAAGTCTTGTACAAAGTTAAAGATTGACAGAGATAGACAGCTAGGTAGATAGGTGGGTAGGTACGTTGGAAGGTAGAGAGGTAAGTAGGTAGATAAAGCAGATATGTTGGTAGATGTATAGATAGACAGATGCAGATGTAGATAAGTAGATAGCTATGTGAATAGATGTATAGATAGATGCATACATAGATAGATTGATGGACATACAGGTAGATGAATGGATAGCTGAGCAGACAGACAAGTATGTAGATAGCTAGATGCATATATAGTTGATAAGATTGATAGACTGGTTGATAAAAAGGTGCAGGCAACTGATAAACAGTCAGATATATAAATGATATGCCAGTTGTTGTTTTTTTTTATTTTGTTTCATTTCTTTTTTTTTCATTATTGTTGTTGTGGTTGCTCACACCTCTGCAGGTTTAGCTGGCCTCATATCTGTTCACTTTCCTGACATTTGTACATTATTCTATGTACTATACATGCAACTTTGATGAGTTGTAGTGCACCCGAGCACCGTACACAATAATTTCATTAATTGGGTAATTGCTGGCCTTGTGCCTAAAGTAGAAACAATTATATATATGAGGTTGTATCTCAGATTTTGTAAGTGTTCTTGTGTGTTTAAACAAATAGGTGTTGGTCCCATTTCTATCATCAACATTTTCCAGTGAATATAAGTGGAATTTGAACTCAGACAGTATGTCTAACTGGTGCCATACAGAACCTGTGCTCTAACAAGTTCACCATTCTACCACTCAAGACAGGTTCTTTATATTATTGACTTGAAAGTTGACTGTGGTATAGCCAGATTTGAACTTAGAGCACAGAGATCTGAACAAACAAAACATGTTAACATCATCATTATTTTTTATTTATGTCTGTTTTTCGATGAATGGGTTTGACTAATCTTCTCAAGTACAGCACCTCTCCACTAATTTGTTTTCTTTGCTATCTTCTTTGTGAAGATCAGAGATCAGCTTTCACTATGTCTGCCTATACCTTTCTTGGTCTTCCTCCTCAACTGCATATAAACCATCAACATTTTGACTGGGACACAAACTCCTTTTTCATTAAACCTCATCTGCCAATCTTTGTTACCCATAAAAAAGCGGGTGTAGGGCAGAGGAGGTCGCTGTGGTAGGGGGAAAGAGGAGGCAGCTGTGGTGGATGGCAGAGGAGTGGCTGTGGGGGAGGGCAGAAGAGGTGGCTGTGGGGGAGGGCAGAGGAGCTGGTTGTGGTGGAGGACAGAGGAGCTGGTTGTGGTGGCGGGCAGAGGAGCTGGCTGTGGTGGAGGGCAGAGGAGCTGGCTGTGGTGGAGGGCAGAGAAGCTGGTTGTGGTGGAGGGCAGAGAGGGTGACTGTGGTGGAGGGCAGAGGAGTCAGCTGTGGTGGAGGGAAGAGGGGTTGTCTGTTGTGGCAGACAGTGGGTGACTGCGGTGGAGGGCAGAAGAGGTAGCTGTGGCGGAGGGCAGAGGGGGTGACTGTGGCGGAGGGCAGAAGAGGTAGCTGTGGTAGAGGCAGAGGGGGTGACTGTGGTGGAGGGCAGAAGAGCTAGCTGTGGCAGAGGGCAGAGGGGGTGACTGTGGTGGAGGGCAGAAGAGGTAGCTGTGGTAGAGGCAGAGGGGTTGACTGTTGTGGCGGGCAGAAGAGGTAGCTGTGGTAGAGGCAGAGGGGGTTACTGTGGTGGAGGGCAGAAGAGGTAGCTGTGGTAGAGGCAGAGGGGGTGACTGTGGTGGAGGGCAGAAGAGGTAGCTGTGGTAGAGGCAGAGGGGTTGACTGTTGTGGCGAGCAGAAGAGGTAGCTGTGGCGGAGGGCAGAGGGGGTGACTGTGGCGGAGGGCAGAAGAGGTAGCTGTGGCGGAGGGCAGAGGGGGTGACTGTGGCGGAGGGCAGAAGAGGTAGCTGTGGTAGAGGCAGAGGGGTTGACTGCTGTGGCGGGCAGAAGAGGTAGCTGTGGTAGAGGCAGAGGGGGTGACTGTGGTGGAGGGCAGAAGAGGTAGCTGTGGCGGAGGGCAGAGGGGGTGACTGTGGCGGAGGGCAGAAGAGGTAGCTGTGGCGGAGGGCAGAGGGGGTGACTGTGGTGGAGGGCAGAAGAGGTAGCTGTGGTAGAGGCAGAGGGGGTGATTGTGGTGGAGGGCAGAAGAGCTAGCTGTGGCAGAGGGCAGAGGGGGTGACTGTGTTGGAGGGCAGAAGAGGTAGCTGTGGCGGAGGGCAGAGGGGTTGACTGCTGTGGCGGGCAGAAGAGGTAGCTGTGGTAGAGGCAGAGGGGGTGACTGTGGTGGAGGGCAGAAGAGCTAGCTGTGGCAGAGGGCAGAGGGGGTGATTGTGGTGGAGGGCAGAAGAGGTAGCTGTGATAGAGGCAGAGGGGTGACTGGTGGAGGGCAGGGGCGATGGTAGAGGCAGAAGAGGTAGCTGTGGTGGAGGGCAGATGGGGTGACTGTTGTGGAGGGCAGAAGAGGTAGCTGTGGTGGAAGGGAAGAGGGGTGGCTGTGGTGGAAGGAGAGGAATGTTAACCCCAAACAAACATGTAAAACAAAATAAATAAATAAATAAATATAAGAATATAATTGAATTAAAATGCATTCCAAATGTTTTACTTTGAATATAGAGTTGCAAGGATGCATGTATGCAGTGCAGCAGGCAGCTCCATAGATAGGAGTGGAACTTGGGTAGTTAGTTATCCCACCTGCAACTTTCTGCACACCTTTTGTTTTCATTGTGCAGGTGCTTTGGGGGTGTTTGGATGATGATGATGGTGATGATTGTGTTACTGATAGTGTGATGGGGGTAATGATGATGGTATTGGAGGCAATGATGGTGGTGATGGTGATGATAATGGTGGTGCTGACAATGGTGTGATTGGTTGTTTGATAAAGGTAAGGGTAATGGATAATAATGATGATGTTGGTGATGTGGTGCTGATTGTGATGGGCAACAATAAAGATCATTGTAGTTATGGTTGGATGGTGGTGGTTGTCATGGTTGTAGTGGTGTCAATGTGATGATGATGCTGGTGGTGGTGGTTATGATAGCAATGTAAAAAATCATTGTGATTTTGGTTAGTGATATTGATGATGGTGGTGGTGGTGGCAACGGCAGTTCATTGTCGTTATGGTTGAATGGTGGCTGTGGTGGTGGCAGTGTGGTAATGATGGTGGTTGTGGTGATGACAAAAATCATTGTAGTTATAGTTGGATGGTGTTAGTGATGATGATGATTATGACAGTTCATTCTGGTTGTGGTGATGATGATAATGAATATGATAGTTGTGGTGTGATAGTGGTGATGGTGATGACAATGATGGTGAAGATGGCAACAATGACAAATGTGGTTTCAGTTGTTTGATGTTGAGGATGTTCTTTAACCCTAGGTCATCGCTTCGCTGAGTACACCTCTGATTATCCTGTCTTTGTGTTTCTGCAGATATTAGTGTATCTAGGACTACACTATACAATGTGTTGAATGAATACATAGAGACTCCTCTAGTATTGGTTTTGATGCTATGGTTCTTCACTTTTTCACTACCAAGGTCCCCTTTTATTTAGATGGATTTTCCTATGGATTTCTGGTTTTGAAATGTTTATCTACTGAAAAAATATTCATACTCCCTTCACTTTCCTCAGTCTAATATTTGCAGACCCCTCATTTGAGGTGTCCTTAAGCCATGCTAGCATGGAAAAATTAACGTTAAATGGTGTTGATGATGTGATAATTTCTGATATTAAGAAGGGCATGCAGCTGCAGAAAGCTTGCCAAATAAGGTGTTAGGGGGACCCTTCAGTTCATATCAAAAGACATGGCAACTTCTACTGTACAATGTATGACTGTATGTAAATGAGATTCAGCCCTCTCGGCCTGGCATGGAGGTCAGTGGCCCACTTCAGTACTGACTTGATCTATGCAGACCCGTTCAACCTTTGCTAGCAGAAAAAGCGGATATTAAATAATGATGATGATTAGATGAACCTTAAATAGTGTTGGTGACATTGAGGGTTAAGTGTTTATTTGTTGTTGCGCAAACCTATGATCAAAGATGTTCAAACTGTGACCACCCTGTCTTATTTTTTATTTTATTTTTTTTTTTTGCAGGCATTGTCCATCCAGGACTACAATATCCAATTTTTCCTTTTCCTTATTTAAGACGGTAGGGTGTGATTTTAGGTAGAATTGGCTGTTATTTTTAGCAGGTTGACTAATTGTGTACATGCTCCCTTATTAGCTACGGAATGTGCCTGTGTGTTGTTGGTGGTGTTGAAGTTGGTGCTGTTGGTGATGTATGTCATTGGTATTGTTGATGGTTGTGATGTTGTAGTTGGTGTTGTGAGTTCTTGTTGAATGTAAGAAGCTGGCGGTGTTGTTGGTGTATACCGTTAGTATTATTGTTGTTGTTGGTGGTGTATGTCATTGGTATTGTTGATGGTGGTGGTGTTGAAGTTGGTGTTGTTGGTGGTGGTGTGTGTTATTGTTGTTGAATGTATGGTGCTGGCAGTATCATTGCTAACATTGATGTTGATGTTGCTGTTGTTGTTAGTGGCTGTTAGAGATGGTGAATATATGGCACTGTTGTTGGTGTTGTTGTTGATTGTGGTAGTTTGTTATAGATGTTGAATAGATGGTGCTGGTAGTGTAATGTCGATGCCGACGTTTGTGTTGTTGTTGATGGTTGTTTTTGAATGGATGGTGCTGGTAGTGTCATTGCTGATGTTGATGTTGGTCTTGTTGTTGTTGTTTTGTCAGTGGTGGTGATGGTGGTGGTGGTGTGGAGGCTCAGATTTGAGATATAGTTAGGTTCTGTGTGAATAGAAATGGTAATTGTATTCATTTGGAATATTTTGACCTTTCTTCTTGGGTTTTTGGGGTAGTGTGTTTGTAGGTGTGAGAGTATTATGTATTTGTATGGGTGTGTTTGTGCATGTGTGAGTGTATGTATGTGTGGATATGTGGGTGTGAGAATATATATGTATTTGTATGAGTGTGTTTGTGAAAGTGTGTGTGTTTCTGTGTGTGTTGTATATGCACTCGTGAGTAGTGTGCATGTAATGTGCTGTATAAGGTGTTTTGATGTGTGAGTTCGTTAATTTGTATATGTCTCCATCTGTGTGTCTGTGTGTATGGAAGTATATTTATATAAGATAGATTACATTGGATCATGCCTATATATGTGAATGTGTCTCTGTATAATGTCAGTGTTAGTATATATATTTCTGTGTGTGTGTGTTTTGATGTTATGGTGAGTTTGGTGTTTGTATATATGTGCATTTGTGCATGCTTATCATTGTGTGTGTCTGTGTGGAGATATTGTATGTGGTAATGGAATTTGACTGTGTGAACTGTAGGTGTGCGTGGTAGTATATGGTGACAACAGTGGTGATGAAGATGATGGTGGTGATTGTTATGATATTAATAATAATAGTTTCTAAATTTGGCACAAGGCCAGCAATTACACCAGTGCATTACTGGTGCTTTATTTTATCGATCCCGTAAGGATGATAGGCAAAGTCACCCTTGGTGGGATTTGAAATCGGAACGTCAAGGGCCATAACTCTATGCTGCAAAGCTTGGTGCCTCATGCTCTACCGATACTGCCAGTCCACCAATATTAATAATAATGATAATAATGATGATGGTATGCTGGTGGTGATGATGATGCTGATATTAATAATAATAAAGATGGAGGATAAAAAGCTTAGTGGTTAGAGCATTGGCCTTCCAATCGAAAGGTTGTGAGTTCAATTCTCAAACCGGGTGATGTGTTGTTTCCTTGAGCAAGACACTTTATTTCACATTACTCCAGTTTACGCAGCTGTTGAAATGAGATGATAGGGACTGGGGTCCCTATCATTCCACTGTAAAGTGGTCGTGGTGGTGCCACGGCAAAAAAGCACCCATCACTCACTGTCAATGAGGTTGGTGTTAGGAAGGGCACCCAGCTGTAGAAATCAAGCCAGAATCAGTTCCCGTCCCACCCTTGCAAGCAGGGAAAAGTGGACATAAAATGATGATGATGATGAATGATGATGATTGTAATGGATGATATTATATAAGCATATAGTTTATATCAGACAGTAAACATACACACACCTATATATATTTGTTGGTATTGCAGTATATATACGTGCATGCATGTTTATTCATAGTGATTCACAGGTGTATATATATAATTTACATTGAATGTGTGTATGTGTCTATATATTTATACATATAGATGTGTATGTGTATGTATGTGCATGTATATATGTAAACGTATGTGAATATATATTTATGTGTGTGTGTGTTTAAATGTATACATATGTGTCTATACACACACACACACACACACGCACATATATATATATATATATATATATATATACACATACATACACGTGTGTATGAAATCTATGTGAAACATTTATAAATAACTGATGTAAATCAACCAATTTCTTCCTTCTCTATCAGAGAGGATTAAATTTTAATTTAGCCAGCTAGAAAACGTGTTTATGCCGTTTCCTTTAACATACAAGAGCTCTTATATTATACTTCACTGCAGGTGTATTCTTTTTGTATTGGGTGGGTGGGGTTTAGTGTCAGGTGAGTAAGTATGGTAGATGTAAGGTGTATATGTGTGTAAATTCATATGCTGTAGTTGTTTGCAGGTTTTTGCATATCATGATTTGCTGTTTTTTACATTTTATAAATAAATTTTTTATTATCATTTCAATTATTTCTGGATATGATGTTTTGAGATTTTTTTAAAGAATTTTTTAATGGAAATGTGAGGTTGGACTATTCATGCTTTTATTAAATATATTATTTAATGTGCGTGGTAGAGCGAGTAATTTTGCTGAAAATTTAATCTCTACAATGGACTCTATATGTTAAGATGTTAACACTGAGCTGTAGTAGTAGTTGTTGTTGTTGTTAGTAGTCAGAGTTGTATTTGTAGCTATAATAGTAGTAGTATTAGTAGTAGTTTTTATCAAAGAACCATTTTGTTATGTTAAAATGCCATCTTAATGAAACAATCATTTTACTAAATCCATCCAAATTCTCCATTGATTATTTAAAATACCAAGTATTTAATTAGAAATATGGCAATGAAACTGTTAATACAGTCTTTTCCACTATTAGACATTTCAACTCACGACATTAATATTGGCGGCAAATTGCCAGTCATTTGAGTGCAGGAGAAAGTGTGGTATTTGTTTTGACTTTCTGTGCTCCGATTTCAAATCCTGCTGAGGTCATATTTTCATTTCAGGGTTAAAAGTCGCTGTCTAAGTCAGAACTGTCAGGGCATCAAATGAAATGCTTTGCGATATATTCTTTGCATTCTGAGTTCAGATCCTATTGTAGCTTACATTGGTGAGAGATTAATCTGTTGCCTGGTTTAACACCACCAACACCTAGTTGGTGCTTTTAGCAGAAATGGGTAAAGACGCCCTTCAGTCACAAATGGGATTTGTATCTACAATGTTCCCCTCCAAGGCACAAGACCAGGCAATGTGTTGATGCGAAAGATCAGCAGTCACCCATACATACCAGTCTCCCCTCTCCACACCACCGATGTTGTCCACAGGAAAGGCAAAGGCCAATACAGCTTGGCACCACAGAGATCACAACTCATTTCTACAGCTGTGTGAACTGGAGTAATACAAAATAAAGTGTTTTGCCCGAACGCAATGCATCGCCTGATTCAGGTATAGAACTCACAACCTTACAATTGTGAATCCAACATTCTAACCATTAAACCACGTGCCATTAGCAAGCCTGGTTTAACCCCACTACCTAGTTGTTAGGTGATTTTGGCAGGCTCAGTTTAACAACACTACCTAGTTATTAGGTAACTTTAGCAGACCTAGATTAACAACACCGCCTAGTTGTTAGTTGTCTTTTGCAAGCATTCAAACTTATTCTTTGGTTTAAAGATATAACTTGCTCCCTAACTTTCCACCTGTCTCAGAAGCCAGGAAAAGGTTCACGAGTACTTCTTTTTCTCTCCCCCAACTAATCAGTAAAAGAAAGAAATATATAACAGTATATAACATATACTCTTGACTGACTTGAGATTTATGTGTAATCATTTTCCTAGTCACTATGGGAGCTTTCTGTTTCTTCCAAGTGGCAAGGTGACAAGAAACTGTAAAAACCTGTCCAACCCATACGAGCATAACAAAAAAGAAATTGACATAAAATGACTAATGTTGATTGTTGGTGATGGTGGCAGTGATGGTACTGGTGATGATGATGATGGAGATGATGGTTTATACCTCTTTTTTTTTCTCACACTCTCCCATAAAACATTCCAATGCTTTTATTCTCACAAATGCATATAATACACACACATGCATACCACAAACAAGTAGACATATAGAAGGACACAGGTATAAGTACACACATGCATACCAAAGATGGGAGAGACACAGATACATAAACCCCTTTACACAGACATACACCAAGAGTGACATGTCTTTACAAGCAGTAGAGATCACTCAGCTGTCAAGAGAATCATCCAAAAGACACAACAGTTCAAATTCTCTTCCTTCCTGTCAGTCTATATACTTGTTTATTTGTGTATATTTATGTATATATGTACATGTGTGTGTATATATATATATATATATATATATATATATATATATATATATATATATACACACATATATATATACATGTGTGTGTGTATGTATATATATATATATATATATGTGTGTGTGTGTGTGAATATATGTATCTATGTGTGTGTGTGTGTGAATATATGTATCTATGTGTGTGTGTGTGGGTGAATATATGTATCTATGTGTGTGTGTATATATGTATATATATATATATATATGTGTGTGTATACGCACCTATATCCCAGACCAGCATGGAAACACGGATGTAAATTAATGATGATTATGTTGTTAGTATGCCTGTTTGGAACTGGGATAACAAAATATAAAAAACAACTCCACAATTACATTATAGCACCAAACAAATATAGTAGAGTAGACATAAATTAAATACTCCTACAAACCTAGTTATTTTTATTTCCTAAGAATTGTCTGATAATTTAATATATATCATCATCATCATCATTGTTTAATGTCTATTTTCCATGCTAGCATCCATGTCGAAGGACCATGTTCCCTCACACAGATTTTGGCTTGGTTTTTATGGCTGGATGTCCTTCCTAATGCCAACCATGTTTACAGTGTGTGTTGGGTGCTTTTTGGTCATGTCACACAATCACTTTAATATGTGTGTGTATGTATATGTGTGTGTGTGTATATGTGTGTGTGTATAATTGAGTGGCAGTAATTTATAATGGTGTTATGATCATTCACAAACTTCTATTGCAAAACAACTGGTATTCATTGATATAAAATGATTTAGCTCACTCTACTTTACATATAGAGGTCATTTATCAGATAATTGTTTGCAGCTTGCGTAATATATACCAGTTATGTTTTACGACATATATAACATGATAGTTGTGAATAATGACATCAAGAAACTGAACCACACGAAGGAGATAAGACATAAATGAATTGACTTGTGATTTTTTGTACTACAAAATAATTGGAGACTACATGAAGTTGAAAGGGCTATTATATATTGAGAGAATGTTATGGCATTCTAGAAAACACCTGATACACTCTGTAATGTGGTTGGTGATATACCATATACATTAAAATATATGCCAAGGAATATGTGCCCAAAAAATCAATGGTAAAATGGTAGGGTTGACTTTGGTGTGATTTTTATCAACTTCAAATTTTATGTAAATAAGATGCTAAAATATCTGGAGTGATTATTTCACAATGAAACACTATTTTTCTACATTTACTATATCGTTGTGAGTATTATTTATGCATTGCATCCACACAGATCAGTGCATACCTAAGTATGCGCCTAAACCTGACAAAATTAGTTTTCAAGGATTAAAGACAGACACTTTCCTCTTCGGCGAATCCCTGATTAACTTTTTCAAATTTCACTTGAAGAGGAAAATCAGGGTGGAGAGGCAAGTTTGTTGAAAGGTCGGTGAATGTTGCAAGAATGGTTTGAGTGAACGGGACCGCTCTGAATATACGCTTCTAGTTTGAGGAATGGGAAAAAATTGAGAGAGGGCGCTTGCTCTGGTGGTCAGGGTGGCTGTGGTCTTTTGTGTGGTTTTCTCCACGAGTAACCCTTGGAGGTTTCCCCCTATTCGGGAATTTTTCATTGTTTGAATTTTCATTTTTAATATATATGTTTCTATGTCTTTTTTCTTTTTTGTTTCTTATATAAATAATAAAAATCTGTACACGCACAAAACCCACATTGTACCATCCTGTGCCGTCTGTAATGTTTTTATTGATGTCAGCCCTTGTGGCCAATAAAGAAATCATTTGGATTGGCAGTATCGGTAGAGGGTCGGACGCCATGCTTTCCAGCATAGTTACGTCCCTTTACGATCTGAGTTCAAATCCCGCCGAGGTTGACTTTGCCTTTCATCCTTACAGGGTCGATAAAATAAAGTACCAGTAATGCATTGGGTAATTGCTGGCCCTGTGCCTAAAGTAGAAACAATTATTATTATTATTACTACTACTATTAATACCTTTAGTATTTTTATGTTTCAACATTTTACTTTTATTAATATCATGTTCCATATATAGTAGCTGGAAATTATTTGGCTATTCCACAAAGAATATTAGTCTCCTGATATTTTCGTAGTAAGACTATGATTATTCCATCACAAGAATTTGTTCTTCCCAGTCCATATAATGACATAATTCTCCTTGCAAACATCTGGCTCATCTCAAGAGAATATCCTTGCACACAGCAGTTATGTCTTCTTGTTCTCTAATGGATATATTTCATCATAATTTTTTAGAAATATTCACTTCTATATCTACAGATACATTTTTCCCATTTTGAGATGTTCCCTCCTCGGGTGAAAGCAGAAATTCATTGCTTAAACTTTTAATCTGTATTACTACTAATATATATATATATATATATAATAATAATTGTTTCTTCTTTTGGCACAAGGCCAGCAATTATTCCAGTATATTACTGGTACTTTATTTTATTGACTCCGTAAGGATGAAAGGCAAAGTTAATCTCGACGGGATTTGAACTCATATATATATATAATAATAATAATCTGTAGAAGAAGCATAAACGAAGTATAAATATAACATATCGGTAGAGGGTCGGACACCATGTTTTGCAGCACAGTTACGTCCCTTTACGGACTGAGTTCAAACCCCACCGAGGTTAACTTTGCCTTTCGTCCTTACGGGGTCGATAAAATAAAGTACCAGTAATGCACTGGATAATTGCTGGCATTGTGCCATAAGTAGAAACAATTATTAATTCACACGTGACACACATTTCACAATCAACCAGCTCAAGGTTTGATCGGTCATGATCGTGGCCCAACTCAGGAATCAATAGCTAATATGGTTCGATGCCAGTGGGGGAGTTTAAATGAATAGCATAGTGAGGTGTACTACTGCAAGCAGACAAGCTGACAGTATGCTCCATTTACACACACACTCTCTCTTTCACACACTCTCTCTCACACACACACATACACTCTCTCTCTCTCACACACACACACTCAAATATACTCTCTCACATACATACACACATACAACAAGTCAGTGTTTAATCTCCAATCAAGTTGACATTCACCCAAACTTTGATATTTTATATCTGAATATAATAAACCACCATGGGAAAGCTTAGCTCTACTTCCGTGCCTCTATATGTGTGTGTATGTGTGTGTTTGATTGTAAATATGTTTCTTTTATGTATGTATGTATGTTAGTTATGTGTGTATGTTTGTATATGTACATCTGTTGTGTATGTGTGTATGTTTGCTGGTAAATATGCCTTATGTATGTGTATGAATTATGTCTGTGTGTGTGTGTGGATGTCTACTTGTATAGATATTGTGTGTGTGTATTTATATATATTCATATATACATATACACATACATACACATGCACATACATATAGTAATAACATACATTGGATGCATGCATGAATGTATATCGAATGGGTTTGCATTTATTTAATAAATAACATATGCATGGATATGCGGATGTTTACACATTTACAATTTATTTTGGTTTTGTATGTGTGGCTCTATAAACACATTTGCTGTACACATGACTCCACATGTGCATGGATTTCATGTGTTGTGTGTTGCTGTATGCTTGTAGATGCACATCTTAATTGCATAAGTGACATGAGTAATGGAGATTTAATTCAATATTGAATCCAGGTTGTGAATTTTGGTTTCCCAGGAGTGTTTAAGGTGTATGCCATTGCACATATTACAGCAATAATATTACCAGTAATAATAATAGTAGTGATAATAATAATAATTGATGATGATAAACATAATTATTATTAACATTACAATATGGGTAATAATAATAATAATTGTTTCTCATACACATTCACAAACATACACACTCTCTCTCCCTCACACACACAAGTCAGTGTTTAATGGGTAATAATAATAACAATAATGTTGATAAAAATAATTATTATTATCATTGCAATAATGGTAATAATGATATATTTTATTTGCCACAAATGTGACTGATGGAGGGATTAGAAGCATAGATTGCAATAAAAAAAAGACAAATGGTGGTGGGCGGCTTACAGAATCATTATCATTATTTTATGTTTCTATGGGCGGTGGATTGGCAGTATCGGTAGAGGGTCGGACGCCAAGCTTTCCAGCATAGTTACGTCACTTTTCGATCTGAGTTCAAATCCCGCCGAGGTTGACTTTGCCTTTCATCCTTACGGGGTCGATAAAATAAAGTACCAGTAATGCACTGAGTAATTGCTGGCCTTGTGCCTAAAGTAGAAACAATTATTTTATGTTTCTATGTCTTTTTTTTTTCTTTTCTTATATAAATAAAAAAAATATTTACACGCAAAAAACCCACATCGTACTGTCCTGTGCCGTCTGTAATGTTTTTCTTGATGTCAGCCCTTGTGACCAATAAAGAAATCATTATTTTACATATCCTTCTTCATGCGATTATGGACCAAGTCAGTACGTTATCAGAGCTACTGTCTTCCTAGATAGCTCAGGTGCCTACTTCCCATGAAAATGTGTTCCATTTTGGTATGACTTCTACAGCTAAATACCCTTCTTAACATCAACCACTTGAAAGGGAAATGATAGTGATTCTCATGAGGGTTTCGGATTTATTGGATTTATCCTATATGCGACACCTGCAGTTTGACATAATTTTGTACATGTCACACAGATGTGTCAACTCACCCGTCTCTGATGGAGAAATCTGTCACCCACTTTAGGGTGGGTGAGAGATGTCTTCTCTTGTGAAAATGGGTATAGCTTACATTATGTAAAATCTTAACATTTTGCCTCATTTCTCCCGGGTTTCGGGCATTTTTTTTTCATGGTACTCCTCGCTTGAGATTTTAGAGGTTGGCAGGTCTGATGTCACTGAATAAGCTTGAAGGTCGGCTAAAAAGTCCATAGGCTAACGAAGATAGTCTTATAGTCCCTAGAAAGAAAAAGTGTAGTTATTAATAAGAAGAATTGAAATAATTGTCTCTACGTTTTGGCACAAGGCCAGCAATTATCCAGTGCATTACTGGTACTTTATTTTATCGACCCCGTAAGGATGAAAGGCAAAGTTAACCTCGGCGAGATTTGAACTCAGAATGGCAAGGGCCGTAACTCTATACGTCAAAGCATGGCGTCCGACCCTCTACCGATACTGCCTATCCACCAAGAAGAATTGAAATAATGAATACAAGATTTCACAGCTCTGACATCACTCCTTCATAGTCATCCTATCCTCGTATATGCATAATAGTTTGCCTGTGTGTTGCCCAACCCTTGATAGCAGGGAAAATGGATGTTAAAGGATGATGACATGTTTTGTGGGGTGTGCAAGAATTAATGCATTCCTTCATCCAAGGAGTTTATCTTGCACTGTTAATTCCCCTTTGTTAGCATTGCCTCACCAGAATTTTCTAGAAATCCTATAGTATTTGGTCTGATAGTCCTTTGGAAAAAAACTGCTGGGTGGTGGTATGTGGTGGTGGTGGTGATGCGTGGTGATCGTTTGTGGTAGTAGTGGTTTGTAGGAATGTAGGGTGGTGGTGATGATGATGGTAACCCAAAACTGTGTTGTAGCAATGAATAAGATCAATCAACACTATATTGTTAAATTTAAATAAATAAAAAATAATTACAACAAAAACATATCATGAACCATAACATTTTTGTACAGCCATATTTCTGTGACAAATGTTTATATGATGAATGCCTGTTGAAGGATTGAGTGTGTGTGTGTGTGTGTGTATAAGTGTTAGTGTTTGTGCTTGTGTGTGTGTGTGTGCATTGTGGTGTGTGTATGTGCAAAGGAAGGACAGAAAGGAAGAAAGAAAGAAGAGGAAACACTTCCACGAACAACAACAACAACAACAACATTGATGACAACAGATTACCTAAATTACTCTTTTGAGAAGAAAGAGAGTGAAAAATACCAAAGGTTGTAGAACATCAATGGAAACTATAGAGAAAAATGTCAACATATTATTATGATTATTGTTGTTGTTACCATTGTTGTTGCTTTATTAATATTTTGGAATATCCATTGTATTTTAACTATTTTTACTGGAATTTCTATACTTCTCGTAGCATGTTGTTGTTGTATGTAGTTGTTTTATGCGGTTGTTTTTGTATCTAGTAGTTGTTGATTGTCCTTTTTGTTGTGTTAATATTATTCAATGTACCCACCCTCTCGTTTGTTGCCCTTGTAGTAAGTACAGAGGATTGTTAGGAGTCAACAAGATACTTTGTGGTGTTTGTTCCAACTCTTTACTTTCTGAGTTTAAATCTCATTGGGATCAACTTAACGTAATATATGAGACAAGAACTAGCATAGATATCGTTAAAATTGCTGGCCTTGTGCTTAAATTAGAAACCAAGGCAGTTGATTGGCTGAAATGTTAGAGCGTCAGACAAAATGCTTTGCAATATTTGTTCTGGATCTTTTACTTTCTGAGTTCAACTTTGCTTTTTATCCAATGTTCAATAAAATGTAGTACTACTCTCAAGTATTGGAGTTGATAACATCAACTTCTCTTTCCCTCAAACATTGCTGGCTTTGTGCCTAAATTAAAAGCCATTATTTTAGTCACTGTTATAAATTTTATTTTTACAAAAAAAACAAACAAAACACACGCTATACTGTTCTGTGCTGTGTTAATATAAGCCCTGTGTAGCTAATAAAGAAGTCATCATCATTATTATCATTATGGATTGGCAGTATCGGTAGTGTGTCAGACACCATGTTTTGCAACATGAATTCCATGTTCAAATCTTATTATGGTCAATTTTGCCTTTCATTGATGATGGGCGGTAGGGTGATTAAATATCAAATACTGTCATATAGTTGGGCCAATTTAACTATCACTCCTCTCCCCACTAATTAGTAGCCTTATGCTTAAATTAGAAAGCATTATTATTGGATTGGTAGACTCATAGGGCAGTGGATTGGCAGTATCGGCAGAGGGTCGAATGCCATGCTTTGACGCATTGAGTTGCCATTCTGAATTCAAATCCTGCCGAGGTTAACTTTGCCTTTCATCCTTACGGGGTTGATAAAATAAAGTACCAGTAATACACTGGGGTAATAGCTGGCCTTGTGCCAAAAGTAGAAAGCATTATTATTGGATTGGTAGACTCATTAGAAATTAGAATATTAGACAATATATCCCGCCGCTAAGGCTAACTTTGCTTTTCCTCCAACCCAGGTTAATAAAATAACATACCCATCAAGCACTGGGGATGATGTAATCAACTTCCCTCTCTCTCTTGAATTGTTGGCCTCGTGTCTAAATAAGAAACCATTATTATTAAATGGCAGTATCGGTAGAGCATCAGACAACATGCTTTGCAGCATAGTTACAGTCCTTGAGTTCAAATCCCACTGATGTTAGCTTTGCCTTTCATCCTTATGGGGTTGTTAAGAGTATCAGTAACAAACTGGGGTCAATTTAATCAATTTTTCCCTCCCACAAAATTGTTAATTTTGTGCTTAAATCAGAAACCATTGAATTGGCAATACCGGTAGAGCGTCGGACACTTTGCTTTGTAGCACAGCGCTATGGCCCTTTACGTCCTGAGTTCAAATCCCATCGAGGTTAGCTTTTCCTTTCATCCTTATGGGGTCAATAAAATAAAGCACCAGTAATGCACTGGGGTCGATTTAATCGACATTCCCCTCCCTCCAAAGTGCTGGCCTTGTGCCTATTGTAGAAATCATTATTATTAAATGTCCCCCATCTCTTCTTATATGTTGTCCATGTGGCAGATAAAGAAATTATTAATGCTTATGTTGTTAAGAATTTTGGTTTGGAGCCATATTTTTTCCCACTGCACGACACCTTGTTTCTGTGGATGTGATCTTATATTTATAAGTAATAAAGATAACTATCTCTCCAAACAGACACATTCAGACTCTTGTGTGCCATAAGTGTGTCACGGTTTCAATTATAGAGTATGTTTAAATGCCACCTTTCTGCTTGCTCTCTCTCTTACCATATATATACACACACACATATTTCTTTCTCCTACACACACACACATTCACAAGCATTCACACATACAGGGGCAATAACATACATACAAGCACACTGGCACACATACATGCACACACAGACACACACATGCACACACAGACACACACACATGTACACAGTGACAGACATCTTGTTTGGTATAATTTGATTTTTTTTTTGACGGATTTTTTACATCTAGTGACGTATTTTAAAGGACACACAGGAACATACTTATAGTCATACATATACATACTCACACACATTCACACATGCATACTCATTCTCCCATATGCTCACCCAGATGCATATATCACTCATATTCACAGACTGGCAAGACACTTTCTTTTACACTCAAGTATGTATACACACACACACACACACACGTATATGCATTTATATATGTAACACATTCATACACACAACTTACAAGCATAGATAGATACTTGAATATTTTTTTCATATGTACTGTTCATTAATACTTGCCTTACATCTTAATTCAATGATGTTATTTCATTCACATATCATCATCATCTCAAATATCTTTTCCCAAATTGACATATCCATATCTCTCTCTCTCTCTCTCTCTCTCTCTCTCTCTCTCTCTCTCTCTCTCTCTCTCTCTCTCTCTCTCTCATCGAAAATGCAACTGTAGTCTTTTTTTTTTTTAAATATATTTATTTGGTTCTTTTACCGGTTTCGCAGTTCTTCTGTTTTTCAAAAGTAGAATTGAGATGGAGGGTTTGTGGTATATAATCATCATCGTTTTTACATCCATTTTGCCATGCTTGCATGGGTTGATATATGTGTGTCTATATGTATAATATGATAGCAATATAACATCCTTCCACTCCATAATACATATTCCTTCTTCATTATTTCATTTTTGATATACATTCACCTCAAATCCTATGTAACTCTTTCTTTCCAACTTCCCAACTTTATTTCTTTTATTAAAAAAAAACCCCAAAAAGCAATCATAGAGTCATAGAAAATTAATGACCGGCTGTAATGCTTCCCCCTCAAATGAAAAAAATGAAGTCAATGAAGGCTTTTAAGTAGACACTTGACCTGCTAAAAATACTACATGATGTCCCTCAAACCACACCTTATAGTCTTCAAAATATCTGACAAATTGAATATTGTCGTCATCATCCTCATCATTATTTTACATTTTGGCAGTATCGGTAGAGGGTTGGGCGCCATGCTTTCTAGCATAGTTACATCCCTTTATGGTCTGAGTTCAAATCCCATCAAGGTTAGCTTTGCCTTTCATCCTTACGGGGATCGATAAAATAAAGTATCAGTAATGTACTGAGTAATTTCTGGCCTTGTGCCAAAAGTAGAAACAATTATTTTACACTCACATTCCATGCTAGCATGGGTTGGATAGGTTCCCATGATCTGAAACTAGATGTGTCACAGGCCCATATCTCACTCATATGTTCTAATCTATGGCATTGTTTCTTTGGCTACATGGGTATAATATAGTAAATTTGTCTTCACTATAAATATTGAGTCCTTTCAACGCTAAATAAATATTTGTTATTTGTAACTTTATAACATAGCATATTTGATGGGTTTATAAGTGCTTCAATTTCAGTAGGAAATATTAAGAAATATATATATATTTTTTTTTGTGATTCTGGGTAAAGATCCAATGTTATTAAAACTTGTAGCTACAATACAACATCTGCTCCCCCTCCTCCTAAAATGCATTCGACTTGGTAACAACGACAATCTTTTTAATATTAATATCTTGTTATTTATAAGCAAAAAGTGTTTAGCTACAACAGTAAACATGTAATAAAGCAAGATACTAGAAGAGATGAAAATATTTGTAGATCAGAAGATCAGAAATCTACCAGGTAGCTCAGCTTAGCATTCAAGACCCAAGATGGTATTTTTTAAAGACTTTTAGATTTCAAAATATTGGGTCTTACATGCCATCAAATAAGGTATATCTAAAACTAGTAAAAAATAGTGAAAGTGCGTGGCTTAGTGGTTAAATAATTGGATTCACAATCATGAGGTTGTGAGTTCTATTCCTAGATCAAGTGATGCATTATGTCCTTGAGCAATGCAAGACACTTTATTTCACATTGTTCCTTCTACCAGGTGTTGCAACCAGTAGATAGTCTCAGCAATGAAAGTTCCACCCCTCTCGGTAAACAAATGAGGTTTAGGATTTTGTCAATCAAAAACTATTGATTTGTCAGTTGTGTCTAGTAATTCAGGCAATTGACCTGTATACCATTGGTTTTCTTGATCCAAGCTACTCTTCCTCATCTAATTCAAAACATTTAGTGTTCCTGAAATGAGATTTTATTGGGGACGGATGTATGCGTGTGGTGTTGCTTTTTTTGTCATCACAACTCACCTCATATCATAACAGACTTATCTTACTTTACATATTTTTAATTTTCTTCTGGATTATCACTTGTTGATAAATGCCATCACCATCTTTCAGTTTTTTTCACAGACAGCTACAGCTTTCTTTTACCTAACACAATCCGAGCCAGACTACAGATATCATGGCCCACCAGCCATTCTTGGTTGATTAATAGCTTCTACAAATGTTTCATGATCCTGGTAGACAAAATGGTGCATGTATTACTGCATTTCATGGTCTGGGTGATGCACTTCAACAGCTATTCTATCTCACAAAACTTGTTCTTGTAAATAGGTATCCCCATTCTTATTGAGCTCAGTAGGAAGGTGAAACGGACACCCAGGGTGTCATGTTTCCAGAGCTATGGGTTCAACCAATAACTATCAGAGATTAGCTGGTATTTTGTCATTTCAAAATATTGCCACTGGAAAATGTATCATTGTAGGTTGCATCCTAGTTTATGAACTTACCACCTTAAGACATATAGATATATGCGCATGCACACATGGCAAAATCTTTGCAGTTTCCATTTACCAAATTAAAGACACTTACCCAAAGTGTCACATTGTAGGATTGACCCTAAACAACACAGCCATCCCTGTGCCAGTGATAATAAAAAGAATTACGTTAATCTTTCATTTAAAACAAAAAATAGTATAAAATTATTCAGGGTTTCTCTCTAAGTGTACTCATGCACTTATGCAATGTGATCATATTTTGAAAATGTGTGCATGTTTAAATGTCGCAATAACCCTAGTTTTTAAGTGGGCAATTAGCATTTCCCCATATATACTTTTGATCAACGCTAGCTTCAATCTTACCTCCTCATTATAATAAATTTTTTAAAGCTAAAACAAAATATATTTTAGTGTGTGTGCAACAAAATTTTTATATGTGTATATGTATGAATGGTGTTTGTGATGCTATATATATCTGGTTGTGTGTATAGTTGTTAGATGCTTGTAGCTGTATGGGGAAAGGTGGAAGGTGGTGCTGTTTTTCCTTGTTAGTGATTCGTTGGATGTGAGGACTTTGTTGTATGTCCCATGCTTCTACTTAAGATAAGTCTGCCTCTGAAGTGACTCTCACTAAGTGTTTCATTAGCTTCTTTTAATAATAGAGGAAATGGGAATGGGCTCACTTGGTAGTTTGTAATAAAAAAAAAAGTATATGTAAATAAATATATATATGGGTGTGTGCGCACACATGGGAGTGTGTGCGTGCGTGCGTACGAGTGTGTGTGTGTGTGTTAATATTAGAGTTTTCAAGTTTATAAAGTTGCAAAGCACAAATGTTTACTGTTTAAAAGAACTCAATACACAACACTGGTAATAGAATAAAAGTCATTAAACATAAGACTGCCTGGGCCACATTTACGTGTATACATACATACATATATATATATATATATGTGTGTGTGTATATATATATAGCAACACATCATATACACGCATGTGTGTTTATCTGTCTCTCTTTCACTCTCCTGTATACATGTGTGTCATGTGTGTGTGTTTACATTAATGTTTGGGTTTAAGTTTTAAGTTAGAAATGACAACTACCATGTACTGATGAAAGCACTGAATACTTGTAGTAGAGTAAAATGTATTACACACACACATGAGATTGATGTAGACGTGTGTGTGTGTATATATATATATATATATACATGCACACATATATACATATTTGAGTATGTGTGTTATTTTTTTCATGTAGATGTAATTTTTAGATGAAATAACTAATCTCATAACTGTCTCTACCTCACCAAAATGTGTGACTAATCTCAAAGAAGTCTTCATTTTTTTCTTATTTCTTTTCATCTCCACAATTTTAATTTGTTTGTCTGAATTATTTGGTTCAACCAGGAGATGAAATATACTTTGAAACTGAAATATACTTTGAATATTCTTTCCTTGCAATCAGTTCTGTGTTCAAATCTAGCTTAGGTAACTTAATTTACATGAAATTTCTGGGGGTTTTCTGGGTTTTTTTTTCGAAAAATCTAAACACTAGCATAAACAGCTTATTTTCATAGAATCAAAGGGTAATTTCAGTTAGTTTGATATCAAAAAGTTTGAAGAACCAGCTTGACTGAATAGTGAAGTTTGCTTCACAATCATGAGTGTTTTGAGTTTGACCCTACTGTGTGGCATTTAGGGCAAGTGTCTTTCACCATAACTTCAGATTGACCCAAGCTTTATGAGTGAAATTGGGAAGATAGAGACTTACAATCCATCAGAAGGATTGTAATTCAAAGATTTACCCTTGTTACACACTGGATCTATATGTGAATTATGTTATAGGAGTATGTGACTGTTGAATTCTATTCTACTTACCCACTAATTAAAAACATGGGCTGTTCCATTGACTTTACTCCTAAAACAATCATTCTCAAAACAAATGAAGATCCATTTAATTTAATCTTGATTTTCCATTGAGTGTCAGTTTAGTTCTTTCTATACCTCTGTCCAAACATGTAGCCTTTGTGCCAATTATCTAGCTTCATTCCTCTTAGCAGTTTCCAATACTACTGAGATCAGCTTTGATTTCCCTTTCCATTTTTATAGGACGCATGAAATATGTTTTGAATTCCTCAGTCATTGCCCAATAAATATGGTGTCTTAGCACAATTCTCATCAGGGCATGTCACTAAGTTGTTGAGGTGTCCAACTCATGACCATGAGAGCAGAGGTTTGATTCCCAGACCTTGTAGCACTTTGTATAGTCTAGTTTCGAGTGAGGCACTTCATTTTATATTGCTTCAGTTTACTCAGCTGACATTGAATTCCAGCAGCAGCAATTGAGGGTTTAACCTTGCAATAGAATGAGCTTTCTCTTGGTGTGATGAGTCTTTAGGCTCAAGAGAGACTTTAAAGAAAAACATGCCACTTTTTTGAAACCATTGCCACTATCTACTCTGTTTTCTGTATTTTACTGAATTTACTCAGACCAAACCATATTTATGTATCCCTTTCCATTCCCAGATAGTTGATTATCTGCATATTTTTTCAGGTTAAGCATTGAACACATTGTCATGACCCTCATCATTTTATGTCTGCTTTCACTGTTGCCATGGGTTGTCATGGTCTGAGCCAGAGAGCTATGCCGTCTTTAAACGTTCCATTTCTTGCATAGTTTTTATCGTTTGATGCCCTTCCTAATACCAATTACTTTACACTATGCACTGAGTCCATTTATCATGGAAACAACTTTAGAGGTGTTGTTTACTCAGTAATACTAAAGGGCATCTCAGCCTGACATTGTCTCTCCTCATTAGCTATCCACTTTATAGCATATACTGGGTGAATTTATCATTGCCGAAGCCATTGTGATTTTTTCTTGCTTTTGGCATGTCTCTATACTCATAACACAATCTCATGACTCTGTAGACTGTAGAAAGGTCATGGACACTATCCTTCCTACACTGACTAATTAAAGAGGAAACCCTATCACGTCATCCATATGAAAAGGTGGGAGAAAGGAGGCACAGTGCATATGAGATAACAAGAGAGAGGGAAGATGGAAGCAGAGGACAGAAAACAGAAAGAATACCTTGTACATATATGAAAAGAAAAAAAACAACAAAAAACGACAACCTTCCTCTGTTTATTTCTGTCTGCATGAATTTAACTTAATTACAGGTGGTTCAAGAATGCACCTACCTGTCTCTCACCTGCAATCATTGTTAGGTGACTAAAAATCTGTATAAAAATATTTCTAAAGAGGCAGCACATGATTGTTTTTTTTTTTTTTCACCAGTAATAGTAATGGTGGTTGTTGTACTGATAATAGTTATTTTACTCTTTAGTGGTGGTAGTAGGGGTTTATTAACAGCACATGTTTAATTAAATCAGCAATTGTCTGTTTCAATCAAATAGCAGTAGTAATATATAAATGCTGAGACATGGTGATTCTGGCACAGAGGTGCATGGCTCCTGACTGCAGGGTCATCTGTTCACAGAGACATGCAGTCAATTTCATACACATACATATTCACACATACACATGTATATCTACCCCACAGGGTACATTATAATGAGTCAGAGCCAGATAATTATTACCAAAGTGCTAAAAAAATTTCATATAAATTATGAGTTATTTGGTATCAGGATATTTAAGGGTTTATACAGTGAAAAAAAAAAATGGAATGAGCCACCTACAACTTGGGTTATATATTGTTAATGAAAAACACTGCCAATGATTTTCAAATCATTTTGAAAATAATCAAGAATGTGGAAGGATGTAGTGATAAAACAAATTATCATTAACCCTTTTGGCAGTATCAGTTGAGCATCGGACAACATGCTTTATGGCATAAGGTTATATCTCTTTATGATCTGAGTTCAAATCCTGCCAAGGTTAGTTTTATTTTTCATCTTTACAGGGTCAATAAAATAAAGTATCAGCAAACACTGGGGTCAATTTATTAATTTTTCCCCAAAATTGTTGGCCTTGTGCCTAAATCAGAAACCATTATTAATTAATGAAGAATTTTGAGGGATTTATTAAAATTATTATTTCATTACTAAGATAGTAACTTATTGTAAGGTTTTTATATAAAGTTATGTTAGAAAATTTTAATATAAATTGGAACCCTTTAAAATAGATGACTTTATTTCATAGCCCCAGAGCTGATTTTGCCGGATTGGTAACAAAAGGGTTAAACCTGTATTTAGAACATCTGAGAGATCAGTGGTTCTGAATAAGTACAAGCATGATCTGTGAAGATCTATTCAACCCTTGCTAACAGGAAAAATGCACGTTAAACGATGATGATGATTTTCCAACATCTGAAAGTTTTTCTCCTATATATTTTTTCTTTGTTTATACAATATTTTAACATCTTTACCAAATGACATAGCCATTTAATTTAATTTGGTTTTTATTCAACCCACATCATAAGCTTAACTAATTTAATAACATTCTTCTGGTATCTAATGTCTTCTCTCTTATTCTTTTAAAATAAATACTATTTCATCATCATCATCAGATCCATTTGGTTCTATTTTGACATGGGTTGAACATGACATTTTGTGGCAATATTTTACATATTTTTAAAAAATAAGGTATGAAGAATCTTTGAGTATGACTCGGAAAACAAACGCCACAGCCTTCAGTGGAATAGTCCGTCATCGCCAAGGCCGAAGAAAGCATGACAGTCGAAGTACTCAGGCATCTAGATGCCATTCAACTCTATGAGTGCTAGCAAATATAAAGATCATTTTTTTCGAATCTGGATTTTTCCTCCACTAAAACCATGGTTGACTAAACAAATTTTATATTATTATCATATCTAAAGTGTTCTATGCTATTTCATATATCCATACAAATTTTCCTTACTTTAACTAAATATAAAATTAAAACAGATTTTAATGGGCCTGTTTCCAACACTCACCCCACCCTTTTCCAGAATCTTTG
>OZ024743.1:293470586-293473086 GCA_964016885.1 Eledone cirrhosa
AGTAAAGGTATAAACAAAACATATACTTAGCTCCCACATCGAGACGTAAAATATCCACGTATAGATCGTACTATCCGTTAGGGTATAACGTGGGGCTGTAATACAGGAAAGTTTTGTGCAATTTATGTTTACAAGCGAAATTGCCTCAGATTTTTTGTTTAAGATGTGGTCTGTGGCGTAGAGTATATCCAGGGCCTCAGCGGCGCAGAGGTCACATGGTCTTTTATTTCCGTTATACGATCTAGCCCTCGCCAGGATCTCCCACTGTAACTTATATTGGGTGTGGTTGTCTTTTAGACTCCAGATATGAGCTGAAAGTGACGTCATATTCCTTCTTAGAGGGTAACGAAAAGAATGGGTATGCATGTAAAGACGCTGCTTGAATCTATTGGCGGTTAACCCTATGTAGGCCCTACGGGACGTGGGTGTTACAACCTTACATATGTAGACAATGTTACTAGAGAGGCATTTCCCGGATAGGGGGCAATCAACCCGATTCCTACAATTACAGTTAGTACTAACTACAGGGTTGCACGTGTTCCTGCGGCTAGGTAGTTTAGCTAAATTTGAAGCTGTGATATTATGTGCAAGGTTAGGAGTCGTAGAGTAAGAAATTTTAATAGTATTTCTATTAAAAATTTTACTATATTTATGTGTAGGGGGAAAATGCTTCGTAATAAGGGAAAGAAAGATCTTAGCTAATGGTGTGGCCACCTCCATATTATATGGTGGGTTATACCAACAAATGCGACCGGATCTATTTCTTCTAGGTCTATTTTCGTACTCTGTATATGCTACCTTATCGACAAATCCACTTCGAGCAAGAGCTTCATTGTAATAAGTGGAATGGCCGTTGAAGATACGCTCGTTGGTGGAAAGACGGGAAAGCCTCAACGAAACGTTTCTTACCAGGTTCTTGGTTATGCTGGCAGGATGGTTGGAATGCTTACTTATGTAATTAAGCGTATCATTCGGCTTTCTATACGGGTAATACAACCCATTCAATAAGTTTAGGGTAACGTCGAGGTAATTAACGACCGAGAGATTGGCCTCAACCTGTATAGAGAGGTTGAAGCCTTTAAAGAAGGCTGTGAGTTCTTTTTCTGAACCTGTCGCAAGCACGAGGTCCGCACTTAGTCATGGTCAAAAGACTATCGTCACGGTACAAACCACCGCCCGCGTTGGGGAATTCGTCCTTGATAGAGAAAAGAAGGAAAAGGCCGATAAGATCAGTAACCTCCGCAGAATCACTGGCACCCATACTCACGTCGGATGGGGTACTATTGGATTTTTTAATCCAAATAGAGTCGTCGAAATTAATCACCGACTTACGGGCATTGAGGATGACATCAACTTCGATATCCTTAACCACTGTGAGTGTTTTAGCGAAATTGATAGCTCTAAGGAGAAGTGGTAAAGTGATGGAGGAGTAGTAATTGTTGATGTCGAATTGGATAAAACGGCAATGTTCCTTGTTACATATGCCGTTGAACCAATCAATCACCGCGAAAGAATTATTCCACAGTGCAAGAGGGGCCAAACTTCTAATTTCAGGTATAATTATATCAAGAATCCTTTTACTAAGTCTACCTAAATCGGACTTCGTAGGGTTTATAAGCCGAATAGTGGGGTTGTTCGAAAAATTGGATTCGTGATCCTTCAGGGTAAAGTGGGGAGAAATAGAGTCCAGAGGTTCGATCCGGTCCAGGATGTTGAGATCAGATGAGATTTAAACCCAGTATCGTTGATTTCATTGATGACGCACCGATTAGTTTTACGGTAATCCTTAGTTACAGCATTATGTAGTAGTTGATGGTAAGTACTGCGCTCCACATGATATAGGTTGCCAGTTTTGTCGGAATGGACGTGCACGGCATTAGAATCCTTAATAGAACGAATTCTATTCTTCAGGTCTAGCTGGAAGGAATATATGAATATATATATATATATATAAATATATATATATATATATATATATATATATATATATATATATATATATATATATACATATATATATGAATATATATATAAATATATATATATATATATGAATATATATATAAATATATATAAATATATATGAATAAATATATATATATATATGAATAAATATATATATATATATATGATATTTATATATATATTTATATATATATCCATATATATATATATATATATATATATATTTATATATATATATATATATATATATATATATATATATATATATATATATATATATATATTCATATTTATATATATATTCATAATGGGGACATATGGCTTAGTGGTTAGAGCATTGGTCTTGCAATCGAAAGGTTCAATTCTCAGACCGGGTGATGTGTTGTTTCCTTGAGCAAGACACTTTATTTCACATTGCTCCAGTTTACTCAGCTGTAGAATTGAGATGATAGGGACTGGTGTCCCTATCATTCCACTGTAAAGTGGTCGTGGAGGTCCCAGCACTCACTGTAAATGAGGTTGGTGTTAGGAAGGG
>OZ024743.1:293478086-293490586 GCA_964016885.1 Eledone cirrhosa
TATTGTTCTCCTCTGTTGCTTTTCATTGTTAACGTTTTTCACACACACTCACACATGTACGTCAAAACTCATCCTTTTCCATTCTTTAGAGGGTTTTAAATCCCTCTATCGGACTAAAATTTCTTTAGTTAAAAATATGGCGAAAGCTTCTATTTCTGCTAAATTTCAAACTTCACATATATATTCATATAATCTACCATACCAGATTGAGCATTGTTTTCCTTTTTCCTATTTTCACACACACACAAACACACACACACACACACACACACACACACACACACACACACACACACACACACACACACACATATATATATATTAACATTAATTTGGTAAAGATACCCGAGGTGTAGAGCACTTAGTGCATGGGACGAGTTTTAATGTTATTAAATTCAATACTACAATAAAGACATAACAGGGTGACACACAAGGACATGTGTTTCATTGAATTCATGAGAATGATCAACATTGGCAGTATCGGTAGAGGGTTGGACGCCATGCTTTGCAGCATAGAGTTACGGCCCTTTCCATTCTGAATTCAAATCCCGCCGAGGTTAACTTTGCCTTTCATCCTTGCGGGGTCGATAAAATAAAGCACCAATAACACACTAGGGTAGATTTAATCAACTTCCCCCTCCCCAAAATTACTGGCTTTGTGCCTATACTAGAAATCATTATTTCTGGCAATATTATAACAATATGACCCTCCCCAAATATAACACATATATGTACACACACACATATATATATATATATATATATATATATATATATATATATATATATATGAAATATATGAAATATAAGAATCAAAGAACTGTTCAAAACATTTTTGTGCTTACAACTGTTTCCTCCAAACCGAGGTTTGGATTCTTCGGAGCAATTTATTAATGAATGGACAGTTATATGACCTCCTTTTCCCCCAAGAGACATACAGATACATATGCAAATATTGTGGGTCAACATTCATTACAGCATTTAGAGTGGCAGTACACTTAGAGATTACATTCATATTAAAAGGTACAATCAAAAATCAAAAATACAGGTTAAAATACAACATGAAAATAAGCGGTTATATAGTGCAAATGTTATATGTGTGGCAAGCACGTGCGTCTTGTTTATATAGTGTGGCAGAGAGTTACGTGTAGTAGAAGCACTTAGGTAGGTAAACAAGAGTGTTAGGTTGGTTGATCTGGTGGCAAATTCTTTATATGATTGTTATAGTCTGTGTGTGGAGAAATGATATAAGCATTAAACATAGTGCAAGCATTAAAGATATTAAAAGTATTGGAAATGCACAGCGAAGGGATGATATGGACTTCATGTACTTCGACATTTTCATAGTCAGGGGAGTGTATTTTTCAGATTATATGCCCCTCACATAATCCACGACAATTCGATATTGAGCGTTTGACAATCCAGTTAGAGAATCGTAGTCTGATGTTCTTTAGTTCAATACAGGAGGCTGTTACGTTTCGAGAATCGACATTGAATACTACCCGGAAGTGTGTGTGTGGCTAAGGGGAGTTAATGCATGAGGGGAGGTAACTCCGAGGTTTCTATTACTAGATATTGAAATGTGTCTCAAAATAGACCCTAATTTCTATGGTTATGCGCAACTTCCAAAAATTTCTAAAGCATAAAGTGTTTTAACTATAGAGTAGTCAATTTTGTTGTGCTGAATGTGTTCGTATTATTATGGTGAATTGACCCCCATCGTAGGGTGCCACAAATGAATATTATAGATGACGAGCGAGGATTCTAAATTAATAATCTCTGTGGTTGTAGTCTACTCATAGGACCAGGCGCAGTGATTGCAGAATCACTTCAACACACAATGATCTCTGGTAAGTTCTGGGTCATCGCTTGCTACATTGGCTGTCGAAAGATAATCATCACCAGGGCCGACCAGAGGTCAATCCGCAGTCCTCATGACCCCACTCTGACCATCAAATCATCCATATATGTACTACCCGCACGCCAGTTGCAATACATTCATTCTCTGCACTCAGCGTCCTGGTCCTACTGTTCAACAGCGTTACTAGATTAAATCGTTTTTCATCTGTCCAAGGAAGGCACTTCCTCCGCACAACACTACCAAGCCAATCAATTTATGCTTAAATTACCTATAGAGCGGTGTAGTGCAGTTCAAGTGGGTGGATGTTGTCACACCTAACGTAGAGGTATAAATGGGTATTCTCCCTGCGAAGGGTTCCAGAGAGATGTCGTTGTTTGTTTTATATTAGATCAGTTAGTGTTGGGTATGTGGTATAAGGTGTGCCCCTGGTGTTTGATGCTAGAGGTGGTGTTTGGTTCAAGTCCGACATTGCTATATATTGGGCTTAAAGTTTTGGAAGGAATGTCTGAAGCGGTGCTGGCAAGTTGCAAACACTTCAGATTTTTTGTTAAGTAGGTTACGGTTAGAGAAGATAATATTGTGGGTCTCTAGTATACAGAGGTTACACAATTTATTAGGTGGTTTGTACGAAGTCGCGCTGCCTATCACTTCCCATTTGAGTGTGTATGGTTTATTTTTAGTTTTTAGATAGTGTATGTAGCTAGATAGTGAGGTGGAGTTGGCTAGGCTATGCTTTTTGAACGAGTGGATGTGCGAATTATATCTGATTTTGAAGCAGTTAGAAGTGGAGCCTACATAGGTTTCTGAAGAGTTGCTAGTCGTGACGGTGCATGAGTATATGATATCCTTGGTTAGGCATTTTTTATCTAAAGGGTAGGTTCTATTAGCTCTACAGTTACAATTATCCTGTGTGTTAGTCTGCTGGTTATAATGCAGTGCAGAAGTCTGGGTGGTAGCTATAGGATTTTGGACATTCGGGTTGCCAACCCCGGTGTTGTTTCTATTGTTACTGCCGTTACTTTGGTTGCTTGCTACAGAGGTATTTAGAAGGTTTGCATCCTGTTGTGATTTCATTTGTTGGAAGTAAGAATTAATTTTACTTTTATATATATATATATATATATATATATATATATATATATATATATATATATATATATATATATATATATATATATATATATATATATATATATATATATATATATATATATATATATATATATATATATATATATATATGGAGGAACATGACTTAATGGTTAGAGCATTGGCCTTGCAATCGAAAGGTTGTGAGTTCAATTCTCGGACCGTGTGATGTGTTGTTTCCCTGAGCAAGACACTTTATTTCACATTGCTCCAGTTTCCTCAGGAGTAGATATGAGATGATAGGGACTGGGGTCCATATCATTCCACTGCAAAGTGGTCGTGTAGGTGCCACGGCAAAAAAGCACCCAGAACTCACTGTAAATGAGGTTGGTGTTAGGAAGGGCATCCAGCTGTAGAAATTAAGCCAGAATCAGTTCCCTTCCCACCCTTGCAAGCAGAGAAAAGCGGACGTAAAATGATAATGATGATATATATATATATATATATATATCATCATTATCATTTTACGTCCGCTTATATATATATACATATGTATGTACACATAATGAATATATATACATATGTATACATGTATATGTGTGTGCATTATAAATTGTACATATATGTGTATGTTTTGTCTCTATGTATCTATCAATCATCCCCTCTTTCACTGCAAGTACCCACTGCTTCTATTACGTTCCCTCTGCCATCTCTCTCTCTTTCTATTCAATTCTCTCCTTTTGTGTAATTATAACTGTATACATGTATATATGTGCCTGTGTGTGTGTGCACACTGGTGTAGATGTTGAAAGTCAGAAAAACATTTTTTATGAATGTTATCTGTCTCTTTGTCTATTTATATCTCTATCAATCTATCTACCAGTCTATTCATTTCTATCTGCCCATCACATGCAACCCACACATCTTGTATTCACTAACATAGACCACATTCTTCAAATAACCATCAGACAAATCTCATTCATAGAATATATCCAATAGTTCCTCTCTATATCTCTCTTTTTGTCCTTCTCTCTATATGTTCCTCTCTCTGTATCTCTTTCTCCTCTCTTTCTCTTTCCCTCTCTAATACTCTTAAAGAATTTGCCAATTATATTCTTAAAACAAAAGAATGCATTCATTAAAGCAATGACCTGCCACCCCCTGTCCCTGCTACAAAACAAAAATAAAGACGAAAATTACACATACAAAATCAATATGAGAAACTACAATAAAATGTCTTGTAAAACAGTTTCAAAATAACCTGAGACCTAATTGCTTTTAACCCAAATATTTCAATATGGCAGTTAAAAAGATGGTTGTATCTTTGAAAGGTGACAATAGATGGACCAATTTTTTTCCACTAAATCTGTTGGGAGATTGAGAAATAATTTGAATGAAAATCATTTCTTGTAAATACTTTTATATATTTTCTTGAATTAAAAGAAAATTGTTGTGAGGAAATGTGAAGCTTTTTCTTTCTTTTTTTTTTCTGTGTGTGCGGGCATAAAATCTTTCATGTGGTATGAGGTGACACAAGATCGACCAATTTTTTCTACTAAATCTGTTGGGAGATAGCCAAGTAATTCCAATGAAAAACATTGCTTATAAACTTTTTTATATATATTTTCTTAATTTGAATAAAATTGTTTGTTTTGTTGACGATGTTTGAAGGTTTTTCCCCTTTTTCCTTTGTGTCTCTGTGAGAACAAATTTAGAGTCATTAAAGCATCAGATAGTATGCCTGGCAGTATTTGTTCCAGCTCACTGCACTTTTAGTACAAATCCTGCCAAGGTCAACTTTGTCTTTCATTCATTTGGGGTTCATAAAATCAAGTATAGTGTTGGATTGAAATGCTTTGCACTGCCTCTTCTGATATTTTACACTCTGAGTTCAAATTCCTCATAGTATTCAAATTCTACCAATAGCTAGTGCTAACCATCCAACTACTGAATTACAGCTAATTAACACTTTCATGATTGCATTTCTAATGAAATATACTTTATTTTAATTAATTAATGAAGAATTTTGATGGATTTACTAAAATCATTAATTATTTTATTATTAACATAGTAACTTAATATGAGGTTGTTATATAAAACTAGCAGTGGTACCCGGCGTTGCACAGGATAAGGTATTGTGAAATATGTAACTGCCTTAACTAAGCTTAGTATTGCCACAACCACGGCTGGCAAAGAAGTAAGGGTCTGGTGGTACGTAAGTAAGCAACACTGTGGCTTAAAACGTGAGGAAGAAGTTGTGTGCACTTACCAACTGTTTGGGGAATGAGTGTGAGATTTGTCTTGAGCAAGGGGGGCAGAATAACTGGAGGCAGCAGACAGTCAGACATACAGACAGATATTATAAGGGTGCGTTCCGGACGCAGAGCGAAATTGTAGGAAGTGACGTAATGCAGACAGATATTATAAGGGCGTGACGTTATATGTATGTATCTATCTAAAAAGAGAAAGACTAAGAATTATAGAGAGAGATTGCTAAATCGCCTAATGCAGTCCCTACCTAGGGCATTGAAAATTTGAAATTTGTTTTGCTCAGAAAACTCCCTGAAACATAAGTATTACATGTGTAAAGTTTGAAAATAGTCGGTTGGGTGCTTCTCTAGTTTTAGGGATTCAAACTCACACACACACAGACAGACATCCTCAGTTTTATATATATAGATTATGTTGGAAGATTTTAACTTAAATTGGAAACCTTTATAATGACCAGGTTGGTAACTAAAGGGTTAATAAAACTGCTATGTGTAGTGGGGGATTTCTATTGTAGTTGAACAATTATGATCATGTATTTGGAAAGAAGTGATGAACGATGGACCAATTTTCTTTTTCTTCCCACTAAATTTGTTGGGGGTTTGAGCTATAATTTAAATGAGAAGCATTACTTGTAAATACTTTCATTTATTTTCTTGAAAAGGAAAAAAAAAAAAAATTTAATAATTGCAGTAAGGAATTTTGGATAATTTTGTGTGTGAGATTTTCTATGTAGTGACAAGTTTTTTACATTTTACATTTTATCTGATTCCCCATTGAACAGATATAACAATTGTTAGTATTTTTTATTTCAGTAAATATATTTATTAATTTGTATTTCTGTGAAGTGGTTTCACAGTGGTTTAAGAGTTGGATTCATAATCAGGAGATCGTGAGTTTGATTCCTGGACCAGGTAATGTGAGGCATATGTGATGTCACATGTCTTAGTAGTTAGTGTTGGATTCACAATCACGAGATTGTGAGTTTGGTTACTAGATAGAGAAATGCATTGTGTCCTTGAGAAAGACACTTTATTTCACATTTGCTTCAGTTCAGACAACAGTAAAAATGAGTTGCTACGTCACTGGTGCCAAGTTGTATCAGCCTTTGCCTTTCCCTTCATCCCACATTGGCATTAGCCATGACAGATCTAGTCAGCTGGTGATGGCTAACAAACCTGCTAATAAAAAACAAACAGAAGATCTCAGGTCATCAGCCTACCTGGTGTTGGATGAAGAGATGATGATTTATTATTTTCTCAGTTATCACATTCAGTGTATACCATATAAAATTGAAAATCTCCCATATATTTTGAATTGCCAGTTTGAACAGTGGAGGTAGTGGGGTGTCTTATCAACACCTCTTATTTCTACAGCAGTTACAGGAGAATTAATACATACATATGGTGAAAGAGGATACCCATGACAGAAGGAATCTGTGTGATAGTTTTTAATTGTTGCAAGGCTATAAATTTGTGAACCATCACTTAGAGTTATTTCCTTCACAACAGGGTTTGGGGTTTGTATTTGACTGCATGATACCAAACCTTGTGAGTGAAATTGTTAGAAATTATAAGGGCATCCTGATGTCACACACTAATACATAAATACTAACGATATAATGAGTATGTAGGCATTTATCTCTGTGTCTTTTCTTCATGTTTGACATTACTAGTGCAAGTTATGATGTTTGTTTATGTCTTACATAAACAGAAATCCTGTATCTTTGCAGTTTGATGTATAAAAGATCCATCCATACATTTGCCATATAATTCTGTCTCAAAAAATCTCATCCCAACCCATGCTACCATGTAAAACAGACATAAAACAATAATTCTGAATGAATAATTAACACTTTCAATACTAACCTGCCAGAAACTACCACACCTGTAATAAAATAGTCCAATTAAAGTGTTCATATTTAAATTTTAATTTTCAATCATAATTTCATTTAAGAAATTTGTTGCCTGGTTTTTAACACCAAAATTATCTTATAACTCTCCAAATTCTTTCTTTTTTTTTCCAAAATTAATTGAAATGCATTCAATGTATTTCATGAAAAAATAGTCAAGAAAGGTTTAATGTAGTTGGTCATCACCATCATTGTTTAATGTCCATTTTCCATGCTTGTATGGATTAGACAGATTGTCACATTATGAGACGAGTCAGGTCCAGAGACCACGTCTTGCTCATACATATCTGTATTTTGGCTTGGTTTATATGGCTGCATGCCCTTCCTAACAACAACCATGTTACTGTGTGGATTGGGTACTTTTTATCGTGGCATTGAAACAAACACCTTAGAGGGCGAACTGGGTGCTTTTTGTCATATCACTAACACGACCACTTTCCAGTGTAGACTGGATGTTCTTTGTTGTGTCACTATAAAACTTTTATTCATATCAACCCCAGAAGAATAAAAAGTAAGAGTAGAACTGTTTAGGATGTGAACTGGAAATCTAAAGTCACACATCCAAATATTCTACAAATACTGCGTATTTCTTTCATTTCTGTGTATTCATCTATGTATGTATATCTGAGTACATTTGTGAATGTGCGTATATTAGTGAGTGTATACATGTGTGTGTAAGTGTGCTTCTATTTATGAGAGTCTGTGTCTCTGTGTGTATTTATGTCTGTATGTGAGTGAACATGTGTATCTTCTGTGTTTGTATATGACTGTTCGTATGTATTTATGAGTGCATATATGCGTGTGTGTCTGTGTGTACCTGTACATATGTATTTGTGTGTGTGTGTGTGTTTGTCCAAGTTTTTATCTATTTATAATGTCTTCCTGAAGGTCAAATTATCAGGGAGCTGGAATTGGTGTGTCTGTGTGTTTGCATACGTGCGTGAATGCAGATAAACATTTCATTTCATTTTACGTCCGCTTTTTCCCTGCTTCGAAGGTTGGGACTATATATATATATATATGCACACACACACACACGTGTGTGTCAGTGTGTGTGTACCCACTAGAAGTCAGTTATTGTAATCATAAATAATGTTATCAACCAGTTATTGTTATTGATAAAAAAATCTTTGTTGCTAAGTGATCACAATAAGCGGCTTTCAGTTCAGATACAAGCTTATGTATGTATATATATATATATATATATATATATATCATCATCATCATCATCATCACCGTTTTACGTCCGTTCTTCCACGCTAGCATGGGTTAGACGGGTTGTCCTGTTGTGGGCAGTGTCTGGTCGGCTGACCATGCCTTGCTCATACAGGAACTGATGAGCAATATATATATATATATATATATATATATATATATATATATATATATATATATATACACACACACAGTCATATATATAATATATATATATGTATATGTATAGAGTGTGTGTGTGGTTGCATATGTATGTGTTACTATGTGGCTGGTAAGGGGGTTGTTATCTAATAGAATACCACATATTTTAAAGGCCAAGTCAGATGGGATTTAACACACATCTCAGTAAGTCTTCTATGTGACTGTGTGTCTGTGTATTTATATATGTATGGTTGCAATCATTCATTCATACATATATTTTTATGTATGTGTATATATATATATATATATGTATATCTGTGTATGTATATTTTATAAATATATTTTTGTGCGTGTGTTTGTATGTATGTATATATATATATACATATATATATATATAACGAAGGAAATGTGGTAAGGAACCAGGTGGACCATAACGCACCAAAGTACTCAATACTTGAGGTAGTAGAGTGGATAATAGGAACCAGTAAGACCCCGACAGCTGAGCTCAAGCCGTTTCGACGGCTAATTCTGGATTAGCCGTCGAAACGGCTTGAGCTCAGCTGTCGGGGTCTTACTGGTTCCTATATATATATATACACATATATATATATATATATATATATATATACACATATATATATATACATATATATATATATATATATATATATATACATATACATATCATCATCATCATCATCATCGTTTAACGTCCATCTTCCACGCTTGCATGGGTTTGGACGGGAGTTTTCCTACTTGAGGCAAGATTGGTTGTTTTGCTTGTATAGGACTGTCTGGCGGGTTTTCTATGGCTGGATGCCCTTCCTAACACCAACCACGTTTACAGTGTGGACTGGGAGATTTTTACCGTGTTACCTACACGGCCACATTACAGCATGGACTGTGTATTTTTTTGTTGTGACACCTACACGACCTCATTTGCTTGATGTTGTGGTACCAACATAACTTCACATTGAAGGGAATGGGGTGGGGGTAGTCGGGCAGAGGTGTATTTTTGTTAGAGGTGCCTACTGACTGTAGGTTTCGCTTTGTACTTAGGCAAGGCGGATCTTCTGTATTACTGTGTAGCGCCAGATATCTCGATCCAGTGACATTGTCTTGAACAGGTGTAAGTGTGTGAGGTCAGAATTTATCAAGTCGTACCAGGTTTTTCTGGGTCTGCCTACTCCGTGGCTACTGTCTATTTTTATCGTCCTGCACTTTTTTATACATCATACAGCCTGCCTTTCATTTTTAGAGAGAACCCTTTAGCAGCCACTAGTGGTATAAGCTCTCTGAACTTTTTCCATCCCGTTCTGACTCTAGCTACTGTACTTTCAGAGCACCCTCCCCCACTGCTGATTTTGTCACCCAGATAACGGAAGGTGTCCACTATTTCTATAGAACCATCTGTGCAATGGAATGAGCTACTATTCTGTGGGCACTTGCTGCTACTTATTGCACCAGAGCACCGGCCACATATAAAATCTAAATTCTTAGTTAGCTTACCTGTGATCCCACTACATCTTTTATGCACCCATACTTTGCATTTGGGACATAAAATGGAGGTTCTGCCTTCTCCTTTCCTACACACTGAGCATGGCCATTTCCCAAATGGGACCAGTCCCCTATTTTCCTTCCTACAAACTAGAACTTTAGTCTTAGACAAGTTAACTTTAAGGCCTTTTGATTCTAGGCCATGCTTCCATGTTTGGAATTTCTTCTCTAGTTCAGCCATTGATTCAGCTATGAGCGTTAGATCATCTGCGTATAGGAGTTCCCATGGGCAGCCGGTCTTGAACTCATCTGTTATAGCCTGAAGGGCAATAATAAATAGGAGGAGGCTAAGGACAGAGCCCTGATGAACACCAAGTTTTACACTAAACTCATCACTATATTCGTTGTTAATTCTAACCTTGCTTACTGTTTCTTTATACATGGCTTGTATAGCTGTCAGAAGCCATTCATCAACACCTAGTTTTCTAAGAGCCCACCAGATAATGGAATGGGGGGATCTGTCAAAGGCTTTCTCCAAGTCAACAATAGCTAAGTATAGGGCATTACTTTTAGCTAGGTACTTCTCCTGTAGTTGTCGTACAATTAAAAGAGCGTCTGTTGTACTTTTACCTGACACAAACCCGAACTGTATTTCATCTATATCAATTTGCTCTCTGATTAGTTGCGCTATTACTTTTTCTGTGACCTTCATGACCTGGTCGATTAATTTAATGCCTCTATAGTTTCCTCTATCTAGGGCATCTCTTTACCCTTGTAGCAGTTATTGATGATGCTGCTACGGCAGTCCTTTGGAACGACCCCTTTCTGTATGACTTGGTTTACTATCCAGGTGACCATAGTGTGTCCCACCATTCCAGATGCTTTCAGCATTTCAGCAACTATCTCCGAAGGCCCAGCCGCCTTACCCGTCTTCATATCTTTGATTGCCTTACTTATTATACTACCTTCAACTAGCACTGCTGGTCCCTCTATTGGATTGATGTGGGGGAGACTGTCTTTCTCCCAATTATTCTCCTCATTTAGTAGCCTTTCGTAGTGACACTTCCAAGCTACCTTCTTATCAGCATCAGTGATGGCAAGTACACCGTCATCATTAAGGCACACTTCTCACCGACAATATCACGGTTTTCCTTGACACATTGCCTAGTAATCCTGAACACCTCACGTTTTTGGTCCTCGCGTTGTAGAACATGCTTGAACTTTCTTTCATCTACTTCCCTTCTTGCGAAGTACACTTGTCTCCTAGCTTCCCTCTGGCTACTTGATAGTCTTCTCTACTTCCCCCATCCCGCCATACTTTCCAAGACTGCTTTTTGGCCTTAATTGACTCCTCCACCTTACTGCTCCACCACCACGTTACTCTCCTCCTGCCTATAGGCTGCTCCAGCCACAGACTTCATCTTCCGCCTTCAGCAGGTTCGCTTTCAGCAATTCCCACTGTTCCTCTATATTGTACGTACGACTCTAATTGCTCTGTCGAAAGCATCAAGTAATATGCTTTTAAATTTATTACTGGTTGTGGGGTCCTTTAGCTTCCATATTTTTCTCCTGAGGATAGTCCTCCTCTGTTCTCTAGTACGTCTTGTCCTGAATATGAGGTCGCTGACTATGAGTCTATGTTGGGAGGTACATTCTTCATGGGGGAGGGATTTAGTGTTTACAACAGACACTCTATCACGTCTTCTGGTAAGGATATAATCTATCTATACATATATATATATATATATATATATATACATATATATATATATATATATATATATTTACATACATACATATATATATGCATACATATATATATATATATATACATATATATACATATACATATATAGTGAAACCAACAGTCAGTAGGCATCTCTTAACCAAATATACACCCCAATCCACTACCCCTACCCTAAGCTCCCACTCCCACCAACATCACCCTCTCTCTGTAAAGTTGGTACCACAACATCCAGTCCAAATAAATGAGATAATGAGATCTAGATAGTGTAGGTGTCACGAGAAAAAACACAGTCCACGCTGTAATGTGGCCATGTAGGTAATACGGTAAAAAGTTCCCAGTTCCACACTGTAAATGTGGTTGGTGTTAGGAAGGGCATCCAGCCGGAGAAAACCTGCCAGATAGTCCTATATGTGCGAGACACGGTCACCCGAACAAACTTGCCTCAAGTGGGACAACTCCCGTCTAACCCATGCTAGCGTGGAAAATGGACATTAAACGAAGATGATGATGATGATGATGATATATATATATATATACATATATGCATACATATATATATATACATACATATATATATATATGCATATATATATATATACATATATATTAGAAAGTAAATTTTTTTTTACAAAATGAACAATAACCGAGGTATCCTACACGAGTGAAAGTATAAAGAAAAAAAGATGAAATCGAAAAGGCAACTGGAATCTTATTTTTTTTAAAATATATATATTTATTTGGTTCCTTTACCGGTTTCGCAGTTCTTCTGC
>OZ024743.1:293495586-293525586 GCA_964016885.1 Eledone cirrhosa
TGATATTGACACAACAACAGATGAATATAACAACAGAACAACATCTGCTATTAACATAATGATAGATGAACATAATATCATCATCATCGGCTGATGTTAATACAACAACAGATAAACTATGGGCCAAATGTAAAGCTAGCGCCATCTATGCCACTGTGGTTCAAGGTGTTGGTAGTGATAAAAATGTAAAGCTAGCACCATCTATGTCACTGGTTAATGGTATTGGTCAATATTCTGGTAGCTAGAGTGTATGGTTACCAGAGTATTGATTTCATAATAATAAGGCCATGAGTTCTGTCCCCATACCTGGCATCATATTGTATCCTTGAACAAGGCACATCATTTCAGATTGCTTCCATCCCAGCTGAGAAAATGAGCACCAGCAGCAACTGGTGCTTAACTTGGCTACTTTTAGTTGCTTAACACTACATACAACTAAGATAAGCATTATAAGCATCTAGGGTCAAGAAAAACATTAATCAGCACCACTAGCACAGTCGAAGATTAGATTTCCTTGAATATGTAACTAGCCTTGATGTCCTTATCAAAGAAACCTTTTATTTCAAATAGTTTTTTCATTTTTAATTCCCTTTAGAGAAAAGTACCCCATCCCTACTCTTTTTTTATTTTTAAACATCTTTGTGTATGCAGAACACACAAGCACACATATGAACACCCATACTTGTTAAACTCTTCCAAAACCAGAGGTCCAAGCTAGAGCTTATCCTAGCTTCATTGACATTAAGTAAATGGGAATACAAACCTCCCTTCTGGATAGGACACAAGTCCATTGCAGTGTTAACTCACCGCTGTGATTACTCCTGATACTTATTTCTTCCAGCTCAGTGAATTGGAGCAGCATGTAATAGAGTGTCTTGCTGAAGGACACAATCCACTGCCCTCTCTGGGAATCAAACTTATAGCTTTACACCTAACCACTAGGCTTTGTGCCTTCTCTCACATACACGCTCAAACACATGCACCCCACACACAATTGTTCCAAATAGTGTTGTTGATGGTTTCAGATTTATTTGTTGTTTCAAACTGTCTATTCTAAACATACACATACACATTCACACATACCTTATTATGTTGTTGATGTTTGCATGTCTATTTGGCATATTTTTTGTTGTTGCTTTTGTTTGTTTGCCATATCCGACTCTTTCGTTCTATACACATTTTCACACTAATACATGCATTTGTGTATATACATACACACATAGTACCCCCTCCTTGCACCCCTAGTTTATTGTTGGTCCCAATTTAGGTAATTTCCTGCAGCTATTAACGTGTGACATACACATACACACAAACAAACTCACACACACTCACTCTTTCCTGTCTCACAGATGCATTTCTTTCCTCCCTTTCTATCTTACACATCCTTCACTCTCTCGCTCACGCATACACACACCTCCTTACACATATCTCATATACATACATCCTTCCTTTCTCCCTCACACATACACTTTTTTCCTCCTCTCTCATGCACATATGTACATATACACATTCACTTGTAGATATAAACACAACTCTTCCTCTTGTTACCCTTAGCACACATTCACATACCTCTTACCCACACATATATGTATACCATATAGTCTGTCTCACACACATACACTTCCCTATGCACATGCATCTTTACCCTCTCTTTCATACACATACGCTATGTAACCTATGAATGAAAAATGCCTTAGGGCAGACAAGTCTGCATTTTTTGTGAGAAGAGTATTTGTTGTTGTAGTAGTAGCGGCGATGGTGGAATGTATTATTTCCTCCTAACCCTTTTTAAAAAAGTACCCTGACCTTTTCTGATTTTTTTCGACATGACTTTTTGTCTCTAGTTTTTGCCATTGATCTTTCCTCCTCTTTGGCTTTGAAATGTGTGAATCCTTTTACTACCATTACTCCTTTAATCATCTTGTTTCCATATTTCTAATACTACCTATGATTTTCAAATAATTTTCAAAATACTCCAGAATTTGGAAAGATTTATTCATATAGTTAACACATTATTAATCTGGTGTTAAGAACATAAAGATTCTGGTACCAAATCAACTGAAGCTGCTTCTGATTGGTTCTGTGGTACAAAGCTGGTTGTTTTAAAGTATTCATATTTAAGTTACATAAAAAAAAATCAAGATATGTTTCAAACACCAGCTTAAAAATGAAAAAGTTAATTATATTAATAAACTCCCATCATTTCTTTTTATTTTCAAAGTTAATTGAAAATCACAGGCAGAGTATTTTATTAGGAATATAGTAACAAAAAGGTTTGGAAATGTTCTTAGATAGAATTATGGTGAAAGGCTTTTAGGTTAATATAAACACTAAAAAATAAAACTGTATTGTAGAACCAGTGGTGGGCTAAAAGGATTTGATGTTAATCCTTTAGCATTTAAACCAGCCGTATCCAACCAGAATTCTCTCACCTGTTCAAACCAGCTGTAACCGACTGCTTATACTTATTTTAAGGTAGTGTTCTCAAAATTAAAAACATCAAAATTTCTTAGATTTGATATTATCTGAGATAATCATGTAAGATAAAGTCTTTACTACAAAATTACTATAGTAAATATAGAGTAATGTAAATGCTAAATGATTACAACAGGCAACTATGGCAAAGAATGGAGCTCCATGAACTTTGTAAGACTGGCTGAATCAGAACCTAACACAGCTTAAACTCCAGAGACATTAGATCATACTACAATGTGTCTTGCCTTATTTGTTTCTACCCTCTGAGCTCCAATTTAAAATTAGACTGTAATCAACTTAGCTTTTCAGACTTTTGGGATAAAATATCAGCCCAATTTGATAGATTGCTTGAATTGTTAATGGATGTGATGTCTTGTGGTATTTGTAACAACATTTATTTGTGCACTTTGCTGTAGGTTAATAAGGGTCAGATTTTTGTTTTGAATTCTGCTATTAGTAAAGCCTTTAAAGAAGGTATGTGGCTTACTGATTAGAATGTTGAACTCACAATCATAGAGTCATTGGTTTGGTTCCTGGACTGGGCAGTTTTTTATGTTCTTGAACAAGACTCTTCATTTCAGATTGCTTTTCATGGTAGATCTGGGACATCTATCATTATAACACTTGACAAACTTTTGATATGAGATGCAACTTCATAGGAGGCCAGCTAAACCTACATAGGTGTGGGCTATAGACCTTTTATAGTGTAATGTTATATTTTCCTATATAATTTCATGGAGCATACTGTATTGTAATATGTTGTGATATATTCTTGTTGTAAATACATGGTCAACCAATGAGAAAGTGTTGTACTTGTGTAGCTGGTGTAAAAGCTTCAGTCATGAAGTTTGTGTGTATGTATGTTATCACATTTGAAAAAAATAATTTCTTATCAGTACAATAAATAGATGTCTCCCAAACGCACACACACACACACACCTTCATTCTGTTACCCTCCTGTTATACACACACACACACACACACACACACACACACACACACACACACACACACACACACACACACTTGTATCTTACATTCACACAAACTCTTTGCATCCTGTTCTTATCTTTCTCTCACACACATATATACTCTTTGTAAATTCTAGCTCACAAACACACTCTTTGTGCCTTCTTACACACACTCTAAAAAAAACAAGTTGTTTGTGTGTTCTATCTCTCTGTCATTACCAATGGAAGGGGAGTCTATGATATCTACTGTAGAGAATTGATAATTATGTCATAGCTATCAAACACAGTGACATGTACACAATCTACTGTGAAGAAACATCAGCAAGCATACATATATACATACATACATTTAGATAAACATGCATATATATATATGTAAATGAGGTTGGTGTTAGGAAGGGCATCCAGCTGTAGAAATCAAGCCAGATCAGTTCCTGTATGAGCAAGGCATGGTCAGCCGACCAGACACTGCCCACAACAGGACAGCCCGTCTAACCCATGCTAGCGTGGAAGAACGGACGTAAAACGGTGATGATGATGATGATGATGATATATATATATACAATACATTAATGGAGCCATAGACTCTCGCCATTCCCTGTAAATAATGTGCTCAAAGGAGAGGAAATCCTGAGCTCTTTAAAATACAATATGTTGAAAAGGTAACACACTAGAGAGAGATACAGTGTGCTATCAATAAAACAGGGAAAAAACACCAGTGTATGGAATCTATAACCTATGAAAGGTTATAGATAGCACACTGGTTTTCCCTGTTTTATTGATAGCCCACTGTATCTCTCTCTAGTGTGTTACCTTTTCAACATATTGTATTATATATATATATATATATATATATATATATATATATATATATATATATATATATATATATATATATATATATATATATATATATATATATATATATATATATATATATATATATATATATATATATATATATATATATATATATATATATGGAGGAACATGACTTAATGGTTAGAGCATTGGCCTTGCAATCGAAAGGTTGTGAGTTCAATTCTCAGACCGGATGATGTGTTGTTTCCTTGAGCAAGCCACTTTATTTCACATTGCTCCAGTTTACTCAGCTGTAGAAATGAGATGATAGGACTTGTAGGCCACAGCAAAAAAGCACCCAGCCCAGACTGTAAAGTGGACGTGTAGGCACCACGGAAAAAAAAGCACCCGGCACTCACTGGTTGGTTGGTGTTAGGAAGGGCATCCAGCTGTAGAAATCAAGCCAGAATCAGTTCCCGTCCCACCCTGGCAAGCAGGAAAAAGCGGACGTAAAATGATGATGATGATGATAATGATGATGATATATATATACATATATATATATATATGGGGTTTCGATTGTGTCGATCGATTAGTTATTGATTAGGCGATTACGCCACATATGCCGATTATGCATTGTTGCATAATATATGCAGACAGAGGGTGCATTGCACCTTACTGCTGCATTAAGTGTGACCGAAACTCAAGTCCGGGAACTATTATAGGCACCCGTTTTATGTGTGTTGTATTGAAGCGAATACCTATGTGTATACTTTGGGAATGTATCTTACATTGCCTATAGAATACGCTGAGCATTGATAAATATGCTGGGTCTGTCAACTCCTTATTATATATATATATATATATGTAGGTACCTTAAAAGGTCGCTCTAACGAGGTTGTAGAGATGCTTGAATGTAAGGAGGTCGATGTTTGCTGTATTCAAGAGACCAGGTGGAGGGGTGGGTCTGCTAGATTCATTGTGGATAAAGAACGATGCTATAAGCTTTTCTGGGTGGGAAATGACAATGGGCTGGGTAGAGTAGGAATCATGGTAGCAGAAAAGTGGGCAGATAAGATAATAGACGTAAATAGAGTGAACGACAGAATAATTAAAATAAGACTTGTCCTCAATAGAACTACTGTGACAATAATATCTGCATATGCACCACAATCCGGACTACCTGGCGTTATAAAAGACAGATTCTATGAGACGTTAAAGCTCACTACCTCCCAAATAACCAACAGTGACTACATAGTTATCGCTGGCAACCTAAATGGTCACATTGGACAACAGTGTGACGGCTATGACGGAATCCATGGAGGCTATGGGTTTGGTACTAGAAATGAGGAAGGCTCCAGAATCCTGGAATTCTGTGACGCAAATAACCTAACTTTCTGTAACACTAACCACAAAAAACCAGACAATCACTTGATCACCTATAGATCAGAGGAACACACCAGCCAGGTAGATTATATTCTTACCAGAAGACATGACAGAGTGTCTGATGTAAACACTAAATCCCTCCCCCATGAAGAATGCACCTCTCAACATAGACTCATAATTAGCGACCTCATAGTCAGGACGAGACGTACTCAACAACAGAAGAGGACTATGCTCAGGAGAAAAATATGGAAGCTAAAGGACCCCACAGCCAGTAATAAATTTAAAAGCATATTACTTGATACTTTTGATAGTAAGGAAGAGCAGTTAGTTGTACAATATAGAGGAACAGTGGGAATTCCTGAAAGCTAACCTGCTGAAGGCGACAGATGAAACCTATGGCTGGAGCAGACCTATAGGCAGGAGGAGAGTAACTTGGTGGTGGAACAGTAAGGTGGAGGGGTCAATCAAGGTCAAAAAGCAGGCTTGGAAAGCATGGCGGGATGGGAGAAGTAGAGAAGACTATCAAGTGGCCAGGGGGGAAGCTAGGAGACAAGTGTACTTCGCAAGAAGGGAAGTAGAGGAAAGAAAGTTCAAGTATGTTCTACAACGCGAGGACCAAAAACGTGAGATGTTCAGGATTGCTAGGCAATGTGTCAAGGAAAACCGTGATATTGTCGGGGAGAAGTGTGTCCTTAATGATGACGGTGTACTTGCCATCACTGACGCTGATAAGAAGGTAGCTTGGAAATGTCACTACGAAAGGCTACTAAATGAGGAGAATAATTGGGAGAAAGACAGTCTCCCCCACATCAATCCAATAGAGGGACCAGCAGTGCAAGTTGAAGGTAGTATAATAAATAAGGTGATCAAAGACATGAAGACCGGCAAGGCAGCTTGTCCTTTGGAAATAGTTGCTGAAATGCTGAAAGCATCTGGAACGGTGGGACACACTATGGTCACCTGGATAGTAAACCAAGTCATACAGAATGGGGTCGTTCTGAAGGACTGGTGCAGCAGCAGCATCATTAACTGCTACAAGGGTAAAGAAGATGCTCTAGATAGGGGAAACTATAGAGGCATTAAATTAATTGACCAGGTCATGAAGGTCACGGAAAAAGTAATAGCGCAACTAATCAGAGAGCGAATTGATCTAGACGAAATGCAGTTTGGGTTTGTGTCAGTTAAAAGTAGCACAGACACTCTTTTCATTGTACGACAACTACAGGAGTAGTACCTAGCTAAAAGTAAACCCCTATACTTAGCTTTTCTTGACTTGGAGAAAGCCTTTGACAGAGTACCCCGCTCGATTATCTGGTGGGCCCTTAGAAAACTAGGTGTTGATGAATGGCTTGTGAGAGCTATACAAGCCATGTATAAAGAAACAGTCAGCAAGGTTAGAATTAACAACGAATATAGTGAAGAGTTTAGGCTCCGTCTTTAGCCCCCTACTATTTATTATTGCCCTTCAGGCTATAACAGAGGAGTTCAAGACCGGCTGCCCATGGGAACTTCTATACGCAGATGATCTAACGCTCATAGCTGAATCATTGGCTGAACTAGAGAAGAAATTCCAAACATGGAAGCATGGCCTAGAATCAAAAAGCCTTAAAATTAACCTGTCTAAGACTAAAGTTCTAGTTTGTAGGAAGGAAAATAGGGCACTGGTTCCCTCTGGGAAATGGCTATGCTCAGTGTCTAGGAAAGGAGTAGGCAGAAACTCCATTTTATGTCCCAAATGCAAAGTATGGGTGCATAAAAGATGTAGTGGGATTACAGGTAAGCTAACTAAGAATATAGATTTTATATGTGGCCGGTGCTCAGGTGCAATAAGTAGCAGCAAGTGCTCACAGAATACTAGCTCATTCCATTGCACAGATGGTTCTATAGAAATAGTGGACACCTTCCGTTACCTGGGTGACAAAATCAGCAGTGGTGGAGGGTGCTCTGAAAGTACAGTAGCTAGAGTCAGAACGGGATGGAAAAAGTTCAGAGAGCTTATACCACTATTGGCCGCTAAAGGGTTCTCTCTAAAAATGAAAGGCAGGCTGTATGATGCCTGCATACGAACAGAAATGTTACATGGCATTGAGACTTGGGCATTGTGTGCAGAGGATATACGCAGACTGGAGAGGAATGAAGCTTGCATGCTCCGTTGGATGTGTAATAGCAATATACGTGAGCGGCAAAGCATAAATGAACTAAGGGATAAATTAGGAATAAGAGGAATCAGATGTTGTTTACTCGAGAGAAGACTACATTGGTATGGTCACATGATGCGCATGAAAGACGACAGCTGTATAAAAAAGTGGAGGGCGATAAAAATAGACGGTAGCCACGGAGTAGGCAGACCCAGAAAAACCTGGGACGACTTGATAAATTCCGACCTCACACACTTACACCTCTCCAAATCAATGACACTGGACTGAGATCTTTGGCACTACACAATAATACAGACGACCCACCTTGCCTAAGTACAAAGTGAAACCTACAGTCAGTAAGCACCTCTAACAAAAATACACCTCCGCCCCACCATCCCCACCCCATCCACACCATCCCTTTCAATGTAAAGTTATGTTGGTACCACAACATCCAGGCTGAAATAAATGAGGTCGTGTTGGTATCACAAAAAAAAAACACACACAGTCCACGCTGTAATGTGGCCGTGTAGGTAACACGGTAAAAACCTCCCAGTCCACAATGTAAACGTGGTTGGTGTTAGGAAGGGCATCCAGCAAGACGACCAATCTTGCCTCAAGTGGGAAAACTCCCCGTCCAAACCCATGAAGGCGTGGAAGATGGACGTTAAACGATGATGATGATGATGATAATATATATATATATGTATACACACACAGACAACGTTATATACAGATAAGCATAGATAGTACATCTACACATATACAGATATCCATACAAACATGCATATGTTTACTTAACTGACCCAATTACTGCACATATAAACAAGACTATCAGTCAAAATTATCATCATCATCATCGTTATTATCAATATCATCATCATTATCATCATCATCATCAAAATCCACTTTCCATGGTGAATTCTTTGGCTGCTATTTCTCTCATGTTGAGCAACCATGTTATGGGTCCTACTTTTTCTGACATTTATTGACCATGGCATAAGTAATTGTATGTTAGACATGAATGAAAGGGCTAAAAACTGGAACCTCAGTTAAACCTTCATTACGGGGTCAATAAAATAGAGCACCAATAATGCACTGGGGTCAATTTAATCAACTTTCCCCTCCCCTTCGAATTGCTGGCCTAAAGTAGAAACAATTATTATTGTTATTACTGCTACTAGGGCAGTGCATTAGCAGAGCCATTAGAGTGTAAGACATTGTCTCTATTACTACTGAAATGGTTTGTTGGGTAACTCGATGCTTATTTCCTATATACAATCATTGACAATTATATCAGGATACAGTAACTGAGATTGAGAATTTCCTCATATACTGGGACTTCAAAGTTCACAAAGACATAAGAGTAAAAACCCATGCCTGACTGTGCCCATAGACTCTTGGGTATTTTGGGTCACTTCTGGCACATCAACCTTTCTCTGTGGTATTTTTCTGGTTTATCAAGCTTTAAGTTCAAATTCTGTGCATGGCAAGATTATATTATTAATGATGTGGATGAGGCTGAAGCCTAGAGACAAGGGGCCTATAAATATGTCTTGCTGTAATGGAGTTAAGGGTTGGTGTGCCAGAAAAAACCACAAAATACGTGAAAATCTGTGGGCTCAGTCAGCCATGGGTTTTTACTGTTAGGTCTGTGTGAATGTTGAAGTCACAATTTACGAGGAAATCCTCTTTCTCAGTAACTGTTTTAGGAATGTGCTCATTCTAGTTTTTACACACACTAAATCCTAACTTATTACACAAAAGTCAATACACGTGTAGCTACTTTGTCATGTGTTTTTTTGCAATTATTGCAATTTTGGACATCCACTTACCGTAGACATTACATTTTCAAACTGAGCACCACACATCCTTCATTGTTCATCTGTTGTTGTCTTGTCAATCTTTGCTTTAACATAGTTCATTCACAGCGCCTGTTCTTGTGCTGCACAAATTATTACTTTTATTATTATTGCTACTGTTGTTTTGATTACTACTGTTGTTAATACAACTAACATCATCTGAATAAATATTGAAGAAAAATTGTACAGCATACATTACCACCACCACCACCACTACTACTTCTACTATTACTACAACCTCTACATTCCATCAGTGTCAACAAATTATCTTCATTCAACACATTTCATACGTACACAATTACTATAAACGCATATTCGTACACACTGCATCTCCCCACACACATACACAAGCTACACACGTATCTACAAAATTACTCAAACACATCTATATGAATACACAATCACACACAAAATCTATACAAACAGGCACAAAACTACTCACACATGTACAAGCATACACATACGTACATATATAAAACTACATATACACTGGCACAAAATGATGTCCCCACTTCTACAAAACTACACATTACACACATACACACACAAAACTACACATTACACACATACACACACAAAACTACATGCACACACAAACTACCACCCACAAAACTATACACAAACAAACACACACACACACACACCCACACACACATATATATATATACACACTCACACAGGCCCCATACATACACATTATAAGCTTATCTCAACTCTGAGAGACTTGTTTGTTTTTGGAGTTTTCTGACATTCGCAGATATATATAATAAAGAAAACTGTTGCCTTTTGTTTTCTATTTGGCATTGGTTAATGGTGTGGGTGGGTGGAGACATGGAAGGGTGTTGGCCCTTTTTGGAAGATTACTAAGCTTGGGAGGGACTGAGGTTTTTTTTTCTCTGAAATTTATTTGTGTAGTTAGTTATTTTCCAATTTTGTGTTGCTCATGTTGTTGCTTATCACCATCAAACAATGCTGAAGCAGTAAATTGGAAGAGTTGTTAGAACATTGTACAAAATGTTTTTTGGTATGTTTTATGGCTTTCTGTGCTCTGTGTTCAAATTCTATGCATGACAGGGTTATATTATTTATTGGACTGAAGCCTAGGCACTAGGGGCCCATTGATATTACTTGCTGTCATAGGGGTAAAAGGTTGATGTGCCAGAAGTGACCCAAAATACCTGAAAGTCTATGGACTCAGCCAACCTTGGTGCAAGGTAAGCTTTAACTGTCATCCTTTCAGGGTTGATAAAGTACCAACCTATGAGCTGGCAGAATTGTTAAAGCACATGGTCAGAATATCTTGCAGTATCTATTCCATCTCTTTGTGCCTAAGTTCAAAGCCTGCTGTGGACTATCTAGGTGATTGACAGTCCATTGTCAAGTTTATCACAACTACCTTTCTGTAACTGTTGAATAATTTTTAAATTCACTGTCCATGGTTGTATTATAACTTTTTTGCTACCATTGCAAATCATATGAAAAATACACCACTACTACAATCATTCATATTCTGAAGATGACTGTGAAGGTATCAAAATGTTAATAGATTTACTGACATAGGAATGCTTTTGTTCCCAATCAAACAATGAAGTATTAGCCCTTTTGAAACCCAGCTGCCTCAAACTGCCCTTTGATTTGATACAAATCTACTCAATTTAAAATGTTTATATTTGGGGTAGAGGAAGTTGTAAGCATGAAAGGCAAAGCTAACTTCGGAGGGATTTGAACTCGGAATATAAAGAGTCATAACTCTATGCCACAAAGCATGTTGTATGGTGCTCTGCTGCGAGACTGCCAATCTACTACCATTAGAAAATCATTGATAACATAAATCAAACTTGAACACAGTCGTGTTTTCAGTAGAACGATTTTTATATGATAGTTGTTTATTATGTGTATGTGTGTGTGTGTGTATATCTGTGTACAAACAGGAACAGTACAAGGTGTGGATAGAAGGAATTTGGATAATTTTAAACTCAAGAGGCATCATATCAATTTCTCCAAAGTAATCAAACAATGAATCTCATTGGTTGATATAGAATACGGATCCATCTAATCAGAGAAGATATAAATAGGTCATAGGAATTTTCAATTTAATTTGTGTTTTATCAGTAATATATATGCATGAATGTAAAGGGAAAGCAGACATTAAAATGTTGTTGTTGATGATGATGATGGTAATGGTGATGATGATGTACATGTACATGTATACACACTTAAATATATGTATATATATGTGTTTGTGTGTGTACACAAACACATATATGTGCATTTAAACACGTAATACACACACATATAAATTCTGGTGTATAATATTAGATTAAAATTTCAACTGCGTATAAAGTATTTGTTATCAGCAAGTCAGAATATGATCTACAATTGAAAGCTGAGTTGATAAAGATTCTCTTCTTATTCACATTACAAGGATTAATATTCTCCACACTTGATATATATATATATTAATAAAGTGGTCCTTCATCAGTGATCTTCCAACCATCATCAGTATTTCTTCGCTTTAAAGACCATATACCTCCGGTTGGTGCGAGCAACGGCTAAAAAAAGTGGTTGGGACATGTAAATAAAGGGAACAGCGAGAGTGTAAACAAACAAAGATGGTGAAGCAACGAAAAGTGAGGAAGAGCGAGTCAAGTCCAAAAATTTCCATGAATATAAGTTCGGTGAAATCGTGAACGAGAGAGAATAAAGACCATGAAACCTGGTTGAAATGTGAGCAAGGAAGGAATTTCGCACAGGTCTAACGGGAGGAAGAAGGGGTCTAGTCTGTGAATTCGGTAAACATAAGTTCTGTGAAATCGTAGACGAGAGAGAGAAAAAATGCCGACCGGCCTGGCCAAGCGTGCAAAAGAAAAGAATTACGCACAGGTCAAACGGGAAGAAGGAGGAGGAGGAGGAGAGGTAGTAACAGAGAGTGAGTGAGCAAAGGGTGAGGAAGAGGCTAACAGAGAGAGTGACTGTTAGAGAGGGTAAAGATACAGAGAAAGAAGAAGCAGTAAGAACGAAATAGATGGGTCACAGCGGGAGAAAAAATTTGTGTAAATATGAGAATAAATGTGCTGCGGAGTTGCAAATGGGTTACATATGAATAAAGTGGTCTTTCATCAGTGATCTTCCAACCATCATCGGTATTTCTTCGCTTTAAAGACCATATACCTCCGGTTGGTGCGAGCAACGGATATATATATATATGATGGAGGCACATGGCTTAGTGGTTAGAGCATTGGCCTTGCAATCGAAAGGTTGTGAGTTCAATTCTCAGACCGGGTGATGTGTTGTTTCCTTGAGCAAGACATTTTATTTCACATTGCTCCAATTTAATCAGCTGTAGAAATGAGATGAGAGGGACTGGGGTCCATATCATGTGGTCGTGGGGGTGCCACGGCAAAAAAATCACCCAGCACTCACTGTAAATGAGGTTGGTGTTAGGAAGGGCATCCAGCTGTAGAAATCAAGCCAGAATCAGTTCCCGTCCCACCCTTGCAAGCAGGGAAAAGCGGACATAAAATGATGATGATGTATATATATATATATATATATATATGCATATATATATATACGTATGTATATATATATATATGTATTTATATGTATATATGTATATGTGTATATATATGTGTATGTCTATATATTGTTATACTTTGGGAGGGTCATGTTGCCAATAAGAAACACACGCACCAGTTGCTTTCACTTCAATGTATTATAAATTAAATTTATAAATTTAGGAATTTATAAATTTCCGGTTGGTTGGTTGGTTCCACAACCAGATGATTGTTCGTATATTGTCAAACTTCTTTCATCACACATTCTGTGACCTCTTCAGTGACTGGGGATTCTTTTCTTTGTTTTTGTGCCTCTCCTTTGCTCTGTCCTATGCCATCTTGTGTTTTTGTGTGTGTTGTGTGCTTAGTTTGCGCATGTGTTACATCCGGGTGTCTGTGTGTGTGTTTATATTTGTTTATTTACATGTTACTGGTTGGTTGTTTGTTCTATGTGTGTGTGTTTTATTTTGTCCTTAATTGTAAGCTGTGATGTTGCTATTCCATTCATGTTTTCTATTTAATTTTGGTTGGAGTTTATTTATGTTTCTTGCCTCTGTGATTTGTCTAAACTTTGTGTCTTTTCTGTGTGTAGATTCTATTTTTATTTCTATGTTCTCTAATTAACCCTTATGTTCTATTTTAGCATGTTGGTGGAGTACATATGATTCTTTTCTATCTTGAAGCTCTCGCCGGTGTTCATTTATCCGTTCTCCTATAATACGAGCTGTCTCACATATGTACACTATATTCTTATCTCTACATTGTCCTTCAGTACATCTTATGCTATATACTACATTTCTAGTTTTACAGTTAATATGGTGGCTTAGTTTACAAATTATACATTTCTTATCTATACAGGGAGGTCTTTGAAAAGAGTATGTATTGCTAATAAGTGTTTTTATGGAGGTAGTTGGTCTTTCTACAATCTTAATATTGAGTTTATGTTTATCTAGGGCGCTTCTAAATTTTTAAGCTAATTCACCTCTAGGGGTTGTATTGATGAACATTACACTCTGGTATTTATTGCTATCATACCATGAGTTTATTCTATTAACCTTATTCCTAGTTCTTTCTATTCTATTCCAAAATTTGCTCCTATACAAGGGGCAGGTCCCATTTGTATCATTATTTACCATTATTTTCCTTATAGAGGAGCCAGAACCAAATGGGAAAAAATGGTAAATAATGATACAAATATCTACAACATGTCTGGCAGCTCAGTTGTTGAACATGCAAGTGAGGGACATGCCTCATATATGGCATCTGGCTATCAAGTTCTGCCTAAAAAGTCCAATTGAACCAATGGCAACTATCATGGGACAAGCTATTTTTGTCAGGCATTCTACTGATTCTGTCAGCTCTCACTTATGTAATAACAATGGTGCTGGTAGTAGTAGTAGTAGTAGTAGTAGTAGTATCAATAGTAGTAGTGGTGGTGGTTGTAGTCGCGGTGGTGGTAATGATAATGATTTCTTTGTTTTGTTTATTGTCACCTTGATGTCGTTCATAATGATAATTATAAAAGCAGCAGCAATAACTGCATAAGCAGCTGCAGAAAAACCTAAAGAGCATCTTTAAAAAAAAGAAAAAAGAAAAACAAGACATCAACAATAGCAAACAAGGAGATGTGCATTAACACCAACAACAAATGCAGCTGTAGTTGCATTATCGCATTGGCAACAATAAAATACAACGGTAGAGCAACACCAACAGCAATAGCTACAACACATGCAGCTGAAGGTTATAACAATACATTAGCAATAATAAATTGTATGAACAATAACAACAACAATAACAAATGCAGATGTAATTTCACCAACACAAAAACAATAAAATCTAACTGCAACAACAACAACAACAACAGTTTGAGAAATTAATATCATCAAACAAAACCATCTGTAGCAACAATGTAGGATAACAATAAACAGCAACAGTTGTAAGTGCTGCAGTTATACCAACTACAACAACACCAACAACAAGAACATAATTACAATGTTTGCTTGCCTCTACTTCCTAATCACTGAGACTACTACTACCATCACCAACACCACACCACTGCTACCATCACCATTACCTCTCCACTGACACCACTTTCGCCATCACTACCATCACCACCACAACCACCACCATTACCACCACCATCACCATTACCACTTCCACCACAACCAACAACACTACAACCACCATCATTCCCACCACAGCCACCACCACTACCATCACCACCATTACCAGCCACTACCACCACCACCACCATTACCACTTCCACAACCAACACCAACACTACCATCACCACAACCACTTCAGCTACCATCACAACTGCTACCACCATCATTCCCACAACAGCAACCATCACCACCACCACAACCACCTCCATTGAAAACTACAACATACATAAACCATGCAGAAGCATCATTACCCTCATAAAATCTCCCTTCAACGCTATGTTATGGTGTCAAATTGACAGGATTTTTAGAATCCATAAAACATAAATGCTTTGCATTATTGTTCCTGACCCTCTAAGTTCAAAACCTGCCATGGTCAACTTTTTCTTTTATCATTGCAAGGGGTTGATAAATATTGTACAATTCCAGGGTTGATTGATTGGCTCAATTGATAAAGCATCAAATAGCCTTGCAATATCTATTGCATTTTTCTGTCTCTTTAGTTCAAGTCTAACCCCCTGTCATTTGATAAATGGTGACATGATAAGACTGGAGTCCCCATTATTAAAACACACAAGAAATCTATGTGATACACACCTCATAGGAGATGTGTTCGCCATAGCAAAAACATGCTAGGATGTACACATCATACAGAGATACATGGCAAAAACCGGCAACTGTTGAATTTCAACGGATCCTGCCTTGCTTACAGAGAGACACCGGTGCCAGGATCAAATACAGTTAGTCAATATGAACAACTAATGACCAACAGATACTGTTATTAGGAACAAACATAGTCTGTAACTTATGAACAATTAATGGACGAAATTCAATTATTCAATATGAACAAATTAGACAATAAGGCTGATACATATTGTTAAGCCTAAAATGATAGAAATAAGATGTCACTGCTGTAATGCTTTAGATACCTTTCAGCCTCAGGCTGGCTCTGGTTCTCTGGCATAATAAAGCCTGTTTTAAAATGCTCATATTTTAGTTTAAACCTCGCTTTGTATTCTTAAGTAAAAACGTTTTTGTTAGATAATGTTCTAAACACCAGATTAATAAGGGAGAAATGTATTTATTTTACTAAACTCCTCCAAATTCGTGATTATTTGAAAAATTAATTGAAGCACTTAAGTAGTGTATTTCATTGGAAATAAGTTCATGAAAGAGTTAAACAAAATAGGCCAGCTTCAAATTTTATGCTTGTCTTTGGATTGTTTTGTAATTATATTTGCAAAAATTATATACAAACTCTAAATCAGCAAATTTACCCCTCAGTAGGTGAAATTTACTCCTTGTTGGGTAAAGTTAACTCGGACAAGGAACTTTTCACATAAATCAAGCCATCTGCAAGTTTATTTCATTATAGTAATTATGGTCAATGCTAAATTTCATACTACTGAAGAGGTGCCCCATTATCGTAGTCATCAAATATGTAGGCAATGGTGGTCTTAGTTAAGTTAAAATCTGTCCAATTAAGAGCTTAATTCTGTCTTATTGATGTAAAGTAACTGAGATTACATTCCTACACCTCTGAATGGGGCTCCAGTCCATATCAAGGTTAATTTTATGTTAATGAGATATTACTCATGTTTTTTCAGCTCAGTTGACTGTAGTAATGAAGTGTCTTGATCAAGGTCAGGAATAAAACTCATGATCTTATGATCATGAGCCAAACTGTCTAACTACATGGTCTGACACATTCATTAATGACATTAGCGCTCAAAATTTATTGCTGGTCGTTATAAAGCAATGCCACTGAGTAAGTGATCACTCAACCTGCTTGAAGTAACAGACAGTTCTCCCTCAAATTACACTATATCATCTTTAAAATCTAAAAGATACTCCTACTATGGTCATGGCAAAAATACCTATTGATCAAAGAGTTAACCTGGTGGTTTTTATTTTTGATTTTTTTTTTACTGTTTAGTCAGTGCCCATAACCCCCTTTTTAGGTGCAAAGAAGGAAGTGAAGTGGCAAAGCTATCGTCAAACTAGAGACCTGGTTCAAATTCTTGTAATTAAGTCGATTCCTCTTAAGATAGATACCCTTAGGGCCAGATGGTGGTGTTAAGTACAATATAATCTATAATTGAGAGGTGTGGAGCCTGAAGTTTCTATGCCCCTTTAGTGCAGCCTTCCAGAAGTCTGGATTTTACATTTAAAACAACAAAAACACAAAAACATACCTTATTTATTTATAATGACATTTTTAGGATTCTTTTACTGGTGATAGTTTTTAGACTGTGACCATACTGGGGTGTCACCTGGAAGAGATTTAGTTGATTATATTGAACTCTTTGTTGAACTGCTAGATTATGTGACATAAACTAACACACACACACACATGTGTGTGTGTGTGTGTGTGTAAATGTATGTATGTGTGCATGTGTTTGTTGCATGTCTATAGATTTATGATGAACATGAGCAGTATACATAAATATACACATGTATGTATCTCTGTGCAAGTGCACACTTGTGTATGTGTACATGTCCTTGAATATCTTAAGCATATATAACTTGCCAGATCAATGGCAAGAAGTTGATGTTAAATGCCTCAAATACGTATTGAACTTATGACCTCTCAGTGCATATTGTATCGTGAAACTATTCATCCATTCATTGTCAAACCATCAAAGCCCTTCTCTAAGCTATAAGAGATATGTAAACATCTTAACTTTCCAACTGTGTCTACCTGTTTGCCTTACTTTTTCTTTATTTACTCATCAAGTGTCACCAACACTACACCTGGTATTCCCCCTCCATACATACACATGCATGCATGTGTGTAAGTGTCTATGAGTATATCATGATTCATACACTGTTCACATTCCTGACATTTTTGCATTATTGTATGTACTATACATGCACCTTTGATGATTTCTAGTGCACCTAAGCACTGTACACAACCATTTTTCATTATATTAGAGGTTAATATATTTGTTTATCTCCCTTTGTTGATAATTAAATAGATCAAGAAACAAAAAGTAAATGCCTATTCATCTGTGTGTGTGTGTGTATAAATGTGGGCTTTTATGTATAATCATAGTCAAGTATTAACTGAAAACAGAGTATGGATTTATTTTTCAGTCTAGTAAGGTTCATTGCAGTCAAAACTTAATCACTGCAACCTTTTTTTTTTTTAAATATACATGAATTATATATACATATGCATACAACCACATACACACATAAGTATGCGTGTGTGTGTATAATTGCCTTTATAATGATGTAAAGCATCTGTGTAAAACAAAATCAGCATTTTTGAAATGTTATTCTTCTTTTTTTTGTTTATCGTTTATTTCTAATTATATGTATTTCATTTTGTTTCAGGGGTTGGCAATGGAATCGAATGGTTTACGAGGAACGAGACACGGCCAAACCATTATCGCATACTTATGGTTCAAGGCGATAACATGATGGTGGCAGCAAGGTGAGTAATTTGCTCAAGTACTTTTTGCTACCTCTAGCTTACTCCTACCTTATTTTGACTGTGTATAAATAGTATTTTCATAATTAGCATTTTCCTTGTTGTGTGTTCTGGATGCTAAAATCAAGGGCTGTTCCTGGCCTCGTATGACCTGGTATCTATTCCAGTGACCCCTGTGAGGTATGGATGGGCCTCTATCTATCAGTTTTGACTATGTGTTTAAGGAATGGAATGGATTGCTCATGAAATTAACATGCGAGTGGCTGATTATTTCACAGACATGTACATCCCTTGAATTAAATGTACAGTCCCTCTGATGGGCTTCCAAATAGTTACCAGCTACCCAATGTTCTCTCAAGGCTTGAGCCATCTTGAGGCTAAGGTAAATGACACTTATCTAGGATCTCCATGCAGTAAGATTGAAATCAAGACTTTATGAATTGCAAAGCAAACTTCTTAATCCAAACTTCTTATTTTGAGAACGATATCTTAACACCAGTGGATAGTTACTGCTGGTTTGAACAGAAAAAAAAGGGGGGGGGGATTTTGGCTGGATATAGCCTGTTAACATGCTTAAGGGTTAAGATAAGGTATAATTAAAATTGAAACTTACCAAAATACAAGTATTTTAAGGTTATTTTCCCTGCTAAAGAAGGGGTTAGCCTCATGATAGGCTTCTTACTTTTCTTGAGGAATGTTTTACATCTGGATGCACTTCCTGGTGCTAATCTTTTACTTGTGTTAGATATATGGCATACCTATTCTAAACTGCATGTGGAATGCTAAATTTTTCTCATTTTAAATAAAAAATTAGCTGTCTTGAATTACTGAAATAAATTATTTTCATAGTAGCATAGATTTCCCCTGCCACCGCCAATAATGAGTTAACTTAATATTCTTTGTTCTAAGTTGTACAATTTTGTTTCTAATGAGATATTTTTTTAGTTAACTAAATGTTATTTTCTCTCCCACCCAGTACATGTGCTTTTAAAATGAAATTATTACTAAATCACTTCAGATTCTTAATCATTTTAAAGATTATTTGAAAATCATAGACAATGTCTTTCATTAGAAAGATGTTAACAAAAGGTTTAAATTAGTATTGCCTAAGATTATCACATTCTAATCTTAACCATCAATCAATTCTCCCACAAACGTAAAACTGTAGCCATATATACTGACTGTTGATGAATGATGCTGCTTCTCTGTGGCAATCAACAGACATCAACAGAACATCTTCCACATCTCACAGCAATTATAGTAAATAAGGTTGAATACTTGACTCCATATCAACTAATCAAGCACCCTAAATCTCACTACTAATACTACATTGTAACCTTTTTGATAGCAAACCTACTGAAATCATCTGTCATTCTGTTTCTTTTTAATGGTTTATATTTATCTAGAAAAAAAAACTTTCTATCAGAATTTATGTAAAAACCTATGTAATGTTCTTTCTTTTTCTTTACCCACTTATTCCTGGGAGGGTCAACACACATCCCAGAGGGTCTTGTCAGAAGTAACCATTTCCAATTGAACCCAAGCAATACTAGCTGAGCTGGAGTTATCCAACTATCTTGCTCAGTGTCTACTCCTGGGTCTCCTGCCAATTGATTTTGCCCATAATATCTGTCCAGCAATTCTTTCTAGAAATTTTCTAACCACACACTCATAGTATCAGAGTTGTAATCCCTCTATTCAGAGAAGTAGTGGCTCTACCTGAAGCAACACTCTGATCTCTGAGCTATGCACTCTATCAGTTACATTACTCCAGAAATTGTTTTGGGGGATTTGCATTTCTGCTGCTTGAATTTGTGACCATATTCTTTCAGCTATTACCCAAGATTGATGACCATAGGTAAGGGTTGGCATGAATGCCAAATAAATAATGTGAAAGTTAAGTTATATTAGTACAAAGGTTCTCAACGGGGGGCATATGCACCCCCGGAGGGCGTTTGGGAGCAAGATTCCATTAGGGGGGTGATGGAAGGCTCTTTATTTTGGTAAGTTTTATAAGCCATATTTGTATGTCTTTGAAACAGCCAGTGTGAATGCCTTTGAATGAGCTTGCAGACAGCATAACTATAGTCTGACCGCAACTGTGAGCAGGTGTGCAGGCGTGTCCGGTAATTGACCAGTAATTGAAATCCTAAAAATGGAAAAACTGGGTCAAGGATACTTTGAGCGCAGCCAGTTAGAATCTTATCTTTCCTTCACCGATAACAATGTATTTCATGTCTGAAATTATTGACTCAACTGTAACGAGTTAACACTATGTAGATCTATTTTATTCCCTATTGTATAAATAATATTACAAATAAAAAAAGAAAAGAAAAAACAGAAGCGGGTAGCACACACATCTAGGACTACATACAACACATAATAAGATAATACACATGTCTAGGACCACATACAACATATAAGCAGGTAATACACGCATCTAGGACCACATGCAACACATAAGGAGGTAGCACACACATCTAAGACCACATACAACACACAGGCAGGTAATAGATACATCTAGGACCACATACAAAACATAAGCAGGTAATACAAACATCTAGGACCACATACAACACATAATCAGGTAATAAAAACATCTAGGACCACATACAACACATAAGCAGGTAATACACACATCTAGGACCACATACAACACACAGGCAGGTAATACATACATCTAGGATCACATACAATACACATTGTATCATGTGCTACGGACGATGCAAGAGCAATGGTCAGCCAACACAAGGGCTTCGTCACTCTTCTGAAGATAGAACATCTATCTGTATTTGCTGTTCATTGTGTCATTCATCGACAACACTTGGCTGCGAAGAAACTCAGGAAGCCGCTAAGCAAGTCCTTGCAGGTGGCCATTGATGGCATCAATTTTATCAAACAGCATTCCTTCAATGAACAAATTTTCCGGCAACTGTGCCAAGATAATGACGAAGAATTCGTCAAGTTGCTCCTTCATACTGAGGTGAGGTGGCTTTCAAAGGGCAAGTGCTTTACTCACTTCTTTGAACTCTTCGACTCTATCATTGAGTTTCTGCAAGGACGCAACACAGAACTGTACAAGAAAACCCTCGATGTGAGGCAAGACTGCGCCTACCTCACCAACATCTTCGACAAATGCAATAGCGTCATTTTGGCTTTGCAGGGGAATAAGTTCACTTTGGTTAAAGCAAGGAATGCTGTGAAAACATTCCTGGCCAAATTGAATGTCATCGAAAGGAATCTTTGTTGACGGGAATTCTATAATTTTGCTAGTGTCGCCAATGTTCAAAACATTGTAAGCGATGACCAACTCCAAATTTATACCACTCACCTCCGTGCACAAGACAACATGAGAGAACGGTTTGTCGACCTTTTGCCGATAGACATCCCAATGTGGATAGCAGATCCCTTCATAGCTAACGTCGACGATTTGGACGTTAAATTTCAAGAAGAATTCATTGAACTCAAGCAGATGACATGATCAAAATTAGATTTCCCAAAATAGGTGAACCCCTTTTTGGGATGCAAGAGGAAATTCAGCGTTAATTTCCACACCTATATGCAGAGGCTAAGAGATTTGCTTTGCCTTTTCCAAGCTCATACTTAGTCGAGAGGAGGTTTGGTGCTGTTCCAGACTGCACAGTAAGTCTCGCAACCATTACAATGTAATTACACGTGGAGATCTCCGACTACATCTTAGGAAAATTCAGCCTCACGTCAAAGAGTTAGCTAGACTCCATGAAGCTCAAGGGTCCCATTGAAATGAGGTCAAAGTTAAAGTAAGTTAATTTATCCGAAAACTTGGATATGCTATTGTTACAAAGCAAACTAACAATTTTTTTATTTGTAGTTGCAGTCTGACTTGACTGGACTGGAAACCATCTACTACAATTCACTTACTCATTTGTTGTATATATTTTACCATTTATTAATAAATATATCCTCCAGCGCGGTCATGAAAACCCTCTTCCGGGGTCTCTAAGCTCACAAAGCAGAGGGGATATCAAGATAGATATCAACATTTATTCTGTCCATTTCATTAAAGGGAACATTGGAAAGCTTTGAAATGATATAATTGCCACTTTCTTCCAGATAAGAGCACTCTTGGGATAGACAGAGTTGCTCTTGTATAAATGTTCAAAATAGTTGTTATCGCCTGGTGGGAATATAACAAATTCAACTGGTCCTTATTCATAAAAAAGAACATTTATGTTCCTTTTTTTGAAATTTATATATTTCCTTTCAAGGAATGTATTTATACTCTCAGCTGCCTGCAATGGTATCTTTGGAATATTGTTAATCAATTTTTTAGTAATCTACTGATATCAAAATCAGTAGTATATTGAAAAATGGAAAAATAGGGTAGGGGCGTTTCGTGATTTCGAGGGACAAAAAGGGGCATTTGGCCTAAATGGGTTGAGAACCTGTGTATTAGTAAATCCTTCCAAATTCTTGTTTATTTTTCAAAATTATTCAAAACTCATAGGCAGCATCTTTCATTAAGAATATAGCAAAAGAGTTAAAGGTTTATATTTATATAAAAACTTTTTATTGTAATTTTATGTAAGGACTTTTAAGATATTTTTCAAACACTACAAACTTACTAATTCCCTCCAAATTACAATTCCCTACAAATTACTAATTCCCTCCAAATTGTTAAAAAATTTTTTCGAAAATCACAGTATTTGCCTTTCATTAGAAATATGAGAAAAAAAAGGGTTAACCAAGGTTGCAAACATACGCTCATATATGTTTTTAAATTGTTGATGTAATTTTCATTTTTATCTCTCCAGAGTAACCATAGCAAATATAGTAATCTGCTTCGTTTTTAAACATCCATTTATGTTTGAACTCAACTTTCATTCTCCAGGGAAAATTCTGGAAATCTTTCTTCTCTCCAATTTTATTCTATATTGTTTACCCATTTCACTCTTAAGATAGAAAGTTCTTTGCTAATTCAAAATTGCACTATCGAAAAGCACTGCACCGAATTGACCCCCAATGAAGACACAACTATGTGAATGTTTGCATTCAAGTGAGAGAGAGAAAGACAGATGAGTTGGGTATTGTTTATATGTATATAAATGTGTATGCTTGTATAATATAGAAATATGTGTGCATATATATATATATATATGTGTGTGAGTGTGTGTATGTAAGAATATATAAATACACATTTATGTATGTGTACTAGAGAAATATATATAGAGATATTTATTTATTTACTTACAGATAGACATTGTTACCAAATGGGTAAATTGTATAGGGAATTGTGTTAAATGCTTATTTTCAAAATATGTACCAATCTCTATTATATATATACATTTACATACATGTATCATTATTATTTGATTATTTATTGATTCATTTGTGTGTGTGTGTCCGCGCATCTTTTTCTAAATTTACATTTGTTAATAAAATTTTATTTTATTTTGCCTTTCTTCTATTTGAATTTTTCTTTCTAAATTTTCTTTTATATATTTATTCTAATTTTTATTTTTTTTTCAATTTCAGAAATCACTTTTACAACATCAGTATGATATCTTTACAAGAAAATATGGTAAATAATAATATTTTATCTTTTTATTTACCTTTTGTCATGAATTTTTTTACGCAAACATACACTCTCAGACTGAGAAATAATGGCATGCACACACGAACATACACACACATTTATATGAATCTCACGAGTTATACTTATGCACACACTCATATATTGATATAAATTCATCAAGCTGGCATGGGTAGGACAGTTTGCTTTGGACCAAATCAGTACTTAATCTGAGTTGCTGTCCTCTCTCCAACAGACTAAGGTTTTTGCTGCTGGAAGTTCTTATTTTGTATGTGTATCATCTCAAACGTCCCTTCGGCATGGATGAAGATTCGAAGAATTCTGAAATGTTATACTTGCTAAGAGAGAGAGAGGGAGGCCTGTAGGCTTATAGACAATGCATTGGGGGACAGAGTAGAGGAGAAGAAGAAGGAAAAATGTTCCCGAAAAAGTTATAACTAGGTTATTTTTTTTAAATACGAGAAGGTTATTAAACGAACGTATAACAGTAACCTTCTGTCAGACCCTCAAAAACAATCTTCTTGTATTTAAACTCTGATTACTGTTATACGTTCGCTTAATAACCTTCTCGTATTTAAACACTGATTACTGTTATACATCCGTTTATAGGTTTAGATTTTAAAAAAAAAATAACCTTCTAGTTATAACTTTTTCGGGAACATTCTTCCTTCTTCTTCTCCTCTACTCTGTCCCCCAATGCATTGTCTATAAGCCTACAGGCCTCCCTCTCTCTCTTTTAGCAAGTATAAAATGAACCTGTTGGTCGTAAAAAATTTCAGAATTCTTCGAATCTTCATCTCTGCCGAAGGGACGTTTGAGAAATGTCATGTATTTATGCCATTTTCTTGTCTCTCTCTATGTTTTTACACGGTCCATTTATTTAGAATCCAAGCTTTCAATATTATTCGTTAATTTTGTTAGACCCTCAAAAACAATCTTCTTGTATTTAAACTCTGATTACTGCTATACGTTCGTTTAATAACCTCGTATTTAAACACTTATTACTGTTATATGTCCGTTTATAGGTTTAGATTTTAAAAAAAAATAACCTTCTAATTAACTTCCCTGTATCCCTCCCCCCCCCCCTTGCCACCATTGTTAGATGGTCCAATCATAATTCAACGGCTTATACGTCTCTCTTACCAATCTCTTACACAAAACCACCACCTCAGCTATTCACTCCTTAAGTTTAAACCTAGTGGACTGTGGGATTCTGGAGAGTACGAAGAATCTGGACACTCAAATGACAATGTCAAAGATAAAGATAAATTCACCTCATGTCGCCGGACGAAAATGCAAGGATTCCTCTATATTTCAGATGCGGATGGCAAACATAACCGCCATCTCCCTCACCCCTCCCTACACATCCAACTCATCCCTTCCACCCATCAAACGAAATCCAAAACTTCAGAGTTAGTACCATGAATGTAGGCACTTTAAAAGGTCGCTCTAACGAGGTTGTAGAGATGCTTCAACGTAAGGAAGTTGATGCTTGTTGCGTCCAAGAGACTAGGTGGAAGGGTAGGTCTGCGAGATTCATTGTGGGTAAAAAACGATGCTATAAACTTTGCTGGGTGGGAAATGAAAATCGGCTGGGTGGAGTAGGAATTATGTTAGCAGAAAAATGGGTAGATAACGTAATTGACGTAAATAGTGAACTACAGAATAATCAAAATAAAACTTGTCCTAAATGGAACTACTGTGACAATAATATCTGCTTACGCACCCCAATCTGGACTGCCTGGCGTTATAAAAGACACATTCTATGAGTTGCTAATGCTCACTACCTCTCAACTAACCGACAGTGACTACATAATTATTGCTGGCAACCTAAATGGTCATGTTGGACAACACTGTGGTGGCTATGATGTAATCCATGGAGGCTACGGGTTTGGTACCAGAAATGAGGAAGGCTTCAGAATTCTGGAATTCTGTGACGCAAAAACCTAACTATCTACAACACAAACTTCAAAAAATGAGACAATCACTTGATCACCTATAGATTAGGGGAACACGCCAGTCAGATAAATTATATCCTTACCAGAAGACGTGACAAATATATCCTTACCAGAAGACGTGACAAAGTGTCGGTTGTAAACACTAAATCCCTCCCCCGCGAAGAATGCATCTCCCAACATAGCCTCATAGTCAGGACGAGACGTACTCGACAACAGAGGAGGACCACCCTGAGAACAAGAATATGGAAGTTAAAGGACCCCAAAGCCAGTAACAAATTTAAAAGCATACTACTTGATGCTTTTGACAGTAAGGACGAGCAATTAGAGACGTACAGTATAGAGGAACACTGGGAATTCCTGAAAGTTAACCTACTGAAGGCGACAGATGAAATCTGTGGCTGGAGCAGACCTATAGGTAGGAGGAGAGTAACATGGTGGTGGAACAGTAAGGTGGAGGAGGCAATCAAGGCCAAAAATCTAGGTTGGAAAGTATGGCGGGATGAGGGAAGTAGATAACACTATCAAGTAGCCAGGAGGGAAGCTAGGAGACAAGTGTACTTTGCAAGAAGGAAAGAAAGTTCAAACATGTTCTACAATGCGAGGTCCAAAAACGTGAGGAGTTCAGGATTGCTAGACAATGTGTCAAGGAAAACTGTGATATTGTCGGGGAGAAGTGTGTCCGTAATGATGATGGTATATTTGCTATTATTGATACTGATAAGAGGGTAGCTTGGAAGTGTCACTACGAGAGGCTACTAAATGAGGAGAATAAGTAGGAAAAAGATAGTCTGCCCCAAATTGATCCAATAGAGGGACCAGCAGTGCAAGATGAAGAGGGTATAATAAATAAGGCAATCAAAGATATGAAGACAGGTAAAGCAGCTGGGCCTTCGGAGATAGTTGCTGAAATGCTGAAAGCATCTGGATCAGTGGGACAGACTTTGGTCTCCCGGATAGTAAACCAAGTCATACAGAATGGGGTCATACCAAATGACTGGCGTAGCAGCATCATCATTAACTGCTACTAGGGTAAAGGATATGCCCTAGATAGGAGAAACTATACAGGCATTAAATTAATTGACCAGGTCATGAAGGTCACAGAAAAAGTTATAGCGCAACTAATCAGAGAGCAAATTGATCTAGATGAAATGCAGTTTGGGTTTGTGTCAGGTAAAAGTACCACAGACGCTCTTTTCCTTGTACAACAACTACAGGAGAAGTACCTAGCTAAAAGTAAACCCCTATACTTAGCTTTTCTTGACTTGGAGAAAGCCTTTGACAGAGTCCCCCGCTCCATTATCTGGTGGGCTCTTAGAAAACTAGGGTTTGATGAATGGCTCGTGAGAGCTATACAAGCCATGTATAAAGAAACAGTCAGCAAGGTTAGAATTAACAACGAATATAGTGAAGAATTTAGCGTAAAAGTCGGTGTTCATCAGGGCTCTCTCCTTAGCCCCCTCCTATTTATTGTTGCCCTTCAGGCTATAACAGAGGAGTTCAAGACCAGCTGCCCATGGGAACTTCTATACGCAGACGACCTGACATTCATAGCTGAATCAATGGCCGAGCTAGAGAAGAAATTCCAAACATGGAAGCACGGCCTAGAATCAAAAGGCCTTAAAATTAATCTGGCTAAGACCAAAGTTCTAGCTTGTAGGAAAGAAAATAAGGCGGCGGTCCCTTCCGGGAAGTGGCCATGCTCAGTGTGTAGGAAAGGCATAGGTAGAAACTCCATTTTGTGTCAGAAATGCAAAGTATGGGTGCATAAAAGATGTAGTGGGATCACAGGTAAGCTAACTAAGAACATGGATTTTACATGTGGCCGGTGCTCTGGTGCAATAAGTAGCAGCAAGTGCCCACAAAATACTAGCTCTTTCAACTGCGCAGAGGAATCTATAGAAATATTGGACAGCTTCCGTTACCTGGGTGACAAAATCAGCAGTGGGGGATGGTGCTCTGAAAGTACAGTAGCTAGAGTCAGAACTGGATGGAAAAAGTTCAGAGAGCTTATACCACTATTAGCCGCTAAAGGGTTCTCCCTAAAAACGAAAGGCAGGTTGTATGATGCCTGCATACGAACAGCAATTTTGCATGGCAGTGAGACCTGGGCATTGTGTGGAGAGGATATACGCAGACTAGAGAGGAACGAAGCTTGCATGCTTCGCTGGATGTGTAATAGTAATATACGTGAACGGCAAAGCATAAACGAACTAAAGAAAAAATTAGAAATAAGAGGGATCAGATGTTGTTTACTCGAGAGAAGGCTACGTTGGTATGGACACGTGATGCGCATGAAAGTCGATAGCTGTAAAACAAAGTGCAGGGCAATAAAGATAGACGGTAGCCACGGAATAGGCAGACCTAGAAAAACGTGGGACGAGCTGATAAACTCCGACCTCACACACTTACACCTCTCCAAGACAATGTCACTGGACCGAGACCTTTGTCGGTACTCAGTAATAGAGAAGACCCGCCTTACCTAAATACATAGTAAAACCTACTACAGTCAGTAGGCATTTCTAACAAAATACACCCCGTCCATATTCCACGCTTGCATGGGTTTGGACGGGAGTTTTCCCACTTGAGGCAAGAGTGGTTGTCTTGCTCGCATAGGACTGTCTGGCGGGTTTTCTACGGCTGGATGCCCTTCCTAACACCAACCACATTTACAGTGTGGAACTGGGAGGTTTTTACCATGTTACCTACACGGCCACATTACAGCGTGGACTGTGTGTTTTTTTGTCGTGACACCTACACGACCTCCTTTGTTTCGGCCTGGCTGTTGTGGTACCAACATAACTTTACATTGAAAGGGGCGGTGTGGATGGGGTGGGGGTAGTGGGACGGGGGTGTATTTTGTTAGAGGTGCCTACTGACTGTAGTAGGTTTTACTTTGTATTTAGGTAAGGCGGGTCTTCTCTATTACTGAGTACCGCCAAAGATCTCGGTCCAGTGACATTGTCTTGGAGAGGTCTAAGTGTGTGAGGTCAGAATTTATCAAGTCGTCCCAGGTTTTTCTGGGTCTGGCTACCGTCTATTTATATTGCCATGCACTTTTTTATACAGCTGTCGTCTTTCATGCGCATCACGTGACCATACCAACATAGCCTTCTATCGAGTAAACAACATCTGATCCCTCTTATTTCTAATTTTTCCCTTAGTTCGTTAATGCTTTGCCGTTCACGTATATTACTATTACACATCCAGCGGGGCATGCAAGCTTCGTTCCTCTCTAGTCTGCGTATATCCTCTGCACACAATGCCCAGGTCTCACTGCCATGCAACATTGCTGTTCGTATGCAAGCATCATACAGCCTGCCTTTCATTTTTAGGGAGAACCCTTTAGTGGCTAATAGTGGGATAAGCTCTCTGAACTTTTTCCATCCAGTTCTGACTCTAGCTACTGTACTTTCAGAGCACCCTCCACCACTGGTGATTTTGTCACCCAGGTAACGGAAGCTGTCCACTATTTCTATAGAACCCTCTGTGCAATTGAAAGAGCTAGTATTTTGTGGGCACTTGCTGCTACTTATTGCACCGGCCACATGTAAAATCTATGTTCTTAGTTAGCTTACCTGTGATCCCACTACATCTTTTATGCACCCATACTTTGCATTTGGGACATAAAATGGAGTTTCTACCTACGCCTTTCCTACACACTGAGCATGGCCATTTCCCGGATGGG
>OZ024743.1:293528086-293553086 GCA_964016885.1 Eledone cirrhosa
GAGAATAATACCCCAGAGTTATAACAATACGTTTAGACAGCTTTGCAAATCAAATATAACGACTGGCAGTCCAGCCGCTTTGCCATAGCAACAAAAAAGACTGAACTCAGAGAAAGATTTTGACTGACCTGGACCATCACTTGGAGATCAAATGCAACACATAACGCATATTGTATAGCATACGATATACATCTGGCGTCACGCAGTAATACAGGGTACCCGACCTCCCATGGGTACATGCTGAAGCATATAAACAATATGCCCCCACTCCCCCCACCGTAAGGTGGTCGTGGAGGTGCCACGGCAAAAAAAAGTACCCAGCCCACACTGTAAAGTGGACGTGTAGGCGCCACGAAAAAGCACCCATCGCTCACTGTAAATGAGGTTGGTGTTAGGAAGGGCATCCAGCTGTAGATATCAAGCCAGATCAGTTCCTGTATGAGCAAGGCATGGTCAGCCGACCAGACACTGCCCACAACAGGACAACCCGTCTAACCCATGCTAGCGTGGAAGAACGGACGTAAAACGGTGATGATGATGATGATGATGATACATCACATATGACATACAACATCTAAGCTAGGTTTCTGTAAATCCAAGATCGACTAATTCTGCTTGCAGGGGTCTGTAACGACAGAACAAAGGATTTACTTCGTCAACAAGTCTTGCGTTCTATAGCCTCAGCGGGTGTGTTTTCTAGCAGTAAATTTTTGTGTGTGTTGTTTGCTTAGTTTGCGCATGTGTTACATCCGGGTGTCTGTGTGTGTTTATATTTGTTTATTTTTTTGTTTATTTACTTGTTACTGGTTGGTTGTTTGTTCTATGTGTTCGTGTGTTTTCATTTTGTCCTTAATTGTAACTAAGCACACAACACACACAAAAAACAAGATGGCGTAGGACAGAACAAAGGAGAAGCACAAAAACAAAGAAAATAAACTCAAGTCACTGAAGAGGTCACAGAATGTGTGACGAAAGAACTTTGACAATATATGAACAATCGTCTAGTTGTGGAACTAACCAGCCAACCGGAAATTTATAAATTCTTAAATTTATGAATTTAATTTATAATAAATTGAAGTGAAAGCAACTGGTGTGTGTGTTTCTTATTGGCAACATGACCCTCCCAAAGCATAACAATATATATTTATATATATATATATATATACATATTTATATATATATATATATATGCTTGGATGTGTAATAGTAATATACGTGAACGGCAAAGCATAAATGAACTAAGGGAGTAATTAGGAATAAGAGGAATCAGATGTTGTTTACTCGAGAGAAGCCTACGTTTGTATGGTCAGGTGATGCGCATGAAAGACGACAGCTGTATAAAAAAGTGCACGGTGATAAAAATTGATGGTAGTTACGGAGTAGGCAGACCCAGAAAAACCTGGGATGACTTGATAAATTCCGACCTCACACACTTACACCTCTCCAAGACAATGTCACTGGACCGAGATCTTTGGCGCTACACAGTAATACAAAAGACCCGCCTTGCATAAGTACAAAGCGAAACCTACAGTCAGTAGGCACCTCTTAAAAAAAAAACAAAAAAAAATACACACCCTCCCACTACCCCCACCCCATCCACACCACCCCTTTCGATGTAAAGTTATGTTGGTACCACAACATCCAGTCCAAAATAAATGAGGTCGTGTAGGTGTCACGACAAAAAAACACACAGTCCACGCTGTAATGTGGCCGTGTAGGTAACACGGTAAAAACCTCCCAGTCCACACTGTAAACGTGGTTGGTGTTAGGAAGGGCATCCAGCCGTAGAAAACCCGCCAGACAGTCCTATATGAGCAGAACAACCAATCTTGCCTCAAGTGGGAAAATTCCCGTCCAAACCCATGCAAGCATGGAAGATGGATGTTAAACGATGATGATGATGATGATATATTTCAATCATATCCTTTTTTGTTTCCACCGCTTAGCTTGCTCGCTTTTTTTGGCTTAGGTGGTTAATGGCTTCTTAACCATTGTCTCAGTTTTGTATGGCCTTTTTAACTTATCTTTATAGCTCTGGTATGTTCATATCCATTGAGCGCTCGCCAACACAATTAGGAAGTTGCCTTTCGCTAATTTCTACTTGCCGAAATGCGATTCTCGCTAAATTTATATTTGTATATATATATATGCATAGATACTGACACACACGCACACATATAAGTTCACTTATACAGACACATACACACAACCATCAACATACATAGATATTGAAATATCTGCATAAGTGGGAAGAAACATTGACATATAAAATGTGGAGAAATGCCAGAGTCATTAGAGTGTAAGACAGCATAGCTTGTGATATCTCTTCTGGCTTTCTGCTTTCTGAATTTAAATCTTTCCAGGGTAAACTTTGCATTTTATACTTTTGGAGCTTTATAACATAAAGTGCCAGGGCAAATAGGTACTTTAGTTTAGATAGGTTGAATTGTTAGGGCATCAGATGAAACAGCTTGCAGTATTTGTTCTGGTTTGGGTGGTTCAGTTTTACTGCCACCTGGTTTAACCTTTTAGCACTTAAACCGGCTCTATCCGGCCAGAATTCTCTTACCTCTTTCTGTTCAAACCGGCCACAACTGGCCCATGTTATAGTATTGTTTTCAAAATAAATAATATCAAAATCTCATAGATTTGATATTATGTAGGATAATTATGTGAGGTAAAGCCTTTACTGCAGAAATACAATAGTAAATATAGAGTAATGTAAATGCTAAAGAGTTAAAATTACCATCTGGTTTAAAACCACCACCTAGTCCTTAGTTGCCTCTGTTGCGAACATTCAGATCAACTTCTTTTCTCCCAACCCTGAATAATGGCATGACTGGCACTTATTTTATCAACACAGGATGGATGAAAGGGTAATGTTAGTCCATAGCTTGGTTTAGAACTCAGAAACTGAAAAGTACATTACTAAATTACTCATTAGACAATCCCCACCACATTTACTGCAGCAAACATAGCAATGATGGCTAATAAATAAATGAATTTCAATTTTATCAATGCCGATTGCCAATTCCTTATTTATTTGCAGTAAAAATTGTCTTAATATAATTTGTTCAGATGTTGTATTCGTTATTATTGTTCCTTCTTCAAAAATTATATTTATTTATTTTTTAATTATTTTTTCTTTCTTTCTTTTTCTTTATTTGCAGCATTCTGAATGGAATGCATCATCATCTGCAGTTAACAGTTGCACCATTCGAGATAAACCTGAGGTCTGTAGTTTCTCCTTTTATAAAATTTAATCTGTTTCTCCCACCTTTATCTTTGCCTCTCTCTCTCTCTCTCTCTCTCTCTCTCTCTCTCTCTCTCTCTCTCTCTCTCTCTCTCTCTCTCTCTCTCTCTCTCTCTCTCTCTCTCTCTCTCTCCCTCTCTCTCTCTCTCTCTCTCTCTCCTTTTGTGTGTTCTATCAGTAAATTTCAAGTGGCAATATTCATAAAATCCTTTTATTACCATTGTCTTTGTTGTTGTTGCTGTTGTTGTTGTTCATGTTATTATTATTTACATCATCATCATCATCAGTCTCATCATGATCATGAACATCATTATTCTTGAAGTCATTTGCAAAGAAATGATTTCTTTTCTGTTTTGTTGTTGCTACCATAATAGTAATAATGATAATAATAGTAATAATAAGTAGTAGTAGTCTTCTTTATTTGTGTGTCCCCATTCAGTAGTTACACAAGATGATTGAAAGAAACATTGTAGCCAAAGTACAAAGATTTAACAAAAGCGAAAAATAAAAGTTGTTCAATTTCTTGAAAAAAAAAGAGTTAATTCTCTGAAATTAATCTTTTCTTCTCTTAATTGGAAACAATGGGTTGGTTGAATATGATTTTGGAATGGTTTTTGTCTCTCAGAGATACCATATGCTATCAACACCTTCAGGAATATGTGATCTCTTGACACTGTGAGTGTGAGCAAAAAGCAAAGACATCTTAGATCAATGTTTTTTTTTTATCTTTTATCGAGAGATTCTCCGCATATCCAAGACCCTTATGGGAGAAATAGGATTGAATGAAAATAGATAACAATAGATGAAAATAGATACATTAATTGGGAGAAAAATATTTGAAAAAGAAATGAGTAGTAAAAGAAGTTTTGTGACTGTTAACTGCTCCTTTCTCGAAATCTAACAAGTAGAAAAGACAATCAAAAGAAAATCAATAGATTTCAAGCAGTTTGATTACCATTTGGATCATTAGTGATCTCTATGATTGCAACCTTCATATATAAGTATTTGGTTTATGATTAGATTCACAAGCCTTCATGTCACATTGCTTAAAGAGGATGGTATATGGTATCTATTTGTCTATGCTTGCATGGGTTAGATGAGTCGTTCATGTTATAGACAAGTCTGGCCAGTTGGCTGCACAGTACTTTGCTCAAATGAAACTGTAATTTGGCTGGCTTTTTTACAGCTGGATGACCCTTCTAACACCACCCACATTTACAGTGTGTGTATATATGTATGTGTGTGTGTGGTCAGTAGCTCTGCTTGAGTACTGGGTCACTAGCATAGAAAACACATTAAATGATGCTGATGATATATACATGCATATAATTTACAGGGAAATTTCTGGCATGCTTAAATGTTTACATATCAAAATTGTGTATATTTATATATACCTTGTTGCAGTCTCAGTTACACACTCTATATATATATACAGATATAACTTTATCATATATATACAGATATAAGTTTATCATATATATAATAAACATGATTTTTGTCTTTATCTTTTCATTAACAGAATTGTCAGAACTACATACGTGTTATTGCTCTCAATGAGACTAATTTGTTTGTCTGTGGCACCAATGCATTTAAGCCTATTTGTCGGTCCTATGGTATTCAGGTAAGTTATAGTTTCTGTTTTCTTTATTTCCTTTTTTTCTATTTTGTCTATGAAATTCCGATTTTAAGAATTTATAGGAATAAAGTGATATTGAATATTTCGCCAGAGAACTTAAAGTTCTAATTTTAGAGATCAGCTTCAACTAGTATGTAATGAGCAGTCAATTAAATTGGTTTTCTTTATTTCTTAACTCATATTGTTCTTCACTGCATGAAACCACATCAGCCAGACACTCTTGAAAAATATAAAATGATTTCATTACATTAAACATCGAAGTCTTTATTTTATGTTGTTACAAATTTTCGTAGCACTAATAAAACTACTTCAAACATTTTATTTAACAAATCGGTTTCTAGATATTTTCTGCTAAACCATTACAAGAGTTAAGAACATCCAATGCACATGCTCACACACACACATGCATATAAATATATACACATATAAGTTTAATATCTTATTTTTGTTTTCGTTTTTCTTCATTTCATGACAGCATGGCAGTTATGTTTCTCATTACGAACATACTGGAGTTGGAAAATGTCCATTTGATCCAAAACATAACAGCACGGCAATACTCGTAGGTAAGTGATTAACAGCCAGGTTTGATACATATGATTGCCCCTCCTGATGATACCAAACTGACTGAAACTGCCTCTGGTTCTATCATACAATAATTTGTTTTAATCTATTTATGATAAAAAGCATCCTGTCTACACTGTAAATGTGGTTGGTGTTAAGAAGGGCATCCAGCCATAGAAACCTAGCCAGAATCAGTTCTGTATGAGCAAGACATGATCATGTGATCTGGCTTATCTCACAACAGGACAACTCTCCTAACCCATGCTAGCAAGGAAAAATTGATGTTAAACGATAATGATGATTTCTAATGAAATACAGTTTATTTCAATTAATTTACAAATATTTTTATGGGATTGACTAAACTGGCAACTTAACGTATGGTTTTTATAAAATTTTAATTTAAACAGAAAATCCTTAGCATGTTTAGTTTTTGTTTTATAGAACCGGAGCCAGTTTTGGCCAACTTGTTATCAAAAGGGCGAAAAAAATCACATTTAAATTTAAACTTTCCCTCATAAACTTATGTAAAAATGTTTTGTTATTATTAAAATATAACCTTAAAAATGAAAAATAAAAGTTTGTTATATTACTAAATCCATAGAAATTTTGAATTATTCTCAAGACTAATTGGAAATCATATGCAGTGCATTTCATTAAAAGTATGGTTATAAAATGTTTAACAGCCTGGTGTGTTATAAGTTAGATGTAATAACGTAATATACATACAATTTCAAATATATCTCAGATTTCATAAATTGGAATGGAGTCTAAGGTTCTGCCTACTTAAATCTTACTTTTTATAAGTCATAATTGTAAACCATTTTCACTTGGTACAGTGTATATTTGACACTTCGTGTTGTGTTTGTGTGTGTGTGTATATATATATATATATGTGTGTGTGTGTGTGTGTGTAATATATATATATATATATATATATATTTATTCATGTTAATGTTTTGTTAGATTTGTTGGTATTATATAACAAAAATATGTACTGATGGTATGACTTCAGTCATATTTATTATATGTTATATTTGTCTCGGCTGACTTATATTCAAATATAAACCAAGCCACCGGTTAATTACTCCACTGAAGAATTCATCCTTGATGAATTAGACATAGGCTAAACAATACTCAAATGCCACTTAATTGAGATAAATAAACATATAATATATTAAGTATCTTAACCACAATTTGAGTTTAAAAAAAGATGACTAACTATGTTTAGTGGTTAGTGGTTAAAGCATAGAGTTTACAATTGTGAGGTTGTCAGCTCGAATTCCAGACTGGGCAATGAACTGTGTCTCTGAGCAAGACACTTTGTTTTACATTGCTCCAATTTACTCAGCTGTAAAAATGAGTTGCATAAGTTGTGGCATCACTGGTGCCAAGTTGTATTGGCCATTGCTTTTTCCCTTGGACAACACTAGTGACATGGAGAGGGAAGACTGTTATGCATGGGTAACTGCTGGTCATCCACAAACAACCTTGCACAGACTTGTAACTCAGAGGGGAACATACTAGGTGCAAATCCCATGGTTAATCATGATTGAAGGGTGTCTTCACCCTTTACCCTAACTATACACTGTAAATGGTGTAATATCTTCATTGATGGCATTATCATTATTATTTTTATCATCTTCAGCTCGCTTCTCTTCATCATCATCATAATTTTGATTAATGTACCAGAATTGTATCAATGAACACTGGGCGAGGGCGACCAAGGATGTACAGTTAAAGCCTTTCATATTATTATCCATGATTATATTAAATAATATTAATAATGATCTTTATAATTCAGGCTCAAGGCAAGTAGTTTAGTGGGTGACAAATTCAATTATATACCAGTGCTTGGCCCCAAAGCAATGTTGAACTCATCAGAATTTGAAGTCCTTCTAATTCTACCAATAATAACAATAGTTTCTGATTTAAACACATGGCCAACAATTTTGGTGGAGGAGAAAGTCGATTAAATCCATCCCAGTGCATTACTGGTATTTAATTTTATTGACCTCATAGGGATGAAAGGCAAAGCTCGTCTTAGTGGGATTTGAAATCAGAACGTAATGGACCGTAATTCTATGCTGCGAAGCCTAGTGTCCAATGCTCTACTGATACTGCCACTCCACCATCCTTATCTGCCAATAATAATAATAATGATAATGTTTTATTTCATTAGCCACCCACAAAGACATGGTGTTGGAAACAATACAAGGATGGGAAACTACAACTAAAGTAGAGTTTACATTGAGTAAAAGGAAGGGCAAATTGACAAAGGGAAACATTAGATGATAATAATAATAATAAAAAAAATGTCATCTCAAAATAATAAAAACAAATGTCGATATATAACAGACTTTATCTAGATGGTGTTGCAGTCTTTTAAATTGCTATATATATATATATATATCTTTTCCTCAATCTGGTAACTTTTAGTTTTCAACACAGATCAATATCAGATCAGATCAGATCAATTAACTTGCCAAACAACTAACAATTCCGATTATCATTTTTATTTAATTTATTTATTTAATCCTTTATTATTTTTATTATTATTATTAATAAGTGTATCAGCAGTATCGGCAAAGTGTCAGACAACATGCTTTGCATCATAGAGATATTGAAAGTTTGAAGACAAACACTTTCCTCTTTGGTGAATCCCTCACCAACTTCTTGAAGTTTCACTTGAAGAGGAAAATGTGGCTGGTGAGGGAGTGTTGCCTCAGCAGCCATTTTGCTGAAATGTAGAATTGAGTGATGAGCATGGTCCAAATGAACGGGCCTGCCCTGAGTATACATCTGTAAATTGGAGCTGAAGAACAAAAAGAGGTCACTTTCCCTAATTGTCAGAGCAACAGAGGTTTTATGGGGGGTTCCACAAGTAGCCCTAGGATATATCTTCCCTATTGAAAAATACTCATTGTTAAAATTTCTAATTTTACTTCCCTTTTTAGTATTGTTAAACCAGTTTACATGAAAAACACACACACACACACACTCAATGTTTTGTTCTGTGCCATCCGTAATGTTTTCTTAATATAAACCCTTTGTGGTTAAGAAATCATCATTAATATTATTATTGTTGTTGTTGTTTGAACCTTCTTTGTTTGTGTTACAGACAATCATCTCTTTACCGCCACAGTAACAGATACATCAGGTCGAGATCCTTTAATATTTAGGGAGTTGATCCGTACAGAACAACATGACTCCAGATGGCTAAATGGTAAATAAATTTTGTTTTTTTCCATTTGGAATATTCTCTTTGTCTCTATCTCTCTCTCTCTCTCTCCACTTTCCCTCTCTCTCTTTATCCCCTGTCCCTCTCCTATCCTGCCCTCCTCTCTCTATCCACCCCTGTCTCACCCCCTCTCTCCTACCCTCCTCTCTCTCTGAATATTTTTTTTTTAGATTTTGTTATTTTTGCTATTTTGTCTTCTCTTATCTATTTTCATCTTTTCTTTGTCTTTTATTTCATTTCACATTTTTGTGGTTTTCTTTTCTTGTTCATTGTATACATCTATGACTATTTACAGACATTTATATTATATATATATATATATATATATATATATATTTACATAGTTTAATGTTGGCTCACAATTTGAGGTTGTAAGTTTTAATCTGGGACTGGACTAGCCATTCTCTTTTGAAGAACCTTCAGTCAAAGACTGATGGATAACTTCCCAAAATCCCTGGCATCGCAGTGATATCAATTTGAGATAAAATCTACAAGCATGGAAGTGCTGTCAGCTGAGCACGTCCGAAATTATTCTCAGCTATTAAACATTATCATTTCTTTCATTGACCATAAGGAGCCCAAGACATTGGTGACAGTATGCAAGTGAAACATATAGAACAAGGAACATTATCATTTAACGTCCATTTCTTCTTATGATGATGGTTTTTTTGTTTTCCTTATGTATTTATTTCACTTGCAAATTTTCCCTAACATCATAAGTCATGTAGGGGTTTTTACATTACACAAAAGGATGTCATTAGCATTATCTAATAAATAGGTAATTATAAGAATGATAATTATATTAAGGTTTTCTAATTATAGCACATTTCCAACAGTTTGGGAGTTGGGAGTCGATTATATTGATGCCAGTAGTATTTTATTTTAGCAAACCCCATAAAGTTGAAAGGCAAAGTTGACCTCATGATTTGAACTGGGAGTACTTTATCTAATTAGTAACTTTACAATTTATTAGCCATAAGGGTCTAATACTTTGAGGGTTGTATGAGAGTGAAATACTTTAGAGATCAGGGATCAGTGGGGGGTTACATTAAGTAATAGTATGGGTTGAGCAATAACAATAAAATCACATTAATAAATAGGTAATAATAACACCAATCGCAATAATAATAATAACAACAATAATAATAATAATACTTTTGGCTAATATTTTTTATCTTCTTTTTTCCAGAACCTGACTTTGTCAGCTCTTTTGCATATGACGATAAAGTTTATTTCATTTATAGAGAGGCAGCTGTTGAAAACATTAACTGTGGGAAGGTATATCATTTATTTTTATATCATTTTAAAAAATGTTATTGGTCTTTCTCATTGGCCGTGGGTATTGGCTCATGCTGTGGGTATCTGGTTTAGAAGAGGTAGAATGTCTGCTTATATGTTCTAAGAAGCAACTAAAAGTGGCGGCACAAAAAAGAGCATCTAACCGTAAAATATCATTATTTAATGATGTCCATTTATATTTTGTCATGGTCGACTTTGATTTTCAATTCCTTCTATGGCTAAAAATCATTATTATGGTGGTGGTGAGGAAATCAATATTTACAAAACATATCTCATTGGAAAAAAAATGAAAAAATTATAACATAAATACAATGGTTACAAAGTCCCCATAAAATATCAAATAAACCCCCAAAACCCATTGATATTCTTCACAATTTTTTTTTCATATAAAATAAATTCAATCAGTAAAATATTGAGGAATTTTTCTTTAAGCTGCTTATTTTGTAGTTCATTTTATTCTGCCAAAAATACAAAATAACAACAGCAGCAATAATAATAAAAAGCATAAAAATTTCTTTAAAATGGTTAAATATGAAAACAAAACAGGCATTCCTTTTGTATTTTCATTTTACTTAAACATTTTTTTTTTGTCTTTTTTTTATATTTTTTAAATTTAAAATTTTTTTTATTTTTGTCCCCTTCTCACTTCCTCTTCTCTTCATTTTCCTTCCTCGATATTGAAATGACATTTGCAGTCATTTCTTGAAACTAGGGGTTTTAGTGTAAGAAGATCTATTTTAAAACCTGTACAGCTGCAGCTGGTTGCTGCTGGTAGGTAGTGTGCACTGACAGATGCATAGTATTTTTTGACATGCATCCAAAAGTTCTATTCTGATCAAAATTAGATTTTTTTTCTTTTGATTTCTTTTGATTAAAAAAAAAAATGTTTTTTCAATATCCTTTAAAAAAACATTTGCAGAAATGAATTTAAGATAATTTTTGAAAGAATGAATGAACAAATGCCTTAATAGGAAAAATACTGAGTCTTTTGTATTGTCTTGAAATTGTTTGAAGGGTGTGGGGTGGGAAAAGGGAGAGTCTTCCTTTGACAAAAGGAACAGGTTCAGATTTTATCATCATCATCATTTTTCTGTTGTTTATGTATTTTATGCACACACATGCATACATATATATTTATATATACATATATGTCTCTCTATATATATATATGTATGTATGTATGTATGTATATATATATGTATAAGTATGTCTATGTGTATGTTTATATATATGTACATACATGTGTATGTATGTATATATGTGTGTGTATATATATATATGTATATATATATGCATATGAGTATGTATGCCTCTGTATGTTTATATATATATGAATGTATATATATATGAATGTGTATATATATATATGTGTATTTATGTGTGTATGAATGTATGTATATATATATGTATATGTATGTATATTTATGTGCATGTACGTAGGCATCTATATGCTTCATAAAACAACTTGTAATGCTTTAAATGTGATCTTTATTCTCATCTATTCTAGGTGGTTTTCTCTCGTATCGCTCGAGTTTGCAAATCAGATCAAGGAGGGCTGAGGTCCCTAAGTGGAATCTGGACAACTTTTTACAAAGCACGGTTAAATTGCTCAATTCCAGGAGAATTCCCATTTTACTTCAATGAAGTTGGTAAGTTAACTACTGTTTCCACATTATAGGAATGCATTGGCATATTTTATTTGTTCTAAAATCTTTGTAAGTAATATGTAGTGGGTAGACTTAATCAATCTTTCTGTTTAATGCCTTCAAACCAGGTCTCTGGATTGAGGATAGATTCCTCCCTGGGTAAACGGTATATATAGTATATAGATTGCTAGTTTGGAAAAATGGCCGTTAAATGGTAATGATAATATATATATACACACACACACACACACACACACACACACACACACACACACACACACACCATCATCATCATCATCATTACCGTTACATCCATATATATATATAATGTACTAAGATTGAAACCTGTTTTCAGTTGTGATGTGTTTTTAATACTGAGGCATGATTATCACAAGAAGCTAATGGTAATGTAAACAGATATTATTATTAAATAATTAATGGTAGTGGATTGGCAGAATCACTTGTGCACCGGATGAAATGCATTACAGTTTTTCGTTACAGCACTTCACATTTTTAGCTCAAATCCTGTTGGTGTTAACTTTGTCTTTCATCCTTCCAGGATTGATAAAATACAGTACCAGCCCTAGGGTCGATATATATGCATATGTGTATGTATGCCTCTGTTTATTTTACCCTCTCTCAAATTAATAATAATAAAAAAACGACTGTTAAATGGTGGACTGTGTACATTTTGTCATCTCACCGCATTATAATGTATGTGATCTTCGAGAGTGAGTGAGTGCTCTTGGTAGGATATTGTGAAGCATGTCTGGCTTTCCATACATGCATGGAAAGGTGTATCAAGTATGTTGTAAGTAGGGAGAGGACATTATCTTCAGCATTAAACATTTATTTTCAACGAAGGCCTATGCCAATCAGGCTGAGTGACTTGGCTAGTGAGGTGACAGCATCTAGTTCATATTTCATTTTGACATGGCCTCCCAATTTCCAATGCTGGTATGAGTTGGATATGTATGTCTGTATGTATACTTTTGAAATGGCATAAGGTGTTTTGCTATTTTACTGAAAGCCTATTACATATATATCATACTGACAATTTCTTCACTTTATTTGTGTTGTTTCATTGAATCCCAAGTCAGTCCAGATTAAACAGATTTTATAATAGCATGGGCCATAATTATCTGACTGTTAAGAAATGTGACTAAAAAATAATCCATAGGGATATGAAACTTTCTACAAAAGTAATACACAGACATTTCATGTTAGTTTGTATAGTTATATTAAAAGTATATTTGTTTTGAAATAGTGAGTGAGTTTAAAATAGAAAATAAAAGCTTTCGCCGTAATTTTGACTAAAGAAATTTTAGCCTGACAGTGGGTTTTAGAGCCCTCTAAGAAATGGAAAAAAGATGAATATTGACATACATGTATGTCAATACTCATCTTTTTCTATTTCTTAGGGGGCTCTGAACCCCACTACCAGGCTAAACTTTCTTTAATCAAAAATACGGCAAAAGCTTCTTTTATTTTCTATTTAGTTATATTAAATGTTTGAAATATATGCATACCCTTGCTAAAATAGGAAATGGCACAGTAAACTAATTATGGCTCTGCTCATATAGCATAACTAACAAATATTATTGTTCTTTTTTTTGTTGAATACCATTTCAGAACATGCAACTAATGTCTTAAGTGGGAGCCATATCTCCTCTCGGAAATTCGATAAAAGCCAAGATATTTTTTATGCTATATTCAATACACCCGAGTAAGTAGTGATTTTTTTTATTTTGTTTCATTTTCATTTCATTTTCTTTTCATTTTTCATTTGTATTTAACAACAATACTGTCTTTAGTGCTATCATATTTCTGATGCCAAGCAGTAGGATTGAACTCAGAAGGACCTTATGATTGTGAAGTGAATTTCTTAATTTGGCCATGATTGCAGGCCTTTATAAGCTGCCCACATCAGAAGGTATTAGGGACGGGTGGGGGTGCATAATATAGATGGAGGAGGAGGAGGAGCAAGCAGTATAGGAGGAGGAATAAAAGTTGTGCTTTTTTTATGGAAACAGTAACACCATCTCCAACATTACCATATATTCCTGCCTCTATGTGCCATAGTATTGATAGGAATGTTGTATCATCTAACATTGATGTCGTGAAAATTCACATGGAACTAATTTCTAAAGAGATAAAGGTGATAGAGGCTGTTTTCATAAAAGACCACATTTAATCACATTTGGTAAGAGGAAAAAATATTCTATATTCTATATACACAGCTTTTTATAAATGCTGTTATAATTGACATCACATTCTGTAAATACCCTTCAGAATCTACTTAAAAGAGGGGGAATGAGTTAGCTCTATTCTGTATCTAATAAGTGCAGCATCAATCAGGCATCAAAGCCAGATTGTTGGTTGACCTTGCTATAGAAACATCTCTTTACTCCTACACTTCTACATCACTCACCATACCAATCATACAATACCACACATACACATATATATGTGTGTATGTGTGTCTGTGTATATGTATGTATATATATATGTATATATTGATTAGTTTCACCATATTCTCTGTTCATCTTTTTAAACAGCGAACCTCATTTAAATTTCCATGTCATTCCCTCCCTTCTCTTTCTCTTCTTCATATTCTTTCCACCCCCAGTGGTGTGGCTTGAGTTTGTGAATCCTTTGGATGGCCATTGATCCCCCCACCCTTCATGAAAAACAAAATGTAAGACTGCAGAAATACATACACCTCCAATTACTAATCTCTTCCAATAGCATAAGCAGGGTTTTATGTTGTCTTGAGCAATGCTTGAGTTTTCCCTGCCTCCAGTACTTGTGAAACACACAGCAACAGACCAAAATTGCCTCCTCTCATCTCAGAAGGATGTGGTGCTTGTATTAGCAACTTACTTCTAATGCTGCTTCTGCTACTCCTCCCCCCACTGCAATTTCCCTTCTCCCTGTCTCTGCCTCTCTCAACTTCTCTATTATATTCTTTTCTTTCAATGGCTTCAGTCATTAAGTTGAGGCCATTCTGGTGCACGACCTTAAATTTGATTATATTTTATCAGGCTCTTTTTGTCAAACTGATAAGTTATGAGACATAAATACTTAACACAGAGACAAATATAAGCACATTCTCTAATACTTCTATATTCTCCCTTCATCTGTTTTTCCAGGAATAGTGCCCCTGCTACGGCTGTCTGTGCATTTTCCATGAAGCAAGTCATCAAGACATTTAAAGGTCGTTTCAAGGGTCAGAAATCAGCAGGCCACAACTGGTTGCCAGTCAGCACAGATGAGACTCCAAATCCTCACCCGGAAGCGGTAAGAAGTTCATTTATTTATTAATTATAATTGTTTTTATTATTGAATCAAGTACTGGGGTTAATATAATTGATATTTCCCTCAGGGTGGTGGTGTTGGCAGAATCATTAAAGCATTGGGTCAAATACTTTGTGGTATTTTGTTCCAAGTCTTTTACATTCTGAGTTCCAGTCCCTCCATTGTAACTTGCCTTTCATCCATCCTAGGAGTCAATAAGTACCAGTCAAGTACTAGGGTCAGTTTATTTGATTTCCCCCTGCTCCCCAAATTGCTGATCTTCTTCCAAAATCAGAAACCGTTGCAGTAGATTGACAGAATCATTAAAATAACAGGAAAGAATATTTTAAGTTTTATATTCTGAGTTCAAATTTCACCAAAGAAAAATTTGTCTTTCATCCTTCTAGAGTCAATAAAATAAAATACCAGTATTACTAAATTTGATTAAATCAATTTACCCCTCCTCCTAAATTGTTCTCTAAATTAAAGACCATTATTAGCATCATTGTTGTTGTCTATTTTCTTAACCAATTAAAAATATTGAATTTTTTCCGAAAATCAGACTAAAAATTTTAAAATTCATTTTTACTTTCTCAGTGCCAACACAATTCAAAGAAAATTAATGATGAAACACTAAATTTCATCAAGTCTCATCCTCTAATGAATGATGCTGTACCAAGTCTTGGAGATCAACCGATTTTGGTTTATACTGGCTTCAAGTAAGTTTTGATTTTTATTATTATTATTATTTTTTCTTTTTTTTTTTTTGTGTTTCTTCATTATGATTTCAATAATACTTATTATTCATGGATGTGTAAATGGCCATATCAACATAGTATCAAACACCCAGCTATGTGTTTCTTTGTATCATTCATCATCATCATCATCATCACCGTTTTACGTCCGTTCTTCCACGCTAGCATGGGTTAGACGGGTTGTCCTGTTGTGGGCAGTGTCTGGTCGGCTGACCATGCCTTGCTCATACAGGAACTGATCTGGCTTGATTTCTACAGCTGGATGCCCTTCCTAACACCAACCTCATTTACAGTGAGTGCTGGGTGCTTTTTCGTGGCGCCTACACGTCCACTTTACAGTGTGGGCTGGGTGCTTTTTTGCCGTGGCACCTCCACGACCACCTTGCGGTGGGGGGGGGGGGCATATTGTTTATATGCTTCAGCATGTACCCATGGGAGGTCGGGTACCCTGTATTACTGCGTGACGCCAGAAGTCACGGTCGTGTGTCATTGACTTTGAGAGGTGTAGTTGGGTAAGGTCGGCTTTTATCACCTCATCCCAAGTCATCTTGGGTCTCCCCACTCCGCGGTTTCCATCAACTTCTAGTGCTCTGCACCTTTTTATGCAGCTGTCATCCTTCATACGCATCACATGTCCATACCAGCGTAACCGCCTCTCCTGCACACAGCATTTGATTCCTCTTATGCTCAGTCTCTCTCTCAATTCATTTATGCTTTGTCGTTCACGTATATTACTGTTACACATCCATCGGAGCATGCAGGCTTCGTTTCTCTCTAATCTACATAAGTCTTCCACCTTCAGCGCCCAGGTCTCACTACCATGCAACATCGCTGTTCGGATACACGCATCATACAGCCTTTCATTCTGAGGGAGAAGCCTTTTGCAGCTAGCAGTGGTAGTAGTTCCCTAAACTTCTTCCATCCCGTTCTTACCCTAGTTATTGTACTTTCTGAGCACCCACCTCCGTTGCTAATTCGGTCACCTAGGTAGCAGAAGCTGTCTACTGTTTCTACAGGGCCCTCCCAGAGATTGGTGGTACTTGTTTCCTGTGGCTGTTTGCTTGCTGTTTCAGCACAGCTGCTGCATGTGAATCCTACATTCTTAATTAAGCTTCCTGAGATCCCGCTACATCTCTTGTGTACCCATTGTTTGCATTTGGGGCAAAGAATGGAGTTCCTACCTACACCTTTCCTACATACTGAGCAAGGCCATTTCCCTGAGGGGATCTGGGTTCTGTTTTCTCGTCTACTTATAAGGACCTTAGTCTTTGTCATGTTGACTTTGAGGCCCTTTCTCTCTAGTCCCTGCTTCCAGGTTTGGAATTTATTCTCTAGTTCTACCATAGATTCAGCTATGAGTGCGAGGTCATCAGCATACAGGAGTTCCCATGGGCATCCGGTCTTAAACTCCTCCGTTATTGCCTGCAGGACTATGATGAACAGGAGAGGGCTAAGAACAGAGCCCTGGTGGACCCCAACCTGTACGCTAAATTCCTCGCTATACTCATTGCCAATCCTAACTTTGCTGACTGCTCCCCTATACATGGCTTGTACCGCTTTCACAAGCCATTCATCTACTCCTAGTTTTCTAAGAGCCCACCAGATTACTGCACGTGGAACTCTGTCAAAGGCTTTCTCAAGGTCGACAAATGCCAAGTAGAGTGGCTTACTTTTAGCTAGGTACTTTTCCTGTAATTGCCTCACAAGGAAGAGCGCATCAGTGGTGCCTTTCCCTGGTACAAACCCAAATTGCATCTCGTCTATATTCACCCGGTCCCTAATCAGCTGTGCTATAACTCTTTCTGTTACTTTCATGACCTGGTCCATCAACTTTATACCTCTATAGTTTCCTCTATCTAGTGCATCCCCTTTACCTTTGTAGCAGTTGACAATGATGCTACTGCACCAATCTTTTGGTATGGCCCCCTCTAGTATTACCTGGTTAACGATACGTGTGGTTATAGTGTGACCTACAGACCCAGATGCCTTCAGCATCTCGGCAGCTATACCCGATGGACCGGTTGCCTTCCCTATCTTCATATCTCTGATTGCCTTACTTACTACGCTGCCGCTGACTTGTACTGCTGGTCCCTCTATAGGGTCTACGTGGGGTAGGGTCTCTTCTTCCCATGCATTCTCCTCATTTAGTAATCTATCATAATGACTCTTCCATGCATCTTTCTTCTCAGCACTTGTGAGGGCAAGCTCACCTTTATCATTCCGGATACACTTCTCTCCAATGACATCACAACTATCTCTGACACACTGCCTCGCAATCTTGAATACCTCCTGTTTCTGGTCCTCACGTTGTAAAACATGCTTGAATTTTCTATCCTCTGCTTCCCTCCTAGCTAAGTATACTTGTCGCCTAGCTTCCCTCTTGGTCTCTATGTAATGTACCCTGCTCCCCCCGTTCTTCCATTCTTTCCATGCCTGTCTCTTGGCCTTGACTGCTTCATCTACCTTATTGTTCCACCACCAAGTCACTCTCCTCCTGCTTGAGGTCTTACTCCAGCCACAAACCTCATCCGTCGCCTCTAGTAAGTTATTTTTTAGGAACTCCCAGTTCTCTTCTACGTTAAATGTCTCTATCTGTTCTTCTTTACTGTCGTAGGCGTTGAGTAAAATATCTTTAAATCTGTTACTGGTTGAGGGGACTTTCAGCTTCCAGATCTTTCTTCTCCAGGTTGGCCTCTGTTTCAGGGCTCGTCTAGTTCTGACCGTGAGGTCGCTGACAACTAAGCTATGTTGGGATGTACATTCCTCACTAGGGAAGGCTTTTGTGTTTACGACCGTCCATCTGTCACGTCCTCTGATGAGGATAAAATCTAACTGACTAGAGTGCTCCCCTGATCTATAGGTGATCAGGTGGTTGTCGGGTTTTTTAAAGTTTGTGTTACATATCGACATGTCATTGGCGTCGCAGAATTCTAGAAGTCTGAATCCTTCCTCATTCCTTGTGCCAACTCCATGGCCTCCATGTACTCTATTGAAGCCGTCGCAGTGTTTACCTACGTGTCCGTTAAAATCTCCTGCAATGATTAGGAAGTCCTTGTCGTCTGTTAGAGCAGTAGTGTGTATTAGGGACTCGTAAAACCTATCCTTAAGTTCGTCTGGCAGCCCCGATTGGGGTGCGTAAGCTGATATTATTGTGGTAATTGTCTTATTCAGGACTAGTCTGAGTTTAATGATTCTTGCATTTACCCTGTACACTGAGATTACTTTATCTACCCACTTGTCAGCTAATAGTATACCTACACCACCCATCCCATCGTCATTTCCCACCCAGAAAAATTTGTAGCACTGGCTTTTTCCTACAAGGACTCTAGCAGACCCTCCTCTCCATCTAGTCTCTTGCACACAGCATACATCAACTTCCTTTCGCTCTAGCATTTCTACGATTTCTCCTGCTCTTCCTTTCATTGAGCCTACATTGATGGTACCAACTCGGAGTTTTGGGCATTTGTCGACACTCGTAGGGGAGTGTCTCTGGGTTGGCGCTTCACGTGGGTGCTTGGTAGCTCGCAGATTCATATTTCATCTATTGATTCAGAGTTGCTCGTGTATTCCCAGCTCATCCATCCATAACGGTGGGAAAATTGAGGGCTAGAAGGACAGTGGTGGTGGGGTAATGGCAGGGTGTGTTGGGATGCGCCAGAGGAGGAGAGAGTTAGTTAGGCAGGTAGTAGCAGCAGCAGCAGTGGAAATGGCATGCTAGGTTTGATTGGTCGAATAGACTATGGTGGTGTGTGGGGGTGGGGGGGAGGGAAATTGTGAGGTAGGAACTGAGGGTCGCATGGTAAATATCCAAGTTAATACTACATCAGTAAAATTAACAATAATAACGTCATGAAAAAAACTACTAAGAGAAACCCTCGAAAATTTATCCCTAATACAGCAGGGAAAATTTAACGCTAATACAGCAGGGAACATCATAATATTAACGACAATATGTAGGCTAAAATACCTTCGTAGATTAGATGGATGGCTGGCTGGGAAAATTGGAATGAGCTCTAGTGATACATTTTAGCAGAGAAGAATGGGAAAGTGTCTTATCTCTTCAATATTTTCAGATTGAATGAATTAGGTTAAAGACAGGGTAGTAAGCCTTTATTGTTACAATCCCGCCGAGGTTGACTTTGCCTTTCATCCTTACGGGGTTGATAAAATAAAGTACCAGTAATGCACTGGGTAATTGCTGGCCTTGTGCCAAAAGTAGAAACAATTATTGTTACAATCATTGTTACTATTAATGAAAAATGATAGCTACTACATAATGGAAAAGTAAACATAAGATGATGATGATGATTTTCCTTTGTCACCTTTTTTTACAGTTACAGATTCACTAGAGTTGCCGTACATCCACAATACCAAGCAGTGGATGGTCGAAAATATGATATTCTCTTCATTGGTACAGGTAAGTGCTGTGTGTTATTATCATCATCCTCATGACCATCATATTTCTCATAATCAGAATCATTGCCATCACCATTCAAATTTTTCTTGTATAACATTTGTCTTTTTTCTTTTCCTTCTTTCCCTTCCATCTCTCATTTTCTTCTCATTCTTTTTACTACTTCAACTCTTGAGTTCCAGTACCATGCTTTGGTATTTTACTACTCTTGGTTGAAAATACATATTCATTTTCCATAAAAATATTGTTCTTCTTTTCCCACTTACTCCTGAGAGGGTTGAAGGTGCAGAGTCATCAAACATTCCTTCCAGCAAGTCCTGTCAGAAGAAACCATCTCCAATTAATCAGGCTGAATCCCCAAGCGAGATCAGCCGAACTCATGGATATTATCCAACCATCTTGCTTGGGATCTACCCCTGAGACCCCTGCCACTTGGTTTTGCCTATAAAATCTGTCCAGTGATTCTTTCCTGTGAGACATTCTATCTACCTGTAGTATCAGAACTGTGCGCTCTTGATTTGGAGAAGTAAAGGCTTTACCTGAAGTGACTCTCTGATCTCTGAGCTATGCACTGTAAACCCTTTGAAGGAACCCCATTTCAGTTGCTTGCATTTGCAATCATGTTCATGAATCTCTCTTTCTCTCTCTGTGTTTCTCACACACTTTCCACACGCTACTTACTTGTCTATCTTCTTTCAATCTTTCTCTCAGATGATGGACATGTTTTGAAAGTAGTGAACATTGACCAAGGGAAGAAAATCCGAAGTATTGTCATCGAAGAAATAAAAGTTTTCCAGAATGGAGCCAAAGTGGAAAGTTTAGAAGTGTATCATAATTTTGGAATGGAGAAACTTGTTATTGTATCAAATGATGACATTGTATCGATACCTTTACATCGGTGCCATGAGAAGAAATCTTGCGAGTGAGTAGTAGGCGATTTTTTATCATTGCAAAACCCTTCTGTGAGTTTGTTTGTAGTTTTCTCAGAATTTATAGGGGCTGAATATGTGGTTATTATTGTTACTATTATTATTGTATGCTTTCCAGCATAGTTACGTCCCTTTATGGTCTGAGTTCAAATCCCGCCGAGGTTTACTTTGCCTTTCATCCTTACGGGGTCGATAAAATAAAGTACCAGTAATGCACTGGGTAATTGCTGGCCTTGTGCCTAAAGTAGAAAGAATTATTATTGTATGGATTGGCAGTATCGGTAGAGTGTCGGATTTCCTGTAAATGCAACCAGTGGAATATACCATTATATTTGGTACACAAGAGCACATAGATTTAACTATTGCAAAAGAGGAGGGTGATGCAACTAACCTTCTCCTTCAACAATCTACTATGGAGTGTCCTATTTTTATCTCTTCCTATGTCTCATTATTTATGCTATTTTTCTCTTTTATTCCTACTCTCTCTCTATTTCCTCCTATATATGTCTGTGTGTGTGTGCATGTATATATATATTTGGAGGCACATGGCTTAGTGGTTAGAGCATTGGCCTTGCAACCGAAAGGTGAGTTCAATTCTCAGACCGGGTGATGTGTTGTTTCCTTGAGCAAGACACTTTATTTCACATGGCTCCAGTTTACTCAGCTGTAGAAATGAGATGATAGGGACTGGGGTCCATATCATTCCACTGCAAAGTGATCGTGGAGGTGCCACGGCAAAAAAGCACCCAGCACTCACTGTAAATGAGGTTGGTGTTAGGAAGGGCATCCAGCTGTAGAAATCAAGCCAGAATCAGTTCCCGTCCCACCCTTGCAAGCAGGGAAAAGCGGACATAAAATGATGATGATGATAATATATGTATATGTATATATGTGTATGTCGGGTCACTCTTGAGTTCTACTGGTAACATGTAACTCAGTACAACCTGTCGCATGGACGGGTCGTCGGTGACTAAACCGGTAACCTCACCAAGTTTACTTGGTGAGGAGGGTGATTTTGGACACCCTGCAGGACAAAAAACGAAACCTGACAAAGGGCGGAAGAAATCATAAGAGACAACGGCCATCCAAAAGTGTGTAAATATGTATATACACATGTACCGCGCAGCTAAACCACTGGGAGTGAAGGACCCCTAGCCTTTATCAGAGCATTCTTCTAGGAGAAGGCAACTCAAGAAACTGGGATAACTCCGATATAATACCTGCGGCTCAGTAGATATCGATGATGTTGATCTTTTCTTCTTTAAGGGTTATAGCTACTGTCACTCAGAGAGTGGGATTGGCTCAGTGCACAGTCTTTCCTCACTTTAAAAAATATCTTCATGCACAGGCATTACACGATAGAATTAATTAATAATTATTAATAATGGTATATCGTGCAATGGTCATACTCGATAATGAGGGGGAAGCATTCATGTGTATGTATATATGTATAATGTGTATGTATATATGTGTATATATATGTATGTATATATGTATATATATATATATATATATATATATATATATATATACATATATTGTGGCTGCCAACTCGTTTTCGAGTACGGCCACTACTTTATATCCATGTAGGAGAACTCCTACCGATGCGCTGAACGAGTGTGACTTTTTAGTCCAGCCAGCAACTTGAAAACTCTGGTACAAACACTACAGTTGTGACAATTATTGACACATAGTGCTGGGCCCATGTTACCATGTGACGACAAGTGCAGAGAGATCTCCAGATATAAAGCAATGCCTGTGCCATGAAACTTTTATAGTGAGCAAAGGCACTGCACAAAGCCAGTCCCACTCTCTTAACCGAGATGATATTTACCAAAAAGAAGTACATGTCAACATCATTGGATACCATCAGAGTTGCAGGTGTTATATCAGAGTTTTCCTTCTCCTAGAATTCTGCCTTGACAAAGGCTAAGGGGTCATCTCTCCCAGTGATTTTGGATGGCCATTGACTCTTAAGAGCTCCTTTGCCCTTTGACAGGTTTTGTTTTTAGTCCTGCAGGATGTCCAAAGTCACCCTCCTCACCAAGAAACCTTGGTGGGGTTGCCAGTTTAGTCGCCAACGACCCGACCATGAGACAGGTTGTACTGGGATACATGTCACCAGTAGCACCAACTGGTGACCTGACAGGTATATATATATGTATATACATATATACATACATATATATATATATATATATATATATATATATATATATATATATATATATATATATATATGTATGGATATATGTATATATATATATGTATGTATATATATGTATGTATTATATATGTATGTATATATGTATGTACATATGTATATATATATATATATATATATATATATATATATATATATATATACATATATACATACATATATACATATATACATACATATATACATATATACATACATACATATATATATATACCACCTCCCAACATACTCATAATTAGCGACCTCATAGTCAGGGCGAGACGTACTCGACAACAGAGGAGGACTATCCTCAGGAGAAAAATATGGAAGCCAAAGGACCTCACAGCCAGGAATAAATTTAAAAGCATATTACTTGATGCATTTGATAGTAAGGAAGAGCAATTAGAGTCGTACAATATAGAGGAACACTGGGAATTCCTGAAAGCTAACCTGGTGAAGGCGACAGATGAAATCTGTGGCTGGAGCAGATCTATAGGAGGAGGAGAGTAACTTGGTGGTGGAACAGTAAGGTGGAGGAGTCAATCAAGGCCAAAAAGCAGGCTTGGAAAGTATGGTGGGATGGGGGAAGTAGAGAAGACTATCAAGTGTCTAGGAGGGAAGCTAGGAGACAAGTGTACTTCGCAAGAAGGGAAGCAGAGGAAAGAAAGTTCAAGCATGTTCTACAACGCGAGGACCAAAAACGTGAGGTGTTCAGGATTGCTAGGCAATGTGTCAAGGAAAACCGTGATATTGTCGGGGAGAAGTGTGTTCTTAATGATGATGGTGTACTTGCAATCACTGACGCTGATAAGAAGGTAGCTTGGAAGTGTCACCACGAAAGGCTACTAAATGAGGAGAATAAATGGCAGAAAGACAGTCTCCCCCACATCGACCCAATAGAGGGACCAGCAGTGCAAGTTGAAGGTAGTATAATAAGTAAGTCGATCAAAGATATGAAGACAAACAAGGCGGCTGGGCCTTCGGAAATAGTTGCTGAAATGCTGAAAGCATCTGGAACGGTGGGACACACTATGGTCACCGGGATAGTAAACCAAGTCATACAGAATGGGGTCGTTCCCAAGGACTTGCCTAGCAGCATCATCATTAACTACTACAGGGGTAAAGGAGATGCTCCAGATAGGGCAAACTATAGAGGCATTAAATTAATTGACCAGGTCATGAAGGTCACAGAAAAAGTAATAGCGCAACTAATCAGAGAGCGAATTGATCTAGATGAAATGCAGTTTGGGTTTGTGTCAGGTAAAAGTTCCACAGACGCTCTTTTCATTGCACGACAACTACACGAGAAGTACCTAGCTAAAAGTTAACCCATTATACTTAGCTTTTGTTGTCTTGGAGAAAGCCTTTGACAGAGTCCCATGCCCCATTATCTGGTGGGCTCTCAGAAAACTAGGTGTTGATGAATGGCTTGTGAGAGCTATACATGCCATATATAAAGAAACAGTCAGCAAGATTAGAATTAACAACGTATATAGTGAAGAGTTTAGTGTTCATCAGGGCTCCATCCTTAGCCCCCTCCTATTTATTATTGCCCTTCAGGCTATAACAGAGGAGTTCAAGACCGGCTGCCCATGGGAACTCCTAAACGCAGATGATCTAACGCTCATAGCTGAATCAATGGTTGAACTAGAGAAGAAAGTCCAAACATGGAAGCATGGCCTAGAATCAAAAGGCCTTAAAATTAACCTGTCTAAGACAAAAGTTCTAGTTTGTAGGAAGGAAAATAGGGCACTGGTCCCATCTGGGAA
>OZ024743.1:293560586-293563086 GCA_964016885.1 Eledone cirrhosa
ATATTGAGACCTAAGCTTCCTGCTTCGACATTGATATCGTTCATAATGATTTGCAGGTCAGCTGTGCTCTCTGCAAGTGCAACAATATCGTCCGCAAAGTCCAGGTCAGACAACTTTTGCTCTCCTACCCAAGATATACCTTGGTCTTTAGACGCTCTTCTTAGTACCCAGTCAATGGCTATGGCAAAGAGAATTGGAGAGAGCGAGCAAACCTGACGCACACCAGTAACCACCTCAAACCAGTCACTGTAACCATCCTCTGTCCGTATGCAGCACTTGGAGTTTGCATAAATCTGTTTGATTGCCGAAATGACTTTCTGGGGCAGACCATACTCATGCATGATGCTCAAGAGTGACGGCCGATGAATGCTATCGAATGCCTTGGAGAAATCGATGAAGCTGACGGCAAGGGGCCTCTGGAATTCGTTGTACCTCTCAATGATGCGGCGTAACGTAAAGATCTGCTCTGCACAGGAACATTTTGGTCGGAACCCTGCCTGCTGTTATCGCAGTTCCCGGTCTACCATGCCCCGTATGCGGTTCAGGATCATCAGACAATAGACCTTCCCTGGTATGGAGAGAAGTGTCACTCCCCTCCAGTTGTCACAATCGGCAAAGTTGCCCTTCTTGGGGATACAGACAACCGCTCCGTTTCTCCAATCTTCTGGGACTTCACCCGTGTTCCACACAAGATTACATAAGTGGCCCATCCACTTGACCATGCTTTCGCCTCCTGACTTCAGCATTTCAGCAGAAATGCCATCCATACCTGGTGACTTGTTATTCTTAAGGGTTTTGATGGCCATGCGGACTTCCTTCTCGGTGAAGTCACCAGTATTGATAGGCAACAAAGCAGTAGGTTCCTTAGTGTCTGCTGGCATATGTGGCTACCGTCTGTTGAGGACTTCCTTGAAATGTTCAGCCCATCTGACTAACTTTTCTTCACCCTTGGAAAGCAGCGTACCATCTTTCGCTTTCACCGGGCCTGAGTTAGCTCTAGAGCTGCCGGTGATTTTCTTGGCAATTTGGTACACAGAGCGCATGTCATTGCGTGCACAGCTGCTTCCGCCTCTTCTGCCTTACCCTCAAGCCACATTCGTCTATCCTTTTGGGCGCTGCGTTTCACCTCCTTGTCCTTGTCAACATACTGCTGATATACCTTGATGGCCTCTGGGGTAGTGGCATGCCTCTGCTGGTGTAGGGCTTTCCTTTCATTAATCAGCTGCCAGGTGTTGTCGCTGACCCAAGCCTCTGTGAGGGACTTCCTGTAGCCCAGGATTTCTTCCCTTGCAGCTTCCATGGTCTTCTTCATTTCCTCCCACCAATTGACCGAGCCTGGTGCAGACTCCTCAAAGCAGCCTCGAATTGTGCTTCTGTGTCACCGTTCTTCAGCTTGGTAGTGTCAAAATGCCTTGCAGTGAGTGCTCTCTTCTTCTGCTTCCTCAGTCTGATTTTAAGTTTGGTAACAGACAGATAGAGGTCACTGCAGACATCTGCGCCCTGGTAGACTCGGACGTCCTGCAGGCAAGGAGCTCTCGAACTTGGGCCAATCGCAATGTGGTCTATTTGCGTCTTGGTCCTGTGGTCGTTCGAAGCCCATGTGACCTTGTGGATGTTCTTGTGGTCAAATAGTGACAAGCCGATTTTCATATTGTTCATGGCACAGAACTGGACAAACCTGTCCCCGTTGTCCGTGCGGTTTCCATAAGCATGGGGGCCAAGGACATGTTCAAAGCCAACCCTGCTTCCCCCGATCTGTGCGTTCATGTCTCCCATGATGATCAGGATGTCATGACGTGGGGTTTTGTTTACAACATCTTGTAGTTGCTGGTAGAAAGCGTCCTTGTCATCATCGTTATGTTCGTTGGTTGGAGCATAGCACTGAGCTATGGTGACCTTTGCATGTGATGTGGTTAATCTTGCTGTCATTAGGCGTTCGTTGATAGGAGTCCACTCCTCAAGGGTACCACTGGCAGCCCTGTCCATGATGATTGCAACTCCATCTCGGTGGGTCCCGTTCTGACGGCCTGAGAACAGGATGGTCTTGTTTTCATGGACACACTTCCCAGAGTCAGTCCAGCGGACCTCGCCGAGGCCCAGGATGTTAATTTTGTAGGCCTCCATTTCTCCGATAACTTGTGCAAGCTTGGATGGTTGGTACAGAGTTCTTATGTTCCAATATCCAATATGTGTGGTTGTTTTTGCAGACAGAATTCTGGTCCTCAGGATGTCGGCTTCCTCATTGAGACTTTCGCCGACACCCGTCATACAATCTCCGGGTTAGAGACAACCGTTCTCCTGACTGCTTGGAATTTAAATCTGATTCACTATGAATTGTTTTCGTAGCAGGAGAGTTTTTCCGGGAACAGGTCGCTAACCTGAAGCCCAACCACTGACATTTAGTAAAGAGACAGTAAGTGGAGTAGTCTCTGGTAGAACTGCAAACCGATGGGTTGCAGGTGTTATATCAGAGTTTTCCTTCTCCTAGAATTCTACCTTG
>OZ024743.1:293568086-293660586 GCA_964016885.1 Eledone cirrhosa
CATTTGAGCCAGGTTTCCTTTCTCCCTCCCATCAGTATTCAAGGCTCTGCCTGTTTAACCCTTTAGCATTTACATTATTCTGTATTTACTATTATATTTTCACATAATATCGAATCTATGATATTTTGATATTATTTATTTTGAAAACAATACTTTAATATCAGCATGAGTGGTCAGTTACAGCCAATTTGAGCAGAAACAGGTGGGAGAATTCTAGCTGGATAAGACCATTTTAAATGCTAATGGGTAACTCAATAAACTAGTCACTTATGTCAGGCAAATTTTCCTCACACATAGAAATAACACTCCCATAAGCATTTATACATATATACATATACACTCATCAACACATGTAATACACATAAATATCATCAATAATCATCTGTTTTCCATGCTGGCATGGATTGTACATAATATATATAACCAGGCTGATTTCTAATATAATGCAGCTGGTATATAAATATGTTCTTTCTTCTATTAATGCTGCACAGTCTACCACCTGGGAAACCTCCCAAACAGTGAGTCTCTATCAGTTTTTGATCAAACTCCTTGGTTACATAGTATTATCATTATTTATTGTTATCCCACCACTTTTGAGTTTTAGCAATTTATGTCTATTGTTTTTATTTTATATTATTTTATCTTTTCACACTGCTGACATTTTATATATATGTACATATATAGCTCTGCGTGTGTGTGTGTGTGTGTGTGTGTGTGTGTGTGTGTGTGTGTGTGTGTATATGGATATATGTGTGTGTGTATGTGTGTATACATATATATATATATGTACATTAGATGCCCTCCAGCCCACTTCCTACCCCTTAGCTCCTTCTTTGCAGCCCGTATACATGTCTTAGTTTAGATATAAATATAATTTACTATTCTTGTGCTTATTAGTCTGTAATAGTGTTTTACTTTTTATTTTCAATTTGATTTTTTTTATTTAATGGTATCGCAGTTGTCTCTTGTTTCTTGTAAATTTGCTGTCTGTTATTTTTTCTGGATGATTTGTGGGTCATTATATAGATATGATTATATGTCTGTGTGTGTGTGTGTGTGTGTGTATACACATATAAATACTCACATGAAGGATGTCATACTATACATGGCAATTAATGTCAGGTCTTTCTATGTCTTTGGACTTTTCATTTTTTTCTCTTCTGTGTGTGTGGGGGTTTCTTTCCTACAAAATCATAGCACAGCTAGTTTATATATATATATATATATATATATATATATATACACATTAAATACACACACACTCATATATATGTGTAGTGTACAAGTGAATGTGTCATTCCTTCCACCACTTTCTGTCTCCCAAATCATTCTCTATAGGTGCCTCATGTTATTCATATAAATTGTGTTAAACATACATACATATAAAAAAGGAGAGAGTGCACAGGACCCTAATATCCCTTTGGTTCCTTCACTGTCAATTGCTATGATGACAATAAGAGTGTCAGGCTGACATATTTGGAGACTTCTTCAAGTTCTTTCTCAAGCACATCACTGTCTCTGCTGGGTCCCAAAGCATCTCTTGTTTATTTTTTTCCAGTATCAGGAAACAGGATCTGAAATCAGAATGAAGATAAACAGAACAAATACAGCAAAGCATTTAATCCAACACCCAAAAGACTTCATCAATGCATGTATATATTCATGTATACATAAATATGTGATCAAGCCTGGAAAGGAATGGGCTCGACAAGGCTTAAAATGCCTAAGACATGCATGCCATGATGGTGTCCCTATGAGTCATTTATGAGGAGAAGGCCTAAAGAAGAAATGTTGTATGTATATATATATATATATATATGGTCATTGTCTCCTGAGCTCAAAATCTACACATTTTTGATGTTCTATCAATACTAAGGTGTTTTCTGGCATTGAGTCCAGTGTAAATAAAAGAAAAGACAGCCTATGCAACTCTAATGACCTCACTAAGCTAATGACCTAATGCATTAATTCATGAGAATTATGGGGCCCCTATAATTCCATTGCAAAATGGTCGTGGAGGTGCCACGGCAAAAAGCACCCAGCCCACACTGTAATGTGGACGTGCAGGCACCACGGAAAAAAGGCACCCAGCACTCACTGTAAATGAGGTTGGTGTTAGGAAGGGCATCCAGCTGTAGAAATCAAGCCAGAATCAGTTCCCGTCCCACCCTTGCAAGCAGGGAAAAGAGGACGTAAAATAATGATGATGATGATAGTAATAATAATAGTAATAATAATAAATGTGAAGACCAAAATCCAAAGAGGACTCGATAATGATAAATATATATCAAATATATAAGAACCCTAGAGCAAATGTTTATTAAAATAACAGATTAAAGGTTATGCAAAGAATCGCTGCTTTCTCCCTTAGCAGGATCTCCTGAAATTGAGTTATATATATATATGTATGTAAAAGGTAAAAAGAAATAACAACACAATTGGTACAGTATATGGAAGGGATATATTAGGTTAACGCTTGATATAGCAGGAAGAGTGTATGTATGTATGTATATATTGTCCTTCTCTTAGTATTATTATTGTTATTTTACTTCGATGTTGTTTGAAATCTATTATTATAATTCTTATTGCCTTTACTGTTCATGATGTTGTATATAACCTTTGCCATTACGGTTATTATAATATTTATCATCATTGTACTATTTATATTAATTTTATTATTGTTGTTGTTATTATCATTATGGATTGGCAGAACCTTTGCAGCATCTGACAAAATATCATATCGTATTTATTCCAATCCTTTACATTCCAGGGTTGATAAAATAAAGTGGCCACTTTACCCTCACCTGCAAAATTGCTGCCATTATTTGAGGGCAGTGATTTGGCAGAATCAATAGAGCACTAAACAAAATACCATGTGGTATTTGTTCTAGATCTTTAGGTTCTGAGTTCAAATCCCACCAAAGTCAACTTTGCTTGACATCCTTCCAGGTTTGATTAAGTACTAATCAAATCTTGAGGTTAACTTTCCTAACTCCCTAAATTGCTGGGCTTGTATCATAAATGAGAAACTATTATTATTATCATTTTTATTATTATTATTATCCACATTGCCCAAATCGAATGAGATTCATCTTTTGGTTATTTTTCTATTTTTTCTTTTATTTATCATTTCTCTTTATTATTATTATTATTATTATTATTATTATTGGGCCCTTGTAGCCAGTAAAAGAAATTATTATTATTATTATTTTCCCCTGCTATATGCATGTCTTCTCTCTCTTTGTCCTTCCCCTACTGCCCTATTTTTGTCTTATTTATTTCCTTGCTTAAAAGTACTGCTATTTTTATTTGTTTTGTCTCTTAGTTTTCTTTTTCTCTCTGTGTGTCTGATCATTATTATTAATTATTATTATCATTTGGAGCTACACATGGTTTGTGTTGGTGGTGAGTTTATGTTCAAATTTTGTTTTTGTTTTGGTGACTTCATTTAAACATTTTGTTCAGTTGTTTAGATAATGACTTTATCCAAATATCTGAAAAAAGACTTCTTTCACAGATGGATCAGGCAAAGGACTTTTTCTCATTTTCCAAAAACTAATTTCTCATAAGCTGCATATTTAAAAGAAAAATGGCAAAGGGAAAGCAAAAATCAACTATACTACAAATAGCATCACCCCCTTCCTGTTAAAATAAGCTTTGATAGCAGCCCTAAAGACTTGAAAGGGAAAGGCAACAAAAACATGTTACTGACTTCATTGCTGTCCTTGAATCAATCCAAAACAAGCAGTAGAAGACAACAAACAAACCTCATTGACATCATCACAACTAAAAACAATAACACCATTATCACTAACAGCTATTCATACCACCACAGCAATCACCAAAGAAACATTTGGAAAAAGTAACATTTTTGAAAAGATTTTGGAGAAGTTCAGCAAATTTTCCCTATGTTAAATCCCCCCCCCCCTCCCACTGCCAACAACAGCACCTCTTTCAACTCCACTGTTACTGACAGCAGCAACACTACCACCACCACCACCACCACCAAAACAAACAACAACATCAACAACTTTAGTAGTATGCTCAAAGCTGGTTTCCTTCACTGGAATTGCAAAATCCTTTGAATGTGTGTCCCTGGAAAACATAAATATACACATTGAAGAGGCTGGGAAAATCATAAGAACAGAGTGTAGGAAAGCAGACCACATTTGCTGTACCATCGAAGAAATGGCCAAGAGAATGGTGATATAACAATGTCTGAATATTAAAAGCTGACATTTAGAAACAGCATCTCATGGACAAATTGAAAAATGTCTGCCACCCATATGGAAGAACATTGATTTTGTAATATGAGCAAGACAATACAGCTATGTGAGAATTGACTTCCACACAGAAGCTCAAGCAAAACTATACATTGGAAAGAGTATATGTTCTGCACACATTCTTTCCAAGTATAGAGGCTGAAGAGTCATCAAAGTAAACATTTTGGAAGTACCACCAAAGCTAGGTTTCTGGTAGGTGGCTAGATACATAGTTCTAGAAGCTATGAACATGGATCTAGAATTTAAAAAAATGTCTTAAAAAGAAAACTTGTCGGGTATCAGATTGGTGCTTCTAATCCAAATAAAACCAGAAACTCTTGGCAAGATACCCAGCCTCATTGAATCACTAAATGGTCAGCAGCTGCAGCATTTAGTCAAAGATAGAATACCTAGGTGTTGCTTTTGTGGGATCAGCACAAAGACCATGCTTGCATCCAGGGAGAACTTGCACAACCACAGTATCAACAAAAACAACCACAACACCGCCAACAGAAACCACAGCAGTACAAACTTGGAAACTAGAAGGTTTTAAAGCACTCGCACACAGCCACCTGCCAATTAGACAGTATAAACAATCGAAACTTCGCCTTCATGCTCTGTAGAAGGTTAATGGCAGGTAAAAGCAGAGGAGACTCTGGGTGTTTTGTCAGGACTTTCAGTCAAAGGCCCATGGATAATTTCCAGAAATCCCTGGCCTGAAAGTGCCAGAAGAAAACATTGCCAGTTTGAGATAAACTCAACAGGCATCGAAGTGCTGTTGGTTGGACCTATCAGAGGTGTGTGTAGTGTGACAAAACCTGCTGTATGCACTCATCTAATGTCTAGTATTGCTGACTTGTGTGTATATATTTGAACACTTGCTGTTGCATGCAGGGAGGATTTGGCTATTAAGTGAGTCCTTCAGAAAGATTGCTCCACCGCCTTCCTTAAGCCAGGAAGGATAGGAATTTTTTATCTGCCTGATGACCATGGCAAAAGTGGACACATTTCAAAGGTTTGAAGACAAGCACTTTTCTCTTTGGCGAAGCCCTGATTAACTTTTTCAGGTATACCTAAAGAGAAGAAAATCAAGGTGGCAAGGGAAGTGCTGCTTCCAACCAGTTTGTTAAAAGGTGAGTGAGAGTGGCCAGCATGTTCTGAGTGAATGGGTCTACTCTGAGTATCCACCTGTAAATTGAAGGAGGACAACTGGAAGAGGGCACTTGCTTTAGCAATCAGGGTGACTGGGAATATTTATGGGCTTCCTCCATGAGTGAGACCCTTGGAGGTCTTCCTCTATTGAGTAATTTGTTTTTGTTTGTTTGATTTTTAAATGTTTATGTTTTTAGTTTTTGTTACAACCTTTTTTTTACTTAAAAACCCACATTGTATTCTCCTGTGCCATCTTTATTGTTTGCTTAATGTCAGCCCAGTGTGGCTAATAAAGAAACCATTATTATTATTAAACTTCACATTCCACTGAAATTTCTACAAAACATTGCCCCAACCCAACTCTTTTGTCTCCTTTTATATTTTTTATCCCTTTTGATTCATAAACAAAAATGTTTTTTTAATTTAAAAAGATAAAAGCAGTGTTAAATGAAGCCACAATGATATAATTTTTTTACAAAATATATTTAAAAGCAAAAAAGAGCAAAAAATAATAAGGTATTAAATTAGGTTCATTATTAATATTTTTTCTAGTTCATTACATTTCTGAGTTCAAATCCTGTCTAGGTCAATTACACCTTTCATCCTTCTGGTGTCAATAAAATGAAGTGTCAGTCAAGTACTGGAGTTTATTGCAGCTACTTCCCTTCTCCCAAAACCTGCTGGCTTTTTGTCTAAATTAGAACACCTGTCCTCAAATCAACTTTGCCTTCCATTCCTCAATAGTCGATAAAATAAAAGACCAGTCAAAAACTGGGACAGGTTTAATTGACTTTCCTCTCCTGCCAAAATTGTTGGCCTTGTGTCTCAATTAGAAACTGTTATTATTATTATTATTATTATTATTAATATCTTCATTATTTGCACTGGGGTTGATTTAATCAAGTTGCACTTTCCCTAAAATTACTGGCATTGTGCAAGTTGTAGAAGTCATTATTATTATTATTATAATTATTCTATTATCATTATTATCATCATCATCACTGGGTAGATAAAGTTCTGCTACAAGATGTATTGTATTTCTAGATCTGTACAGTTAATTCTGTATTTCTTTTCTTCCCCAGCTGTAGAGGAATAAGTTAATTATGTAATCAATATAACCTTTTAAAATAATCATCTACTGTTATCTAGTGTCTATCTTTCAGGGGTTAGGAGGAGAATTGACTGATTTGTTAGAACCTCAGTTTTTGTACCAATTCAAGGCACACTGGGTTCAAATCTCATGAGGGCCTACTATGCCTTTCATCCTTTCAGGACCAATAAATAAAGTACCAGTTCAGTGACCCATGGATTGGCATAATTTGTAAAGAGATGGACTGGATGTTTTACAGTATTTGAACCTGTTTTGTGTATTCTCAGTTCAAATCCTGTCTCATACCAGGAGTTGCAACTGACATATTATCAGAAATGGAAATAACAATGGAAACAGTTTTCTTTGTCCTATCTGATTATTGGTTCCCTCCGTTTTCTCTCTTGGAAGGATATGGCAATTGATTTGGGTCAACTCTGAGAGCTGACAAGGATATCTGTGGTTACTTGAGGTTACATGGAACCTAGAACAATAAGTAAAAGCATGGTACATGCTGCCAAATCATCATTTATTTCAAATGATAGCTGCAGTTAGTTATCTAGGAAGAATATTATCATTTATCTCCTATGTGATACATATGACAATCCAGCTTGAAAATCTGTCTTATAAATCCTAATGATAGCATAATTATCGTAAACAATAATAACTTATGTTCAGATAGGTTTTATATTTTTTTAAATCTATATGTAATATCACATATTAATAATATCTAGTCAATGTTAAAAGAGAGATTTGCCTTTCATCTTACCAGTCAAGAACTGAAATTGATTTAGTCAACTCTTTTTTTCTCTATCAACATTCCTGGTTTCATGCTTCTATAGTTTATCATAATTATTTTTAGAAATTAATTTTTTAGTCTTGTATTTTTCAAGAATCATACTTGCTATATACTGAAGTGCACCACATCATCTATGAACCTCATTCCTTTATCAATAGACCAACAAAATTTCTCTATCTTTGTAGATATAAGAAAGGTTATATTTATGCATATCCATTCAAGCATGGACACATTTTAAAAAACGTTAAACTGTGATGATGATGATGATGTTATATGTATCATCATCATCATCATCATCATCATCGTTTAACGTCCATCTTCCAAGCTAGCATGGGTTTGGACGGGGATATATATATATATATATATACTGATAGATTTACAAAATTGCACTACCACAAGATGCTTTGTGCACATATGACATTGTAACTCTGTGCCATACACTTTGTTACTCAATGATAACTGAAATGAATTCCAGAAATAGAGTATACTCATACAGATTTAGTAGTGTGGTTGCAGTAATTGAACAAATTAATTAGGGTTATCAATAAAATTAATACAACTAATATCCACCAATTAATAAATCAAGTCAATTAATAAAAGATATCAAAATTATTGCTTTTTCATATATATATATATATATATATATATATAAGCAATTAGCTTGAATTGTGGATAAAAATGTAAAAGAACGAATACAAGATAGATATTTACTAAAAAATATTCAAAGAATAAAACTTACACAAGGTTATTTTTCTTTACTTCTGATGATTTTTCCTTTATTGAAAATTTTTTTCTCCCTCAAATTACATTGCTTGCTTGCTCAATTTTTCCATTGCTGAAAAGCTTTCTTCTCTGAGCGTTTTATTTATTTACTTTTTCTTATACTGTTGCCTTTCTCCCAGTACTGAAAAGAAAAATTAAGCAATGCTAATGCAGCAAAAATCAAACAGAAATTCAGGTGCATATAGGAAAAAATGTAGGAATTTGCTAAATATATTTCATATAATATGTTTAAAATAATTACAGAAGATTCATTAGGTTTCTTTTATTTTCATATATTTCTTTCTCCTTTTGAGGGTTTCTAACAAATAATTATTTTTCATTTTGTTTTGTCTATTTATTTACTTATTTATATATTCTTTTTTCTTGTTTTATTTTTTTAAATTGCTGTCTCTTTCTTATCACCCCACCTCTCACTTCTGATTTACTGCACATAATATAAACATTGAATCAACCAGAGTACCTTTATGTGATTGCTCAACTTTTTACAGTGAGCAGTTATCTTCCTTTCTTTCTTTCTTTCTCTCAAATCCCAGCCTACCATCTTAAAAGGGAGGAGGGCATGCTAGATAAGGTTGTTTTACATATGTTATGTGTAAATAAATGACTGGATGTTCACATCTGGATTGATTGAGAAGATCAGTGTTACCTTTGTTGGTTAATTCATCCAATCTGAGAGGATGAATTAGCCACAGAAGATGAAACCCAGCCAATCCAAGATGCATAATAAATATGATTCTATTACTTGTATTGAAATCTCCATTAGTAAATATTTGTTGTTATTTATAACATCACAACAATATTATTAACATTAATAGGTACACACACACATATAAATATAACATGCAATTTCTGAGATACACATACTTTCCTACACTTCTAACAGCTTTTCTGTGTGGTATCTTATTAAAGTTTTTGGTTTCTCTTTTTATCATTTCTACTCAAGTATTGTATAACAAACAAGTTCTAAAACAAAGCTAATATGGTATCTTGGTTGAGATTCTATCATATAAGTCAATACAAGATTTTGTCAGTAGGTACTACTAACCAATGAGGCTTGAGCTAACAGGGTTTCTTTTCTATATTTTTTTATGTTTGCACATACACATTTATGGAGCACATGGCTTAGTGGTTAGAGCATTGGCCTTGCAATCGAAAGGTTGTGAGTTCAATTCTCAGACCGGGTGATGTGTTGTTTCCTTGAGCAAGACACTTTATTTCACATTGCTCCAGTTTACTCAGCTGTAGAAATGAGATGATAGGGACTGGGGTCCATATCATTCCACTGCAAAGTGGTCATGTAGGTGCCACGGCAAAAAAGCACCCAGCACTCCCTGTAAATGAGGTTGGTGTTAGGAAGGGCATCCAGCTGTAGAAATCAAGCCAAAATGAGTTCCCGTCCCACCCTTGCAAGCAGGGAAAAAGCGGACGTAAAATGAAATGATACACATATATAAATTTAACATATATATATTGAAAGCAACTTCCCACAAAGTGCTCAATAAATAATGAACAATAAGTTAGGATATTTACCATTATAACATTAGTCTTCATGATAAATATGTGACAGAGTTAAGACACAGTAAAATCACATTAAACAAACACATGAAATAGTTGTTTTTCAAGCTGGGACATGTTCTAGTTCTGCAAGCCAATCTCATGACTTACTTCAACAAAAGAGAGAGTAGTTATTCCTTTTTACAACCTCCCAGTCACAATATATATATATGTTTTGATTGGTGACCATTTCAAATTAAGTAAAGAATAAATTGCTTTAAATGAAAGAAAATTTCCATTTTTGGCATGCTAAATATGGAGGTGTGTGGCCTAGTGGTAAGGGTGTTGGACTTACGATCAAAATGTCATAGGTTCGATTCCTGGCTTGGTTTGTGAGTTGTGCTCTTGAACAAAACACTTCATTTCACATTGCTCCTTTATACTCAGCTAAAATTGAGTACCAGCAATAGATGAGGGTTCAACCTTGCAATGCACTGGCATCCTGTCCAGTGAGTCGTGTACTCTGTCTTCACACCATAGAAACCGAGACAAGCATTGTGTTTAGCACAATTTAATGTGAGGCATTCATGATGCCACAAAATGCTTTATGATGGCTTTACTTTAGGAGGAAGATGACCCCTATGAACATTTCATAGTTTCTCTGGGTTTGAAAATAAAAGAGTCCTTATTAGAGCAGAGAAATGACCTGTGTATTTCCAATAGAATTGGCTTTCCTTGAAACAGCTAAAAGATTGGTGGTGATGTGTATTAAATCTGTAAATCAGAAGAAAATATGTAATATATTAATCCAATTCAGACACTACCAGTCTTGTTCTGTCTGTTTTATTAGCTTCAATCTCTGAATTGTATTTACAGTCTGTATGTGTGGCAGCTAGAATACAAAAGCATAATTAATCTACATTAAACTCATGACATATAACACAACCCACTATATTATTAATTTTGCTGACACTACATTCCCTCCATCAAACATCACACCCCTCCTGTTTGGTCATTTTACATGAAAAGTGCTAATTTGTTTCAATTGCTATTTTTCTTCCTATTATCATCTCCTTTATTCTAGTTTCTCATCTCGTGTTTCATCCATTCTTCATATATTCCTCTTCTATTTTCTATTGTTTTATTTCTTTATCTATAATCCTTGTTTTAAGTGATTAAAGCAAATACAAAGAGGCATTAGAGTATAGTGCAAAACACCTTGTCATATTTGTTCCAATATTCTGAATTTAAATCCTACCAAAGTCAACTTTGCCTTTCATTCTTTTGGTATCCATGAAGTAACATACCAGTCCAGGTTGTTGAACCTCCAGAATTGTTAGTATGAGATATTTCTTCAGGATCTTTGCATTTTGAGTTCAAATGTTGTGGTAGTTTTACCTGGGTAGCAGACTAATTTATCACCCAGTTTCACAACACCACCAATCCCTCATGTGCCTTTAGCAGAGACCATTTGGTTGCAAGCATTCAGATCAAGTTTCCAGGTTGGGGATTCCTTCCTTCTCTCCTACTAGTTTTAGAGGCACTGAAATTCCTCATGAATACTATCTTTCCATCCCTACAACAGAAGAAATTCTACAACAGAAAAAATTCAAATATATAACAATCCTGTTACATTTGTTCATATATTAATGTAGATATAGTGTGTTGGCAACCTTTGTTGTCCGCTTACCCTAAAAATAAGAATAATAGCTTCAGCTTAATGACTGGAACCTATATAAGTGTAAAATCAATGAGATTAATCAGTTATGATTTAATATCAGACGTCTAAAATGATAAAACGGTACTACTACTGTTAAGAATTATAACAATGTTTGTAGTAGTTACAATAATAATAGTAGTAATTGAAAAAATAGTATTGATAATAAGAATAGTAACAATTTTCTTTTATTGGCTTCTAAGGCCCATATCATTACAGATATAAGTGAAATACATAATGAATGAAATACATAAAGCAGCATTGAATCAAATGTTGGGTTCAGCATTAACAATAAGGACGCAGGTATGTCCAGGCAACAATATATAAAAATAGCAGTACAAAGCAAAGTAGATATAAGAAAATGCCTCCCCCCCCCCCCCCCCCATATATATATATAATGGAAAATGGACGTTAAACGATGATGATGATGATGCTGATATATATATATATATATATATATATATATATATATAAATGGCCAAAACCACAGTCGGTGAGTTAGGGCTCCCTTAATACAACTCCAAAAGCTATGTCTTAAGAAAATAATATATCTCACAAAATAAATACTTAGTTAACCACGACTTCCAACAAAATTCCTCAAACAAAATATTTTAAAATGGAGCCAAAAAAAGAGATAAACTAACTAAACAACAACAACAACAAAAAGAAAGAGAGGAAAAAACTAATGTCTATTATTATTGCCTTTGTTATCAAATTCTACAGCGAACAAATCAGCTAGACCGGTGCCTACGATGAAAATAACGATGCCCACCATGGACACCACTACAGCTCCTCCAACCACCAACTTGACGCCATCAATAACCCCAAGATGTCCACCTTGTAAACCATGCTTATCGCCCGATCCCAGCCGACCGGATGTCAAGTTTCCATCTGATGGTTAGCAAATGAAATGAATGACTAACACTTTCCTATATTATGTATATATATATATATATATTTATATACATATATATACATAATATATATAACATAATATTAATAATAGTAGTAATTAATACTATAATCTCTAATTAGATGAAATAACCTTTAGAAAGAAAAAGACAACACCTGTTAACATTTTAAAATTATTTTTTATATATATATATATGTGTTAGAATGCACCATACCCCTAAAATCTTCCACAAAACCGCTAACACCACCACCGCTTCTACCACTTCTACTACTACCACTTTTGCTGGTACTACTACTACCAAAATTTCCCAACACCTGAGGAAATGAGCTAATGAGGCAGCCTCTATGAGATCATTTAACTTGCTAAAAATAGCAGCATAATTTTCCTCATCAATTTTCTTAAGAAAAATTGGATAGTCACATTATGTAATATAGCCATAGTAATTCTGTTTGGAAAAAATATCATGAGGTGGTAAATGATAAAATATTTTTACTGATATATTTCTTGGTCAACCTAGACTGATCTTCAACTACCTGGAGAGGAGAGAGGCTCTGCCAGGTTTTGAAAATACCCTAGAACCACTGTGTGTCAATACAGCACCCCTACGGTTTTCCCAGGAGTTACAAGATTAAAGACCTTCTCCCTGCTTTTTTTCGTAATGAACCAATGAGGGGACTTTTTTTAAAGTTTTCACATAAGCTGCTTAATTCTTTGAGTGCTAGTGACATTTTTTGGTATTTATCTGTGCTAGGCCAGGATCACACATTAATGTTTAGATTAAAAAATATTTTTAATAAAACCAAAATGTTAAACAACATAACAACCAAATATTTTTCAACAAATTATTTTGCTGAAGAAAAAAAATGCTGGCTATTTCTTCACCTCAAGTACACCAATCTAACAAGTTGTTTTCGTGTTTTAGTATTTTTTAATTTAATTATTTGGTTCTTGTCATACACGACTCTAATAATTTAGAAAAAAAAACTGAATGGTATGTAACCTAGTTGTTGTTTTAATGATAAGAACTTTAGTTTTGTCCCTGGACAAAGAAACTGCATTATATCTTAAGCTCGGACGCCATGTTATGCCCCTTTATGGTGTGAGTTCAAATCCCGCCGAGGTTCACTTTGCCTTTCATCCTTACGGGGTCAATAAAATAAAGTACCAGTAATGTACTGGGGTAATTGCTGGCCTTGTGCCAATAGTAGAAACAATTATATCTTAAGCAAATTACTTTATTTCATGTTGCTCCAGTCCAATTAACTAAAACCAAATACCAGCAGTGTCAGCTGGGAGTTAACCATGTGAAGGACTGGCATACTATCAAAGGCATCTTGTACTCCCATTCACTTAATGCCACATGAGACTAAGGGTGAGCTTTGTCTTGATGAGTGTCTAGGCCGAAGAGTGACAACTTAAAATTTTAATCCTTTATTATCATATTTCTAATGAAAAACACTGCCTATGATTTTTTAATAAGAATTTGAGGAATTTTCTGATAATGTAAATAACTTGCCCATTATTATGTGTAGATCATTTGTTAACAAAGATGTTTACATAAAACTATGGTGGAATGTTTTTAGATAAATATGAATACTTCAAAAAGGAAATATGATATCGTAGAATCAGAGGCAGTTTGGAAATCCTTGATAGCCATGTATGTCCTTTTATCCATTTGCAGTAATAGTAGTAGTTAGTACTTATAGTACTATAGAATTGATGTTAGTGGTGGTGCTGGTGTTGAGGGGGTCTGTGAGGGAAAATGGGGAAATACTTCCTGCATCGTGTGCCTCTTGCTACCTATCTATTCATCTAACTTTCTATCTATCTGCCTATAAATATTTTTACAGCAAATAAAATCACCCCAATCTCCTTCAGAGGAAAGGACCCTCTTTCTTTGCTCTCCAATGCTTTAGCTAGCTAAATAATTATTTCAAATCACATAAAATAAACTTTCTCAAACAAATCTAACCATTTCTTTTGTCTGCCCGATGCTAAAGTCACTAACTTCAACATACAATGCTATATCTCTCATATTCTTGCTTCCTGAAGAGACTAAAATAACCTGTCTTTTCGTGCTTTTCTACCACATTTTCTCTACTAATATGAACTAACTTATACTAAAGCCTCTCTCTCTTTCTCTCTCAAGCTATCTGCTGCCTGGTTTACTAAAAGCTTTTCTTTTTCCATTTTTATATTTTATTTCTGCCTGCCATGATTTCATTCTCTCCCTTTTAACTTCTTTTATAATGTTAAAAATGTTCAATTCTTTTTCAGTTTTTATGTTTATATATATATATGTATATATGTATATATGTATATATATATATATATATATATATATACATATATACACATATATATATATATATATATGGTTACTTCTGTATGTTTTTTGTATTAAAAAAGAATAAATCCTCAAATGTAAACATAGAGGTAATTTATATATATTTTAATATAAGGTACTAGCAGTGGTACCCGGCGTTGCACGGGATGAGGTATTGTGAAATATATAACCGCCTTAGCTAAGCTTAGTATTGCCACAACCGCGGCTAGCAAAGAAGTAAAGGTCTGGTGGTACGTACGTAAGCAACACTGTGGCTTAAAACATGAGGAAGAAGTTGTATGCACTTACCAACTGTTTGGGGAATGAATGTGAGATTTGTCTTGAGCAAGGGTGACAGAATAACCGGAGGCAGCAGACAGCCAGACATACAGACAGAGATTATAAGGGCGCATTCTGGACGTAGAGCGAATTGTAGGAAGTGACGTAATGCAAACAGCTAGACATACAGACAGATATTATAAGGGTGCGACGTTATATGTATCTATCTAAAAAGAGAAAGACTAAGAATTATAGAGAGAGATCGCTAAATCGCCTAATGCGGTCCCTAGGGCATTGAAAATTTGAAATTTCTTTTGCTCAGAACACTTCCTGAAACATAAGTATTACATGTGTAAAGTTTGAAAACAGTCGGTTGGGTGGTTCTCTAGTTTTAGGGATTCAAACTCACATACACACAGACATCCTCAGTTTTATATATATAGATTATTTGGAATTTAACGAATTAATAATGTCATAGTCTTTGCAGATAAAAGCTCATATCTTCCATGATCAAACCTACATGTCTGAGCCACAAAAACCAATCATCAGCCATGTTTAAATCAGTAAACAGATGGTGGGAGATATGTGCCTTTATCAGTAAAAGTATGAAACTACTATTTTCTTGTAATCCAAACAATACAATGCATATACATATATATATATATATATATATATATATATATATATATATATATATATATATATATATATATATATTACATACATAAATACATAGCTTTAAAAATCATGAAATTCACTACTTACCATTATGTCTAACTTATGAATAACACATTAGCTTTCATTCTTTGAGCTGGTCCAAAATTGCATTCTGTGTGTGTGTGTTTCTGTATTCACAAACATACACATACATATATAAATATACTCACTGTCAAGTTTAATATTCCACAGCAATATTTGTTTCATCCATATATCTAACATTGCATCTGTCTCTCTTACTTTATTTATTTATATATTTAACTATCTGTTTAATTTTTCTGTCTATTTATCTTTCAATCCATACACTCACTCACTATGTACATAGAGTAGATGTGCAATGAAATATAATCCTTCTTACTATCATATATACATTATATATGATGGTGGCAAGCCACTGCAGCTGCAAAATTTATCCTCATTCTCACATGTACTATATATATGTATTTTCATATATATAAAATATCTTTATTTAAAAAAGTTTAATGGTGATTTCAAAGTTTTGCTGAAGACCGCTTATCAAATTCTTTGATAAGCTTTCCTTGGTGAATCTTTAAATTTACTGGCAACTTTGTGTTTTTAATTAAATATAGTAATATTAGACTCTACATCTTGATATGTAAAGAAAACATTATTTATTCATTATATATGTGTGTGAGTGTTTGTGTGTATGCATGCGTGTGTGCGTGTGTATTATCATTCTGCTCTTCTCTGCACAATTGTAGGTTGTTTAGATCCTTGTATTTACAGTATGTAGGAATGGCATGCTTTGTTGTCTCACCAATAAACAACTGCACCACCATCACCTCCTAAACACCTTTAACTTAATATTTTAAATCTTTTTTTCCAGTTTACTTACCTTGATTTTATTGTTATCTATTTTGTGTGTGTATATATCTATATATATATATATATATATATATATATATATATATATAGATATGTATGTGTACATATATATATGTATATGTATATATATGTATATATATGTGTGTGCATGACTGTAGAATAACTTTTACAAAGTTAGCAGGTTTATTTTAGGTTGCTCTGCTAGGAGTCTCCCCTTAGCTAACTTTTATAAAGTTATTCTGTGTATAGAATTCTCTAAGTGGTATTTTTAGCTATCATTTATTGAGATTTTCAGTACATCAGTGACAAATAACCTTCTGTTTGATAAATATGTGTGTGTGTGTGTGTGTGTGTGTGTGCATATGAATGCATGTGTACATATGTATAGATAAACATATATACATACATATATGTGTGTGCATGCATTTTCACTTTATTTTATATTATCATTTTTGATAGGTATACGTGTTTTTCTGAAATTGCTGCCATTAATGATTTCCTATTGAATTATCCAGTTATTGAAATTGTATTTGTTTTTTTTTTCTGCTTTCATATAGTTTCTATATTTATGTTATGCTTCATATATATACTTTTATTTTACATTGTCATAATGCCTCATAATAATGACCCGTGTATATTTTTTCCCCTTTTATATTTTGTTGGGTATGGGTGTGGTTAACAACAATCTTATTCTTTGACTTAACTTTGACTGGTTTCACTCATTAGATTGCATTTTTACTGGATCTCTACCTTCATGTTTATTATAACCCCTTTATAATTCCTGCAGAAGATTGTAACTACCACCTACACATTCTGTCATTGCTTCAAACACCTTAATTATTAGGCCACATAGGCAACAAATCAAAACTTTGTATGTCAGCTGTAAATACAAACACCTGGATCTTGTGTACCAGTATTAACATCAAGTCTCCAGTCTGGGGAGACAACTTCTCAGTTTTAGAGACCCTTGATTGTGATGTGGCTCATCATAAATTCACCATTCCTCCTTTGACAATACCATTAATTCTTTAAATGCCAGTGTCATCTTCGGTATTTTACTGTCCCAGTGAAGGATTACATGTTCATATTTGCATTTCTCAAAGAATGATAAAAAATAATGCAAGATATATTTTGATGAAATTTGCTTTATTTACTTAGTTTTGCCCATGCTTCACAAACAAAACTAAATTGTCCCGGTATGTTTTGATAGACAAGGAGTGGAATAGAAATCCACACTGTAAAGTGGCTGTTTTCATGCCATGATAAAAGGCACCAAGTCAACATGGTAAATGTGGTTGGTGTTACGAAGAGCATCCCACTGTAGAAACTAAGCCAGAAATGGTTCTGTGAGAGCAAGACACGGTCATTTGATCTGCCTTTTCTCGTAACAGGACAACCCGTCTAACCCATATTAGAGTAGAAAATGGATGTTAAATGGTGATGATGACTCAGTTAAGCAACATAATAGCCAAATATTTTTCAACAAATTCTTCTCCTGGCTCTTTCTTCACCTTAAGTATACCAATCCCACAATGTTGTTAGTATTCTCTTATTCATAAATTTGCTTCTAGCTAATTGTGTTTGTAATTTGGAAGAGGTGGAGAGACTAATTTGTTTTTGTACTCACACCTGTGTGTGTGTGTGTGTGTGTGTGTCTGTATTTATCTTGGTAGACTCACTTTATATTTGATATCCATAGTGCAAGCAGAGATTATTTTTTTTTTTATAAATCCAACAGCTCAGAAGTTAAATGACACATAGAAGCTGGCAACAGGAAAAGCATCGGGGCATAAAATTTTGCCTTTAAAATAGTCTTGTCCAATCCATGCTTGCATGGAAAAATGATGATGTTTGGAATGTATCTTAACCAAGGATTCTTACACAATTAGAATTTGTTTTTGTACTCACACCTGCAGCAAATATATTTATGCCATTTTCTCTGATGAAAGCAGGGGTTAACCTTGTAAGGCCCATATAAGGTTACATGCTCAGTGTTTTGGGGCTTTTTTTTCTCTAAGCGATGTTTTACAACAAAAAGCCTTTCCTGGTATCAACCGTTTTAGTCACTTAAGAACATTAAAGTATTTTGTATCATTAAAACCAATGGGAGTCTCATGCAGATCAGTATCAAAAGGCAAGTTACTAACAATCAAAAATATGAACCGACCTTCAGACTCCCTCCTAGGTGTCTACTAACAATCCGTGCTTTCCACCATTGACTTTAATGAAAATTAAACTCACAAAAGCATCTTCAACCAAACTTCTTATTTTAAAGAAAAAGTATATATAATTAAAAATTTAAAAAAGGCTTTTTTTAAAAATAATCAGTAAATCAAGAATAACAACAAAAACAGCAAAAAGATAAAAAGTAGATGAAAATTCAAAAGCCTAAAAAGATGAATTTTCGATAAAAAATAAATTATAGAAAAGATAAAAATTCAAAAAGATAATAAATTGTTTTTTTATTGAATCAATTGAAATTAGAATCGATAATATTTTATTTTCTATATTTTATTTTTTGCAATTTTAAAAATAATTCAATGTTAAACAAAATTTAAAGTTAGGTTCAAAATACAAATGAGAAAGAAAGAGGAGGGTGAGTGTGTGATTGAGACAGTGACAGAAATTTTTTTAATCTCAATTACATCTTTATAATGATTTCTCATGCTAGTCAACATTCCTGGTTACCTTATTTATTTATTATCATGCAGCAGTTTTTTATTATAATAATATTGTTTATTTGTTTGTTCATTTATTATGTAGGTGTTGTTGTTTTATATACTATATTACATTTATTTGTTTTTGTTTTCTTAGTGTTTTTATTACACTTTACTGCTAAAGGGTTTCCACAATTTAAAAACATTTTTTTTTCATTTCTTATCTACATATTTTATGTATGTGTACTTGTATGCATATATGTGCGTATGTGTATATATATATATATGTATATACATGTGTGTGTATATATATATATATATATATATATATATATATATATATATATATATATATGCGTGTGTGTGTGTGTATAGATATATGTAATATAGAATGAATTTCCAATGGGTTTTAGAAGACCACAGTTGATTCCAACTGAATGAAGCAGTACTAGACTAGTCGAATTAATTTCTATCTAAAATAAATTTTACACACACACATATAACATGGAAAAGTAGATGTAAAAGTGATATACATATATATATATATATATATGAATATAAGCAAGAAGTGTAAGTCAACAGGTTAAAATTAACTTTGTTTATTCATAGTTGCTGTTATATATGTTTTGGTGATAACTGTTATGCAACAGCCATGACCTCATCAGACAGCTAGAATTTGAACAGAACAAAACAGAAAAACATAACGATGAAATCAAATTTACTTCTGTTATTTCGATTCTTTGACATGCTCCATGCGAAATTTTGGTGTTTCTTTGTCAAGGTACTGGTAGCATATATGCATACATATATATAAAGAGAGAGGCGTGTAACTGCTGTCTCAATTTCAAGCCAAACCACTTTCTGATTGCAGTCATTTGCTTGTATTGGCTATGTTAACTTTTCTGCCCTGGTCCCTTAGATAGCTATATAGCACTGATTTGTTCTACATATTTTTTGTGGCAGATGGAGCAAATTCTGTCAAGGACATTATCAACAAGTGTTCTTTGTACAAAATGAATTGTCTAGCTTGCAAGAGATGTACACACATTTAAACACTCAATACATAAGAGTAGAGTGCAAATTTTAATTCCTCAAGAAAAGGATTCATAGGGACTTTGAAGTTTTGGCTGTAATGTACCTCATCAGGTATATTACAACTGAAATTTCGAAACCATTGTTAACATTTTTCTTTAACATCATAATCATTTTACGTCCCTTTTTTCCTTGCTTGCATAGGTTGGCTAAGTCTTTCCTAGCACAACCTTCACTTGCTGCAAGCCTTCATTCTCTATCTGGTTTAACATTTTGAGATCAGATCTCACTCTTCTTCCCAGGTCTTCCTCTACTGCAGTTTTCTTCCACTAAGTACATCTATTAGCACTTCTTCACCCATAATTTTCATGTTATATCTGTCTTCATATTTCTTTTATACTTTGATGAATTTTACTAAGTTCTCCTAGTGTCCCCAAAACATATTTTCATTGAAAACCTAATTCATTTCATTCAATAAATCTTATTTAAAAACGATAAATTTATGAAAATTAACAGCCAACTATTCATAGATAAAGATTGTTTTTGCATTCCCTATTTGTTTCACATGATTGCAGTCTTTGTTCCACTTTCATTTTCTGTTTTACCTCTCTCTAATAATATTATTGTTTTGTTTTCATTATACGTACATGCACACTCACACATGCCCATGTTATTTTTCATTTTATATTAAACTTTTACCTCTTAACGTACAATGGAAAATTAATTTCAAATTCATAGCAGTTTTTCAAAAGTTGGTTAATTTCCCTGTTATAATTAGTACTCACTCACTCACTCACTCCCTTTCTCCCATTCTCTGTGTGTATAGGAAGCCCCATTGTATGTGTGTGTATGTGTATATATATATGTGTCTGTGCATGTATGTTTCTTTGTGTTATTTTCCTCTCAGTCTTTCCTTTGCATTAACCATCAGTAATGCAGACAGAGATGTTTGTTTATGTCCCCTACTGTTTGAACCTTGTGTCAGGGTGGTAAGATGTACAAAATCCATTCCTCATTTAGGAAATAAAATGTGATCATGTATCAGGAAGGGCATAGAATTTTGTCTGAAAAATGTCTGATACAACCCATAGCAGCAAAAAAAAAAAAAGACATGTAAAGACAATGATGATATATCATAAGCTCTTTTTCATCATGAATGAACATGGGTTTACATCTAGAAAGGTCCCTTCTGAAGTAAAGTGTGTTTGTAAAAGACCAGCAGTCACTGAAGCATACTTATCACCCTGACCATGCCACTAATGTTGTGCATGTTAAAGGCAAATACCAAAAGGATTGTGAGCCCAATGCTCTAACCACTAAGCCACACACCTTCACAGTTATATATATTCTGATAAAATGTAATGCTTTTGTCACCTAAAAGATATATATATATATATATAAGCAGAAGGGATATTCACTTTGTTGGTAATTCAACAAATATAAATGTTTATAACTGATTCAGAGCACTCGACAAGTTTTCTGGAGTATAATATACAATGATATTAAATAAATGGAAACTATATTTATAAAACCATATTTATTCTATTATATATATTTCAAGGGTACCAAAATTTTGGTACGCTATCATCAGATAAAAAGGAAGTGTGTTTTAAAAAATTTGACATAATCAAGGAGAATATACCTTAACGGTTCAAGTTAAACTTGAACCGTTAAGGTATATTCTCCTTGGTTATGTCAAAATTTATAAAACACACTTCGTATTTTATCTGATGATAGCATAGCAAAATTTTGGTATCCTTGAAATATATATAATAGAATAAATATAGTTTCCATTTATTTAATATCATTGTATATATATATATATATTTCAGGATGGATTTAGTTTGAAACTGGTTAGACCATTATTCAAGTACTCGATACTTGGGGTAGTAGTTCCAGACTAGAATTGGCTGTTGAAATGGCAAGAGCTCAGCTGTGGAGTCCTGGCACTTTATAATATATATATGTGTGTGTGTGTGTGTGTGTGTGTGTGTGTGTGCATGCATATTTTCGTCTCCTGGGTACACAACTTAACTTATTAGTCAAACAACATTGATGTCTTTAACTTTTAAATTCACAATCTTCTTATCACTCAACAGTTCTCAAATAGATGAAGAGATTGTGTAACACTTGTGTGTGTGTGTGTGTATGCATCCGGCAATATCTGTCTGTTATATAGTTGCATGTGTGTTTTTTGTGTATTCTTTATGGCCACATGAATGAGAAGTTTGCTTCACCTTTATGAGTGTTCAATTTTGATTTCACTGTGTATTTATGTTACTCTATATTCACGGCAAAAGTTTTATCTCACATAATACTGAATCTATGAGATTTTGATATTTTTTATTTTGTGAACACTACTTTAACGTCTGTATGAGCAGCTGGTTATGGTTGGTTTGAACAGAGAATTTTGGCCGGATGTGGTTGGTTTAAATGCTAAAGGGTGAAGCAAGTGTCTTTTATCATTTTGTGTTAAACCAATGTTTTGAGTGAAACTGTGGAAGCCTGTTTAATGTACTTTAATTCAATGGGATAGTTTTCTCACATGCTAGGTCATGCTGAATTCCTCTGAGAAGTATGTTGAATGTCCTCATGTCTAAGGAATACTAAGCCACTTACATATTGATTTAACAAATGTACTGTTCCATTTATTGAATAACTGGAACAGTTATTGCTAAAACCAATACAGTTTTATACTACTTCTGTTAATACACTACTTAATTTAAGCATAAGGTTGTTTTTTTTTAATTAATTCAAATTAAATATATCTTTAAAAAATATAAAATATACACCTTCTTTTGGTTTTGTATCAAGATTATTTTAAGTAATTGTGAGCAATACTTCACCAGGCACTTAGCTCTTAATGAGGAAGCCAGTCAACTTAACTATATTTCTTTTGGCATTAAAGGTTTCTAAAAATGCCTATAACAAATACTATGACTGGTAGTTGTTTATGTATATATATCATCATGATCATAATTTTACATCTACTTTCCATGGTGGCATAGGTTGGATTGATTGCCACAGTTCGAATAAGTTCTTATTCGAGTTATATGTACATTCTACAGATTATGTATGTGTATACACACACACATTAGCATGGAAGATAGACGTTAGATGATGATGATATCTGTATAAAATCACACACACTCACACACACACACAGAAATTGCAGGAAATATTTGTGCTATACATGGCCTATACAAGTCCTGTAACAAATTATATTATGTTGAGAATGTTAACAATTACTATTCCCAAATTGGTTAATCAGGAATGATGGAACATAATATCCTTCTACTAGTATTTTGCTTTTAGCTTTTAAAATATAAATAACTTTTAAATGAGTAGAACAGCTGTTCATAGTAAGCTCATTTTTTGACCAAAGATGTTTTGTATTGTATTAAACTGTATTGCATAGGTACATAAATGCTAGTATGCATATGTAGAATGGTGTTATTTGTGTATATATGTTATGTGTGCATAACCAAGTGATTAAAAAATTACTCTTCGAAATCATGAAATTTGGATTTGATCCCGCTATGTGATATACCACATGGCAAGTATCATTTACAAAAAACGCTGGCCAGCCTAATCTGCGTGAGTGTCAAAAGAAACAGTGTGGCTGTGTGGAAACCTCTTGGATTGTCTGTTCTTGTAATTTAAAATCCCTGCCTTGCTTTGCTTATTCTGACTGAAGATTATATCAAGGGTACAAGGGATTGTGGGATACAAGGCCATTTACTGCATTTTTCAATAAGTAGGAATTTTAGTTGATAGAATAACTGTAACATTTAAAGTAAAGGTGAGGTGTTTACTTTTTTATGCATGCAAACAATATATGTGTATAATGTTCTCGTTATCATCGTCATTTTACAGTAATGTTTCCATCCAACCCTTGCTAACAGGGAAAGCAGACATTAAATATAATGATTTTCATGTTAGTATATAGTTAATTGACACACACATATATAAGACAATCACAAGCAGTAGTCTAGAAGAGAGTAAGAATTGACCCCAAAATTGGACTGGACTACTGGATCTGTTGCATTTCAGTTAATTATTTATTTTTGCCAGGAGCACCCGTCACCTTTTCCTCTCAAATTAGGCTGTATATAACTGTTTCACGTTCATAAACTGAGTTTTACCTACACATGTTAAACAGAATAGTTGTCTGTATCTGTAAATTTTTCTTGTAGATACAAGAATACCATTGTAGTTCAAGCATTTACTTAATATCAACATGTTCCTTGGTCCAATCCCCCTCCACAGCACCTTGGTCAGATGTATTCCATTGAAGCTTCTGGTTGACCAATACAATGTGTGTGGCGCTTCATAGATGGAAACTGCAGATGTGTGTTAGAACATTTCAAACGAGACTTGTTTCTCTCACTTATCTTCGAAAGCAGTAACTACAAATAAGAACACACACAGGCCCTGAAAACCCACACAACCTATTGCCAGTGAGGAAAGTGAACTGTAAATGATGATGATGTGTGCTTAGATACGTTCACTGGTGTAACAGAGCAGTGTTTGTCAAAAAGTGTAAATTAGCAGTTTGATAGAATATAGAACTACAAAATAATTACTTGTGTCAACTTGTTTGCTAAAACCACTTGATGGTGGTGTATCTGCATGGTTGCATTCCAATGACTAAAACTCATTGATGTCTTCAATTTATGTACACAATCAATGCTGAGAGTCTGTGCGATTAAAACGTTTCTTTGACTAAAAACAGTTCTCGGAATATCAAAAATAATTTTTTAATCCAGATCAAATTTAAAAAATGCAAGAGCTAAAAAAATGAATTTTAATTTTATAAGAATAAAAAGGAAAATAAGTAAAGCAAAGTAAATAAACAAGAAAACTAACTTAAAAAACAAACACACCCAGACATATATATATATATATATACATATATATATATATATATAGGGTGTATCAAAGTGAATCATCTGATTTCAAAAGGCTATATTTTCGAAACAAATAACCATGTAATCATGTGGTAACTTGTAAAATACATGTCTGAATATAAGGTTTTATTAATGTTATTTACAATTTTTACATGCCTTTCAGTCTTTTGAAATTGGTTAATTCTTTTTGATAACCCCCCCCCCTCTCTCTCTCTTTATATATATATATATATAGAGAGAGAGAGAGAAAGAGTATTAAATATACTCTGTCTTCATTGTAACAATTTTGAAAGCTATCAACAGATTTACTTGCATTATTTAATTTAATTACTAATTCAAAGTAGAGGAAATGGATGTTGAATGATAAGTATATAAGCTCTGTGTGTGCGTATATATATATAGTTTTTGTATTTGTTTTACAAAGTTGTGATGAAAGAGGCATTGTTGTATTAATCTACCAAAGCACAATATATATATATGTGTGTGTGTGAGCGTGTATTTATGTATATATATATATATATATATATATATATATATATATATATATATATATATATATATACAGAGAGAGAGCAAGAGATGCAATACTCAAATGTTCATAAATTGGTTTTATATATTTCTTTGACTCAAACATCTATTTGAAAAAAGTCTATTATTCTTGTTTTTTTTGTTTTGTTTTTTGTTTTTGTTTTCTCTTCTTCACACTATCATTGTCAGTTTTCTGGTGTTTTGGTTGTCAACCTCTTCTTGTATTGTGTCTCTATCTGTTCTTTTTCCTCCGATTGCATCTATTCCGTTCCATTGAAATCTCAGATAGGTGTAGAATAATATTCTTTTCTCCAATAACAAACATGATATATTGTTGCCAAATGATATTGATTTGTGTCTATAGATCTTGTTTTATTTTTATCTTCCTTTCGTGTATATTATATTTCTTGCTTTTTTGTAGTGTTTGTGTCATTTTTTTTTATATTTACTACATGTTCGTTGTCTATTTATATAATTTTTATTTCTCTATTTTATTATTATTTTTTTTCACTTTTCAGAGACATCTTTCAGATAACTGACTTTTTATTTATTTAATATTTTTTTTCAATTCTTTATTTCTTTATTTCTTTCTTTTTTTTTTTCATCATATGGGTTAAAGCATGGTTTTCAGAATTTTTCGATTCCGATATATTTTTGTTTATCATATGGACTAATGTATACTTGGAGTGCATTTGGTTGGTTCCTTGGGTTTATTATTATTGTCATTGTCATCATCATCATCATCATCGTTGTTATTATTGGCTGAATTCTTTCAGTACAACTTTCTGTTTTTAATGTTCATTGATGTTGTTGGTGTTGTTGTTTTTCCGGTTGCTCTACCAACTCTTGGTATTGTTTTCTTTTACTTGTTCAGTCTGGTTGTACAATTTATTAAGTTATGTTTGTTTATCTTATTGTCGTAGTCTCCTTCCTTTTTGTTTGTGTATGTATTCAATACAAATATATACTCACATGGGTGTGTGTACCTGCATTTGTGTTCATGTATGTGTATATATATATGGGTGTGTGTTTGTATATATATATATATGTGTGTGTGTGTGAATGTATATTTACAATATGTTTTAACATATATATATTTACTTTTTATCCTTTTTTTCTATCCTGTCTTCTATCTTTCCTAGTTTTTATCTTGCTTTGTCTTTCCAGACTTTTCCACCAAGTTTGCATACTCTTCCTTCTTGTTGTCTCAATCTCCCTCTCTTTCCCCTTCCTCTAACCTTGATTTGTTTACCAATCCTGCAGGCTTCTTAGACAATGAGATTCCTAGAATCCACCGGAACAAAGGAATTATCAGACTGACCACACCCCATGGAAATCCCAATGAAATAGAGGCTCCTGGTAAGGAAAATTAAACTAACACACTAAAGCCCCTGCAAATCTGTTATTTTAAAATTATTTATCATATTCTTTTTAATATATATAATTTTTTTTATTTTTTGGCTGGCTGCAAAATTTTTTTTTCTCACTCACTCTTTTTGAGTTGCTAAACATATAATTGTTGTTGTGTTGTTGCTTCCTCCTTATGCAAATCTGAAGCCTTTTGCCTCTGTATCAATTTAATAACTGTATATTAGTATATAATCATTTCTTGTACTGCACACAAGGATCCAAGACATTGAGGAGAGTATGAAGGTAAAATCTATAGAACAGTAAAGGGTTTAGATTAAGTAACAATAACATTACATTAATATAAAGGCAATGATAAATAGAACTAACTACAGAACAAAGCAAACTAGAGAAGGGTGCCAAAAATGAGGTAGAAACACATAGGGTGATTTGGAGCATCCTAAACACAGCCTCGGATTGCCTTGATATATCAAATGTAATGCCTTCTTTCAGTTCTTGCCACCAGCCTAATCAACATTTCCAAACCATTGACTAATCCTTTCATTACGAACCTGCCTGAAATTGGCCATGGTTATGATATAAAGCTGTTTATTTCAAAAAGTTTATATTTATTTTAAAGAACCTTCCATCAAAATTATGTCCCTAATAGCAGCTTAATAATTTAGAAAGTTAGTTCTATTATTAAATGCATCAAAATTCTTGATTATTTAAAAAAATGTTTGAAAATCATAGGCGTGTCTTTCATTAGAAATATGGTGACACAAGGGTTCAATCTGGAACCTGGAAGAATGAAAGGCAAAACAACCTTGGTGTGATTTTAGCACAATCTGTAAAGGGCCATAAATAAATGATGTTGGATATTTTATCTGGCACCCTACTGTTCTGCTGACCCATCTCCACTTATAGTATTAATTTTTATTTCTAATGTTAGCACATTTGAACATTGCAAGACATTTCAGAAGATTTCAGCTAGTTAAATCACTGACGGCATTTATCTGGCACTTACTTTATCATCTCCCTGAGAATGATGAAATAAAAATTTACCTACTGTAAGATTTGAACTGAGAACCTAAAAGTACATAAATATTTTAAGGCGTTTTGTTTGGCACATCACTGTTCCTGTCAATCTATCACCACTATTAATAATAATAATAATAATAATAATGATAATAATTATAATAATAATTGTTTCTACTTTTGGCACAAGGCCATCAATTACCCAGTGCATTACTGGTACTTTATTTTATCGACCCCGTAAGGATGAAAGGCAAAGTTAACCTCGTAATAATAATAATTTCTTTTTCTAGCCACTAGGGCTAAAGATATAGACTAGATGACAATAAAAGGGTGGATTCTAGGTTAACAATGAAACATTAATAAATAAAATTAACAGTACAGAATGATATAGGAAGCAAGTTAAACACCCCCAAAATGATAAACAAACCATATAGAATAATTCAGGGCAAATCAGAACACAGCTTTGGAATTCTCTGGTACACCATAGCAAATGTATTATGAAAATGATAAAAATAATTTCTTTTGATTGGCCACAAAGCATATGGCATTGGAAAGGTGGGATTTACATCAAGTAAAATGAGAGTTTCAAATTCAGAAATAATGAAATACAATTCCATTTTGTTGTATTATAATAATAATAATAATAGTAATAATAATTAATAAGATTTTTTGCTTAGGCACAAGGCTCATTTTTGTCAAGAGGATGCAGTACAATTTTGTCCCCACAAAATATCACTGGTATTCACATAAATGTTGTGCTCAGCACCATCACAAAAACAGTATTTTTCCTGGTCATTTTTTGCAAGTCCCAAATCACTTTTCTTTTCAATGTTTTTTCTTCTTTCTCTCTTTTCCTCTATTCATTCTTCTGCCATTATTACTACAGTTACTACTACTATCATCACTACTATTTTGTAGTTTTCTTGTTTTCTTTGTTCTCTCTTCTTCATCTTTCTTCATGTCTCATTTCTTTCATCTTTCAGTTTCATTCACTCACTACCTATCGTTTTCCTTTTGTAACTTAAGGTTTCTGTTGCAGTTATTATTGCTACTACGATCTCCCTTTCAGCTTCTTCTACTTTACTTGCTTTACTTACTTATTCTCACTATTTATCTATCCATCTATTTATCTATCCATCCATCTATCTATCCATCTATCTATCTATCCATCTATCTATCTATCTATTATCTATCCATCTATCTATCTATCTATCCATCCATCCTTCCAATCATCTGTCTGTTCATCCATTCATTCATTTCATCCTTCTATCCATCTATTTGTTCATCTACCCATACATCGACCCTCTATCAATACATCCATATATCTACCCTTTCATCCACCTAATCTACCCATACATCCACCCTCTATCAATACATCCACACATCTACCCTTTCATCCACCTAATCTATAATCTACCCATACATCCATATATCTACCCTTTCATCCACCTAATCTACCCATACATCCACCCTCTATCAATACATCCACACATCTACCCTTTCATCCACCTAATCTACCCATACATCCACCCTCTATCAATACATCCACACATCTACCCTTTCATCCACCTAATCTACCCATACGTCCACCCTCTATCAATACATCCATATATCTACCCTTTCATCCACCTAATCTACCCATACATCCACCCTCTATCAATACATCCACATATCTACCCTTTCATCCACCTAATCTACCCATACATCCACCCTCTATCAATACATCCACACATCTACCCTTTCATCCACCTAATCTACCCATACATCCACCCTCTATCAATACATCCACACATCTACCCTTTCATCCACCTAATCTACCCATACATCTACCCTTTCATCCACCTAATCTACCCATACATCCACCCTCTATCAATACATCCATATATCTACCCTTTCATCCACCTAATCCACACATACATCCACCCTCTATCAATACATCCACACATCTACCCTTTCATCCACCTAATCCACCCATACATCCACCCTCTATCAATACATCCACACATCTACCCTTTCATCCACCTAATCTACCCATACATCCACCCTCTATCAATACATCCACATATCTACCCTTTTATCCACCTAATCTACCCATACATCCATATATCTACCCTTTCATCCACCTAATCTACCCATACATCCACCCTCTATCAATACATCCATATATCTACCCTACATCCACCTATCTACCCAACTATCCATCTGTCTACCCATTTCTCAATCTATCCCCACCTCACTCACTCCACCCGTCTCCTGTCTTGCACTAAAACACTGGCTGGTTTTGTTTGTTGTTTTATCTATCTTTTGTGTGATAACTAAGTAAAAAAAATCACATTGCTGTTGATGTCTTAACTCACTCTTTAGCATATTGGTGTTGTTTCTGTGATGCTTATTGCCCTTGCATGCAAAACATTGTTTCACTTTGTGGCTACATTCCTTTTGGGGTTATATTAACCAAAAGCGACTTTCATGTGGTGTTTTCTTGTTTTTACTTATCTATATTGCAGTTATGAATGTATATTTTAAAATAATCAGCATGGACCATCACCTAATTCCTCTTTCCATGTTTCACATGGACACCATGTTTTCATTTGGTGTGCTCATCTGTTTCTTCAACTGTTGTAGACACTATGTCGTTGTCAACTGTACACAGCATGTTTTGCTGTATATATGCATGTCTTCACTGGTTGTATACATTATTTGTGTTATACTTATATCACTACTCACATTTTCATTAATTGCAACACATTTTATTTGATGTTGTCGGCTTCTGTGTTGTGATTTTGGTTATAATCAAGTTAGATTGAAATATTCCTTTCGAGGAATGTGGTCAATTCTCTTAGACTCATCATGTTTTCTGTTTCTGTTGTCTTCTTTGTCTTCATTTGCAATCATTATTAGATTTTCTTTGAAATTTTAATTCTGTTCTGTTTGGTGTGGGCATAATGTCTTTATTGCAAAGAATGATACTTTGATGTCAGCACAATAAAGTAGACATGGGCACACTGATTTTGTCTTCTGTAGTAATATCATGGTTTCATTTGTTTTGGATACTAGTTACCATGATTGTAATTTATAGTCCATTGTGATTAGGTTGTTGTGTGGACAGTGGAGATTGCTTCATTATAGTGGAAACCATATTTTTATCTGTTGTCATCATCAGAGTTACAACAGACACTGTTCTTATCTTAAATTTGGCTTTGCTGGGGTGGGAATGTCATGTCATTTGGTTGAGTGGAGAACATTCTGGGCACTATCTTGTGGTTGTTTGAAACATGAATGCTTCATTGTCAGATCATCGTAGATTTGTAGGAACCATACTTCTGCAGATATCACACAGCTTTGTTGCAGACATCATAGCTTTGCTGTAGATGCTATAGCTTTGTGGATAGTACATCTTTGTGGACACCACAGCTTCTGTGAATTCACTACAGATTTGTTGTGAATACTACAGCTTTTGAAGAATCACTACAGGTTTGTTGTGAACATCACAGCTTTTAGAGAATCACTACATGTTTGTGGACAGACAGCACAGCTTTTGGTGTATCACTACAGGTTTGTTTTGGACAGCACACCTTTCAGGGTATCACAACAGGTTTCTTGTGAACACTACAGATTTGCTGTTAATATCACGACTTGTAGGGAATCACCTCAACAGTTTGTGTGTATTTTACAAATCATAATTTTTTTTTGTATTCTTGTTTATTTTATGGCATATATATTACAGGGACGCAGTCTGATTCAATGATTCAAACATTTGTTTTACAATCATGAGGTTTGGTGGTTCAGTCCCACTTCATGTCAATTTGCCTTTTACCATAGCCTTGGTTCAACCCAAATCTTGTGGGTGAAATTGGGTTGACAGAAACTGTTTGGACTGTACATGCAATTCAAAGGGCCAGTCTTGTCACACACTGTCATGCTGAGGCTTTGAGAATTATATTAAAGGTACAGATGCCTATGGAATACTCAAACACTCATTAATACATAGGCTGTGCCAGTTATCAAACAACTGGAATATCTGTCATCAAAGTGATAGAAATCTATTTACTTTTCTTCTATTACAGGGACAGTGTGATAACAATAACTTCTACTCCTATAATATCTTTTGTTGAAACTTTAACCATTTTGTTTTCATATTTCTAATGAAATACACTGACAATATGTTTCAATTAATTTTGAAAATAATAAAAATAACTAACATTTTCATTTGTAAGCTAATGTTTGGAACCTTATGCAACCCTTTTTGTACCACACTGTCTGATACTACCCTTTGTTCTACAATTCAAAGCAGTTTATTTTAAGGTGTTTACAATTATCTAAACACCTTCCATAACAATTTCATGTAAAACCTTTAAGTCATTTTCCAGACACCAGATTAATAATGAGGACATTAGTTATATTACTAAATGCCTCCAAATTCTTGATTATTTTCAAAATGATTTGAAAATCAGAGAAGTGTCTTTCATTTAAATTGTGGTAAATAAGGTGTTCAAAAAAAGTTCTTACATAAAATAAGTGAGATGGTTTAAATATAAGTATAAACACTAGAAAATTGGCAGTTTTATATCAGAACCAAGGTGGTGAGTAATTAGAAGATCAGCTAGAATGCTTTATAGTGTTCATTTCTGGGTTCAAATCCTGCCTAGGTCAAGTTTGGCTTTCATCCCTTCAAATTTGATTTTAAAAAAAGTACTGATCCAGCAGTGGAGTTGATTCTTCCTTGCTCTCTATCACACTCTCACCTTATTTGGAATAAATAGGCTGTGTTCAGATCTTGAGAGGGATGGGCTCCCAAGAAATGCTCCATGTAACCTGCAGGGTTTCCAGGTGCATGCATACATACCAGGACCAATAACAATTTCAGGGGGGTTGTACACACAAGGTTTAATGTTGTGTGTGTGTAGACATTGAAAATTGAATTCCTTTCTAGGCATCCTCAATATATTTTATGGGTTCTGACCATGATAGAGCATCCACGCCATAGTTTTTTATTACCTTAAATGATGAGATGGTCATGGCTGGAACTCTTTTAATCATAATTGCTGGATCAGGGATGGTCTGATACTAAACAACAACATAGCCATCTGTGTATGAGAATAATATATTCATGTGTGGAGCTTCTACCTTTGTTATGTGAGTGGTTAATGACAACTGAAGTAAGCTTGCAGGCTGTAAAACCAGTTAGTTCAAGAATTATGAGTTTATAGGTTTGTGAATTGATACAGCAACCTCAATACTGCACAGCTGCAAGTTCAAGTCCTGTTGTTGGCACTCTGTTAATACTTTGTTTTAAGTGTTTGTTCATTTTGCATATTTTTGAGTAAAAACAAGCTGTGATGCATGTATGATTGTGTGAGACAGAGAGCCAAAAGAAAAAGAGAGGGACTAATGTTGAAAGGAGATTAGTGTTCAGTGTATTATGGTGGTGTTAGTGGTGATGGTATTGCTAGTGGTGGTGGTAGTAGATATTGATGAATCAGTAAACTTCTCTGCTGTAACTGAAATCACAGACATACCACATGTCATTTATCAACAAATTCCGCAGAGGTCATTGATGATTTGAATTTTTATGTGGGTGGAGAGTTAGCTTCCTGTCCTTCCACTCTCGTCTCGTTACCCCACCTCCAGCTGATATGTCCTTGGGAAATTAGTCATTAATCGATGATGTGTAAACAGTCTTGTGTGTTTATAGAGAACATTGCAGCAAATAAGCATTAGAGGAATGTTCTTCAGACAGATGTATTTGATGATGGTGTTTATAATCATCATCATCATCATTACCACAACCCCTATCATTATTTGTTAGCATCGTTACTGCAAAAGCAGTGTGCACTGCTCCTTCCAACAGTCCAAAGCAATATATATATATTTTTAAATAGCATATATACAAAGTGATAGACAGATAAGGAAAAGATAGGAGAGAAATATAAGAATTTTGGTTACGGTAATTTGATGTTTGGGTGAGTTGTAAAATAATAAAAAGCACATCGCTGTATTGCAGCTCCAGGTAAGGCCAGACGAAGCAGACTGACCTATGGCATGTGAGTAGTAGTTTGACTACTGGATCAAATCCATGAATGCATTGTATTTCAATATTCAACTGGTGTTCCTGTGGGGATCATCATGTTTCTGACATGATTTACTATGTTAAGGTGCTAGACTTCAACCAGTAGTCGGTAAAAGTTGGGCAATTGAGGTGTTCTTTGTGGGATCTCAGACCTTTTCAATTTTATTTTATATATACATGCAGGTCTTAGGCAATACCAAAGATGTCAAAAGCTATTATGAGCAGAAAATACTGATCCCTAACTTAACTACTTGATCCCTGGCCATCCACATGGAAAAATTCCTAGTTATTAATTAAAATTGGGTGGGGAATAAATGTACAAACTTGACAACAATCATAGTAATACTTTACTGAAGTGAAGAACTCAAGCTAAAGTAACAATGTAAAATGATAGCTCAGTTGTTCAACAGAAAGTGGTGTAAATAACAATGTTAAACTGATGGTGTGGCAGAAAAGAATACTAAACTAGTAGACTATAGTCTAATATTATTAGGAACACAATGCTGAACTGGCTGGTTCAAATCATTTTAATCAGTGTAGAAGTAAAGATAAGGAGAAAGATATGTCTAGTGGTGGTTGTAGTGGTAGTAGTAAATAGAAATAGTCATGGTAGTAGTGGTGATGGGGTAACTTACTGATTGTGGTGTTAGTTTTCACACATTGAGAAAATTAGCAAGGTGTATGTATCTATGGTGATAGCATACTCCCTTCCACCTACCACAACACATATGTGTTGTTGGAATTACATGACTGGCTGGAGAAGAGGGTGAGGGACTGTCAGTGGATTGTGCAAGAGTCCCACTCCCTGAAAAGTAATTTTCTTTCCTCTGACAGGTGATGTAACATGTGCACAGGTAGTCTAGTGGAGGAGGAGAGGAAGGATTTAGAATAGAAAGAGTCGAAGAAAAGAAGAAAAATAAAGATATTGGAAGTGAGTAAAACATGTGGTGGAGAGAAGCTGTTTGTGCAAACAAGGGATAAAAACAGGCGGTGTTAAAGTCTTGGGAAATGTGTTAACCCTTTTGTTACTATATTTTTAATCAGATACACTGCTTATATGACACACTGTATATACTCGAATATAAGCTGACCCCCTTACTTTATGCCTGAGAAATGGGCAAAAATCCAAACCCCGTTTATAAGCAGAGGCAGCTAATCCACACATGGTGTGATTTAGAAATTCTCATGTGTGGATAAAATGTTTACGATGTCTTAATAATTTGATATTTAAAATGTTTTATGTGTCATTTAGAGAATAGTTTTTGTTTCACAAATCCACTGCATAATGACTGTTTTATCATTTCATCCATTTTATAAAGTTTCTCAGTTGAACTCAGAAACCTGTTACACATGCAAGATAATCACTGCAAGGTACTGACAAAACCCCCAAGTGAAATAAGGCACCACTCTGCCACATTTTTAGAAAATTTTATTTCTTTATATTTAGAAATTGTAAAAGCATGAGAAAATTCTAAATAAATATAATATAAAGAAATGGAGATATTTTTAGTTTAAGGTATTATTTGAAATAAAAATAGATATTTAACCATTATGTTATGGAGATCATTAAACACACTAGGGGGAATTGAAGTGAATAGGGAATAGTTGAAAGAAATCAACTAAGGGTAGGAGGGTGAAGAGCAGCAGGGCAAAAGAAATGATAGAGAGCTTGTGAAATAATACAAAACAAGATTGAAAAAAAAAAAGGTATGTGTAAGGGATAATTTTTTATTAAAAAGTTCAAATAATAAAAATGTGTTGGTAATGTTCTGAAGGCAATGACGATATAGTAAATGTAGAAAAACAGTGTTTCATTATGAAATAATCACTCCAGATATTTTAGTACCTTATTTACGTAGAATTTGATGTTGGTGAAAATCGGCAAAATATTGATCATGAATATAAGCCATCCCACCATTTTACCATCGGTTTTTTTGGTCACATATTCAAGTATACACTATAATTAGTTTTGAAAATAATTTTACAATGGTTCTTATATAAAATTATGATTGATGATTTATATATATGTACATGTATGTCTCTGTCTCCCTCTCTTTATATATAATGCTTGTGTCATGATAAAATGCACTGAGTACACTCTATAAACCAGTTAGCATTAAAACACGTATGTAGCTATAGAAACAATGTGCAAGATATGATTATCTAACCTGTCTAGCCTCAGTTCAAGACAATCCATCTAATCCATGCAAGCCTGGAAAATATATGTAAAATGGCAATGATAATGACAATATATATTCTATGTGTGTATATATTTGTATCATGTAACTTAGCAGTTCAACAAAAACAAATTGATAAAATAAGTACCAGTGTTGAAGAAAATATGTTTTGGGCTCAATATGATCGTTTAAATCCCTTCATGATTATACTCCAGCATGGTCTCAGTTTAATGACTAAAGCAAGTAAAAAAATATATATATAAAGTATACAAAGTGAAATAGAGAGAATAAGGGAAAAGTTTATATAATGAAATAACAAAAATGATGTGGGCTGTCTTATAAAAACATCCTACATAAGTCTATTGTACTTTGCAGTACAAAACATTATTTAACATAACATTAATTGAAGAACAATGTACCAAGTAGACCAAATGATTTGTTTATATTTCAAAATTATTTTAGAAATAGAAAACAGTGATGTTTTGGCTGTTAAGTGTTTTTGTTTCATATTGTCATAATATTCTTGTTCCAAATGTTGTTGTTTGTGTGTATGATATATATATATCAAAGTAACCGACATATCGCTTAAGGTTACCTAAGCTCAGGTTACAACTAATCTGTAATGAGGAGTGTATGTATACATATATATATATGTGTGTATGTGTATGTATATATATATATATATATATATATATATATACATACATGCAGAGAGAGAGAGAGAAATGGAACTGTTTCATTTGTATGAAATCATCATTTATATGTATATATAATGAAGATGCCTATACTCTACCAGTGTATTGAGTACCTTTTTTAACTGTGGTTACCCCCTGACACTCAGGAATCTACGTATTATATATATATAGTGAAGATGTACTGCCTAGATGTAAGTGTGTTGGGTTCAGTATTGATTGTATGTTCTTAGATTTAATCCTGAACTGGTCAGCGCATTGTGCCCTTGAGTATGGCACTTCATTTCATGTGCTCCAATTCACTCAGCTGAAATAAATAAGTACCAGCATCAACTGGGTTTTAATATGACAATGAACTGGCATCCTGTACATGGAGGTATGTTGTACTTTCTATCATTTAACACCAATGAAATCCCAGCTGATAAACTTCAGCCTGATGAACCTTTGAGTTTGGAGCAGACATAACATTAACCTTATATATGTTAATGTATCTGTGTGCTCATGTTTGTATGTATGTAGAATTTTTCTCAGTCTGTGATGTTTTTTTGTTGTTTTTATTTTTTCCAATGTTACCATTTAAATGTTTACTTTGTGTCATGTCATTATGTCTTTATTGTAAGTACAGTTTGGTTAATGCCCTGGCGGTTTTATTACAGTCTGTTGTCATAGTTGTTGATATTGTCAGTTTCATCAACTTGCTTGAAAGGTAGTTGTTTATTCTCTCTCTCTCTCTCTCTATCTCTCTATCTCTCTCTATCTCTCTATCTCTCTCTCTCTCTCTCTCTCTCTCTCCCTCTCTCTCTCTCTTTGTGTTGTTTTATTGGGAGGATTTTGATGTTTGTTGTTATTACAAACAATGTTTGAGTGCAACTATAGTTTATATGCTGAAGGTAAAAAAAGAATGCTGTAATAGGAGAGTAAGGAAAAACTACACTTAATTCATTATCAAAACAACAGCAATCTAGAGGTGGTGAGAGCCACAGATGGGCCTCAGACCTTTAAAAATTATGTGTGAGATATGATACAATATACATGTGGGTCATTACAAAATGAAGTTGCTGATCTCTGGTTGAAATAGTAATTTTCATCAGAAGATAATGTTCTTGCTATATTCATCGTCATCATCATTCTTTTTTATGGTTTCTTTTCTATGCTAACATGGGTTAGTTGATACTTCAAGCCATACCGTGTGGGATTTGAATAATTGGGTGTGACCAATTACAAAAAGTGTTTTGTCAGACATTCTACTGATTCCACAATTCATTTGGTGTGTGTGTGTATACACACACACACACACATATATATATATATGAGAGAGAGAGAGGTAGGGATTTGGTATATGGAAAATATACAGAAGCCCGTTGAATGTATATATATATGTGTGTGCGTGTCCATGTTTGTTTATGTCCTACAACTTAGCAGTTTGCCAAAAAATAGATTGATAGAATAAGAAAAGAGTAAGTACCACGGTCAATATAATTAGCTAAATCCTTTTAAGATATGCCCCAACAAAACTGCAGACTATTGACTAAAACCTTTAAAAGAATGAACATATATGCGCACATGCATAAAATGATGGGTGTGAAACACAGTAGTGTAGAAATGTGATTGGGACTTAGATATATATTTACTGCTGCTGCTGTTACATATATGATTTAGGTGGGTGAAGGAATTGAAACACAAGTTCCCATTGCTCTCGTTAAAAAAGCTGTTAATGAAAACCATGTGGAGGCACTTTAGACCATAACAGCTTTACAAACATGCATCCATTACCGTATATTTCTTCCCCTGAGACATTCAGTTTGTTTACAGTCCTAGATTACAATCAACTCAATAAAGAATTGCAATGTTTAATAAATAACCAATTTGCTGTATTTAAACTTGGTAAAATGAGTTGTGTTGAAGGTGTTATGTTTTCTGTTTTGTTCGTTTATTTTTATTTTTTATTTTGTAGGGCTTGGTGTATTGTTGTATGTTTAACATACTTTGAAAAATGTTGAGAATGTTTTACATTACTGACCTATCATCTATTGAACTCTCTCTCTGTGTAACTTTTACTTTATGAGATGAAGTGTAGATGTAGTATAGTCTGCAGGGAATGGGAAATTTACTTTATAACATTACAAGAAATAATCAGCTTTCAATATTCAGATGGAAGGATTAGTTTACATAGGTTTTCTATGTTTCCCTATATTTGTTTGTTTTTGCCTTTCATTTCGTACTTTCTTAATGAAATATGGGATAAAAGAATGTTGACTGAAGTGCTTTTTAGTGCTTTCATTTTGAGTTCAAATCTCAATATGACATACTTAGGAAATCGACTTAATATTTCACCTGGTTTAAAACCAATATCCAGTATTTGGGTACATTTAATTGATTCCTCTCTGTTGCGAGCATTTAGACAAGGAGCCCAGTTTGAGAATGCCTCACTTGAAGGCCATGGGAAGTATCATAGGCCCTGCCTTTCCCTTCCATTAAAAACAAAATGACAACAATATAGAGAGTGGTTGGCAGAATTGGTAGAGCATCTGATGAAATACTTTGCAGCACAGCATATCTTTTTGTTCTGAGTTCAATATTTGTCTATGTCCATTTTGTTTGGAAAGGAAATGATTGACATGATCCCAGACCTCATTCACTTACCGAGTGGAGTGGAACTTGTCAATTTAGACCAAGAAAACAATGTTTCCACTGGTCTTGCCATTGCTGATACTATTTCCCAGTTGCAACCCCTGGCAGAAAGAGCAATGTAAAATAAAGTATCTTCCTCACCTGGTTCAGGAAACAAACTTGTGACCTGTGTTTGAGGTTGATAAACTGGGTACAAGTCAATGGAAATAAGCACTGGAGATATTTGTGATTCTCCATAGCAGCAGTCTCTACTAGTAGTCCATAGAACTGCAGGTCTCTGCAAATGTACTGTATTGAGCTTGTTGAGTAGACAGACCTTTCAAATATGATGGTAGTAAATAGCTTGGTAACCGTTGCACTATAGACTAGAAAGTGGGGCTCCAGCATGGCTACATACCCCAACAAATGAAGCTTGTAGAAAAATAAACTGTATATTTGAGCAGAAGTATTAATCAGTGTCTCGTGTTTCCTATTAAGCTGATTGGGTGAGATAATGTTGTGATGCTGTGCTGTTTCCAATTACAGTTTCTTAGTGAAAGAAGAGTATACCTCATCATATGGTTCTAGAATATGCTGTTTAAACCAAATAGTTTTTTTCTCGCAACTATAGTTCCATGCCACTGCCATCAGCAGACAAGAACTGTTTTATCACTGTATTAACTGTATTAAGATACTAGTCTTTTGTTTGTAACCATTTTTCATTGGCTGGTTTTTAATGTTGTTACATTGTGACATTGCCTATGGATATCATCATTTCATTGTCCAACACATACATACATATATATATATTTATATATATATATATAGTTAAAAAATATATATGTATATAGTTTAAAAAAATACATATATATAGTTAAAATATATGTATATGTAAATATATTCAGATGTGTGTGTTTATATATATATATATACAATATATATATATATATATATATATATTAGTTAAAAATGTATGTATATGTAAATATTTGCATGTGTGTATTTATATGTAATGACAGACATGCACACTAACTATATTGTATACACTTATATATTTGTTTTCTCATATTCACACAAGTGTTTCACCTCTCATTACTCAACACTTACCACTTTGCTTGTTAATCTCATTTTATAATTAGTTTCTAACTACAATTATTAAATACATCAATAGATTTTACTACTTGATATTAACATATAATGCTATATTGTATTCATGTTTCTCTTTGTTCTTTTTTTTTTTTTTTTTTTTTTTTTTTTCATACAGCAATAAACTTTGGAATGTGCTATTGATCTCTGTTTAAATTGGTCATCATTTTATTTACAGAAATTAACAAAAGATTAACAATTTGCTATAAGGGGAAAAAAACAAGAAAAAAAAATCTTTATTAACTCTTTGAGTACCAGTACTGTTTCTTTGGCATTTTATCACCCCAGGCATGAATTACATGTTAATTGTTGCTTTTTTAAAAAACAAACTATTAAAATAACTATACAACAGATATCTAGAGAGTATGTACTTTAATGTTGTCTAGATCTGTGATTTAGAAACTGAACTAAAACATACCAATATGTCTCTTTGGCACAGTAGAGGTATAAGGTAAATAACCTACTGATACAGTTTTAGTACTGAAAGAGTTAGTGTACAATTTTATTAATGTATTAAATATATGAAAAAAATGTATTTGTAATTTTTGTGTATTTTATAAAATGTTTTAAATTGAAAAAAGAAAAATGAATATATAGTCTTAGGTATGGTTGTGTGGTTAAAGAGTTTGCTTAACTAACAAGCAGATATCTGTTCACTTCCACTGCATGGCACCTTAGCCTCATGTTGACCAAAACGTTGTGAGTGAAATTTGATAAACATAATCTGTGTTGAAGTTAATTACACACACATTTATATGAGTGTATTTGTGCTTATATTTCCTATTTGTTTATATCCCATAACTTTAACACTTAGACAAATATTCTTTTACTGGTTTCAGTCATATGACTGATGCCCTAAAGGGATTTAATCAATCATATCGACCCCAGTACTTTTATTGATCTTTATATGTTGAACTGCTAAGTTACAGGACATAGATAAACAGTTAATGTAAAAACAGACCACCCTTCCTCACATACATACATGCTTCTGCATAGTTTCCATCTAACAAGTTTTATGCACAATTCATAGGTTAACCTAAGACGACATTAGAGGCATAAAGGTTCCATGCCTAGGAGCTGAACCCCAAAACGTGTCATTGTGATTTGAATTTCTTACATACCCATAGTTGTACCTATATAATTATTTATATATATACAATTGTTGATATTTTTTCATGTTTCTCTATACTTATTCTTTTTTTATCATTAAATATTATAAGTAAAATTATCTCTATTTTTTTTTTTATGTTTACTGTTTCAAGCCAGTGGGCTGTGGCCATGCTGGAACATCACTTCATTATCTTCAGTTTCAAAAAAATAATAACAAATATATATTTCTCTTCTGCAGATCATCGACCAATTAACCCGAGAAATCATCTGACTACGGCTGAATTTATTCCGACTCCCATTTTTATCGGTTCGCTGGTTTTTGTCTTCCTGTTGGCAAGTGGTCTTGGATTTATCGTTGGCTTCAAAGTGAGCACCTGCAAAGATTCTCAGGACAACGACTCGACGATTGATGATGCCACAGCAAACCTGCGTGTGCACCAAGAGACCGACCACTATTATGCCAAACCAGATAATCGTGCTCCGACGAAATACAACAACTACTGGGACGGCTCTCCAAGAGCTGGCAAAGTACCAAACAATGGTTCTGAATTCCGACCTGTGAACACTTATACAAATGTTAAAGGGAAGACTTATTTATAGCCAAGGGAGAATAAAAATTATATATAAAAATTAATGTGGTTATGATTGTTTTAAGAAAGCTAGTACAATGCAAAATAGGAATACAAGAGTGAAAATTAGTGTAAAGTAAAAAAAACAAAAGAAAACAACAGTTTACACTTTTACTTTATATCTCATGATATTTTCAGGTTAGGACCTCTTTTTCACGCAACACTCCATTTCTTTTCTTTTGACAAAAGAAGTCCTAACCTCGAAATATGAAATATAAAGTAAAAGTGTAAACTGTTGTTGTTGCTTTTTTTCTTAGTGTACTCTACTCTAGTTTTCACTCTTGTATTTCTACTTTACATTGTACTGGCTTTCTCAACACAATTATAATGAAAAATTAAATTTAAAAATAAAAAAAAAAATAAAAATGTGGAAAAAATTCCCAAAAGCAAAAACAAAACAAAAAATAATCAACCGACTGAAAAATCTTATAACAAAAACAATAACAACAAAGACAACTAAAAAACAATAAAAGAACAAAATGAAAATAAAACGAAACAAACTGCAAAATATCATATGGGGGCAAGACACAACAAACCACTCCACTGTCGAAGGAGCGGGCGGTGGGTGGGTACTTTCATTATTGATAATTATTACAAAATATGATCATTGTCATTAATAATTAATGATTATTTATCGATTACATCTATAATATGTTTTTTTTTTCTGTCTTCTTTTTCTTTTTAATATCTTAGTCAGTTCCAGTTATTATTAATCAGAAACCATTATTATTATTATTAAATGGCATTATTGTTATTATTATTAAGCAGGTGGATTGGCAGAATTGTTAAAGTGTAGGATAAAATGCCTTGGGATATTTGTTCCAGCTCTTACCTATGTGAAGTCACCCTGCCCCTCTACGGAGGTTAACTCTACCTTTCGTCTTTCCAAGCTTGATAAAGTAAAGTACCAGTCGAATTCTGGGATTGATTTAGTTGACTTTCCCCTCCCTCCAAAATTGCTGGCCTTGAGTCTATATTAGAAACCATTATCATTTTTGAAAGAGAGGGTTAAGATTTTTCAGATATAGTTTGAGAGAGGCGTCAGTATTTTATAGTCTCATCTCTCTCTAAGTTCTGAGTTTGAATCCCACCGATGGTAGATATATATTTTTTCTTTTTGCCTTTCATCTTTCTCTACTGCTGGTGATGGTGTTGATAATAGTGGTAGTGGTGTTGGTTGTGATGATGGCTGTAGAGGAGGGTTGATGAAATAAATACTTACATTAAATAATGATAGGGGTAGATATTTATTCAATCAACTTAAACCACTTCTCCTGAACTATGTTGCCTATGGTTTAAGCAAAGACTAGAAGAAGAAGAAGAAGAAAAAGTGTGTTAGACTTAATCTGTTGCTCGGGTTTCACACCCCTACCTAGTCCTTCAGTGCTTTTAGCAGAGATCACGCTGTTGCAAGTATTCAGGTCATGTCTCCAGTTTGAGTTTCCCTTCCTCCCTCCATCTCACCAGTCTTTGAGTTACTGAAAAGAGTCATGGACCCTGCACTTCTTCCTCTAACTATACAGAAAAAAAGAAAAGAAAATCATTTTTTTTTTTAAATACACTTTATTTATTATTTTTTTTTTTTTTAGCAAGAATGGTAAGTGTTCTAAAGGTGGCTCAATTGCAATTCTGAGTTTTGAACATATATTTGACACATTTCTTTGTTGTTTTTTTTTTTTTTTGTTTCTGTCTTTTTTTTCATATCTGGGCTGGTGCAGGGGAAGGCTGAGGAAGAATATTATAAATAAAATACATGGTGGTAACAAATTTAGTGTTGCCATTTCCATCTGTGCTACTCAAATAGTTCTATATAAATATACCAACACCTCAACCTTTAGATATTTTAGCTGGGCTCATCTTGTCTATGAAAGAAAAGGTAAGCATTGGTGTTTATTCTAGCGCCTTACATTCTGAGTTCGATCCTCACCAATGTCCATTTTGTTCTTTCATCCTTCCAGAGTCGATGGAATAAAAATCCCATCAAGTACTGGGGTTTATTTAATCAAATGTTTGGTTTTGTGCCTCGGATAGCATTTAGTTATGGCCTTTTACATCCTGAGTTCAAATCCTGCTGAAGTCAACTTTGCTTTTTATCCTTCCAGGGTTGATAAATTAAGTACCAATCAAGATTTGGGGGTGATATAATTGGCTTTCTTCTCCCAACAAATTACTGGCTTTTTACATAAATTAGAAATCATCGTCATTATTATTATTATTGGCAGTGAATTGGTCGAATCATTAGTGTGTTGAACAAAATGCTTCATGGCATTTGTTCCAACTGCTTACATTCTGAGTTCAAACACCTCTAAGGTTAACTTTATCTTATCGTCTTTTGGGAATCAATAAAATAAAATACCAGTTATGTATTGGAGTCAATTAAAATTGACTAATCCCTTCCCTAAATTACTGGCCTTGTACCTAACTTGGATACCATTACCATCATCATTATTATTATAAACATTTTCTTTGATCTTATACTTCATCTTTTTTCTTCTTCATCTCATTAATATTTTTCTTTGTTCTAAAATGGGATCAGGAAAAAATTATTTTGTTCCTTAACACCAGCAGCAGCAGCATTCAAACACCCACATAACATGAAAGCAATCAAAATATTTTTATTGAAAAAAAATTAATAATAATAATAAATTAATAATTAAAAACAAATTACAAAAGCAATACATAAACAAAAAGAATATAAACAAGGTTGTTTATGCTGCTTTTCAGCTTGCTTGTGTTTATTAATTTTTTATAATTAATTAATTTGTCAAGTGAGTAGAAGGCCTTGATAAGAGTGTTGATGTGATAAACCACATTTTTCCATTAACACATCCTATATGAGAGGGCATCAAAAAGCAACTGTGCATTAGTAACCAAATATCTCTAAGATCATGTCCTACCATCATAAAAAGTGGAAGGATAATGGAGTCCTTATATAAGAAAAGGTGATCAGGGCTGGGTCACCTTTGATCATAGTTCTGATTCATCAAGCTAAACAACATCACAAACACACATATGTGATGCTAAGAATGGCTGCCTCTTGGAAGAAAAAAACTCAGTACATGTATAATAAATTATATTTTTTATTGAGAGGAATTCTTTTTCTTGGTCCACTTATTCCTAAGAGAGTCATAGGAGCAGAGTTCTAAAACAGACCCTCTAGAATGTCCTATTGGAACCAACAATCTTTAAACAATCTGGCTGGATCTTCAAGTGAACCCAATAAAAAGTTATGGATGTTATCTCCAACTATCTTGCTCATGGTCAACCTCTGAGTCTCCTGCCTGTTGGTTTTGACCATAAAATCTGACCTGTTGATGTGAGGTATTGAAGGTGCAATTTCTCACAGCAACTAACCAGTTTCATCGCAGTGGAGAACCATCAGGCTGTCGTGTGATTATATATATATACATATATATATATACATATATATAATGTAAATCAGGATGGATTCAGTTTAAAACTGTTTAGACCATTACTATATAGAGTCTGGAACTAGCTATTGAATTGGCAAGAGCTCAGCCACCATGCCCTGACTCTTTATAATATATATATATATATATATATGTATCTATCTATGTATGTATGTGTGTGTGTGTGTGTGTGTGTGTGTGTACACCTTTGACCATAGGTCTGCTGGATCAGGTCTGAGCTGAGGTTAAACTACATACAGCAAGATCCACAACTGACCATTTCCTTCTCTGTGAGGATGCAATCCATTCATGTCTCTGCTCAACACCTTCTTGCATGCATTACACTATAGATGGCCAGTACCACCTTTATCACACCAAATACTATTTGTTACCTGTAAGTTTGAAAGATTGAGTTGGGTGGGTTTTGCAACGTATATAATGCCTTGACTGACTTCTAGTTTCCTTGTCATAACCAGCTGTCACCTTCTACAACTTGAGCCTATGCCCAATTTATTCAACTGCTAGAAATAACGGCTAGATCTCCTTTCAAATTAGACGTTGCTATCTTATTGGATAATTTAGTCCAAAATACACTATATCTGAAAACAAGATAGATAGGTCAGCCCTGATGAAGCAGATGTCTAAACATCCACACAAACCATTTACCACAATCTTGAGTGGTCGGGAGTGTATTGGTTGACTATCTTTTTCCACCTACACCCTACTGTGTGGCCCCCAAAACTGATTATAAACTCAGACTAAATGGACATGTAGACTCCATTATAAATAGCTCACTCTATTTTAGTAATCAATGCTGAATACATTTATGTATGGGTCACAAGTATATGCATGAATTGTGGTTTACTTATAAGTAACAGGACATATGCATGTATATATATTGTATATGATGGACTTACAAGAAATAGAACACATGAATATATGATATACTTATAAGTAAGGTAACAGAAAAAAGGAACTATAATTTGTGATAAGTAGGCCTATACTAACTGGCCTGACAAAATCGTAGTTCCATGTCAACAGGGCCATCTGTACACAAGGGGCAAGATATTTAGTTTATTGGCTGAACCACCTCCTTTTATAGTGTTGACATACCTTCTACCACCATTCACAAAACCAAGGACACTATGAACTCAATGAAACTAATATAGTTGCTAACAAGCACTACATCAGTTGAGATATGTCTGTTGTTCATCATCTTTGTCCATTTACTTCACTGTATTTTAGCTGATGCTCACTTCTATTATCATTGAGACAAACTAGCTGTCAACTACTAACTAGGTAACTGCAACAATAGTACTGAGGTCCTGTCAATTGTGTTGCTGGATCTTTAAAATAATTTAAAGTCTGGGCAAATGAGTGAGGTGGGGGTCCTAGTTAGTAAAAAGGTTTGGAACCACTGCTGAGAATGACTGACCATGTATTAGTAATATTTCCATAATTACACACTGAACAACTAGGCTGTTTACATTGATTCAAGGAAGAGAGTTAGTTATCAAGTGACAGTAAATTAATATATATAGGGTTGTCTGCGATAATTATATTAAACATGTAGGGGACCAAGGATATTTGATCTTTCGATGAAGGTCTTATGAAATAATTTGGACCCCTTTTTTTCCACATATATTTAACAGGCTATTTTTGTGAGATTTATTATTATTATTACCTTTTTTTACAGTGGAATGGGTTGTTTCTATATAGTATGAACTCTTGCTGCTAACTAACACACATTATGTGTACATAATTGTCATATGTGAAAAGCTACCTTGATGACAGTAAAAATAATGAACTTCCCCTCCATAGGCATTCATTTATACATGTGTGTGTATTTATGTGCTATATGTGTCTATGTATAATATACATCTATGTTCATATATATATAGTTGCACACATATGTGTATATATATATACACACATACATATGTTTCTCTCTCTCTCTCTCTCTCTCTCTCTCTCTCTCTCTCTCTATATATATATATATATATATATATATATATATATATATATATATATACACACACACTACATATGTGTATATTTCTGCACACACACCTTCAGACATACAGCAATTGATTATTCAGTTCTTCCTTTAATTTTTTTTTTTTCATTTGTTAATTTGTTGCTGCTGCTGTGGAAAAATTAATAATAATACAAAACGAGTTAGTGATTAATGAATGAAAGAATATCTGATGAAATGTATTATTTCTATAATTACTTTGTATATATATATATATATATAGGTCCAAATCTTGCGACAGAGAAAGCAAATATTAAATGATAATGAAGATGTCTGTGCATGCATATATGTGTATGTTTTATGTGTCCATATGTATATACATATAGAAATATGTATATATTTATGTGTATATATATATATATACGTATCATTATCATAAAGGTAGACAGCGACATGTCTCATGTATAATAACTGATAAACCGATTCATTTCTTGTATGTATTTATATGTATATATATGTATTTATATGTATTTATATATATATATTTATATGTGTGTGTGTATATGTATGTATGTGTATATAAATGTATATGTATGTATGTATAAATATGTGCATATATATGTATATATATATAAATCTTTATATATATATTTATATCTACGTGTATATATATATATATATATATATAAACATAAAAAACAAAGTAAACAACACAATAAAATGAAGAATTATATTGGTTTAGGAAAAGGGTCTTTACGTTTTGGGCACTAGTCCTTCATCAGATAATAGAATGATGAATAAAAGATGAAATGCAAAAACAGAGTGGAAAGGGAAGAAAGGAAAAGACATTCTTTTGGGATAAAGTATGTGTATATATATATATATATACATATATATATATATACATATATATAGAGAGAGCGAGGTGAGAAGTATATGCATATATATATGTGTGTGTATATATATATAATGTATGAATGTATATTTACATATATATGTGTGGATGCATATGTATAGGTGTATGGGAATATTTGCACATATATATATATATATATATATATATATATATATATATATATATATATATATATATATGCATGTGTGTGTGTGTATATATATATATATAAATATATGCACATATATATGTATGTATATATATATATATGCATATATGCGTGTGTATGTGTACACGCATGTATATGCATTCACGTGTGTGTATTTTATATCAGAAACTTTCTTCACTGACTTTTTGATCCATGTTATGGGACATATCTTTATGTCTATGTATTTTATGCATTTGTATATGTATACGTACAGATCTATAAATTATATACTTATCTATGTAGTTTTATCTGTTTATATATATGCATTTATACATATTTATTTATTTATTTATACATATATCTATATTCTTTTATTTATATGTACATATATATATTTACTTGTATATGTATATATGTATATGTATATATATATATATATATATATATATATATATATATATATACATGCATATATATATATATGTATATTGTGTGTGTATATATAATACACAAACACACACTCACACATTATACATACATACACACATATATATATATATAAATACCGATATATATATACCTTATTTTTTAAAATCAACCATTTTTCTGCTTCTACCTGGTTTGATCACAACATTCCAATAATGAAATTTTGCTAAATGGACAGAGAGAAGAATGTAATAAAGAAAATGACAAATGGAAAAAAAAACAAAACAAAAAAAACAATAACAAACAAAAACACAAAGAAATATATAGAAATCAATTTGAAGACGATGAAAAAGAAATGCAAAAATGGACATTTGAAAGAAGGCATGATATATATATATGTATATATATACATATATATATAATTGAAAGAAATGAAAAAGCAACAAATAGATGAAGAAAAAAAGAGAAAGATTCTGTGAAAAAATAAACAAACGATAACAAAAAGAAAAAACTGTTTCTTGCATATTCCCATATCCTTGAAATCTGTACAGAAAATCCAAAATAGTCCTTTCAAAGAAGTCATCCAAAACAGAAAGTATTTTTTTTTCCTTCCCCCTTGTCTTTTGTTTTTCCAAATATATACTTTGTTTCTTGAAAAAAAAAGATAGAAAAAATAATGACAAAGAAAAACATTTTTGTTTGTTTCTTGGAAATTCACCAATCAAATTGCGAAAAAAAAAAAAAAAAAATTCCCTTAAGCATACATATTTGTATATAACAAAATCCTCCTCCGCCTCCTTTCATCAAAATATATTTCACAAATGCTACTCTTCCTCCCTGCCCACGTCTAACCCTGAGCGAACCCCCTCTTTACCGAAAAGATCTTCCTTCTTTCCACTCCACCACCACCAACAACTAATATGTTTTTTTAGTCAAATATATTATTATTATTATGTAAATTTCCTACCCCTCTTTCTTCCTCTTCCTTTAAACATATACAAACTTTTCGTCCCATCCCAACTCGCCTCTGCAACCTCAACCAAGACATTTTACAGGTTCTACTCCCATCTTCCTATTTTTTTTTTTTTTTTTTGCAAATTTATTTGTTTCCTTTAAAGACTATGTAAATCCCCACTTCCACATTTGAACGTAATGCAACCTTTCTCCCCCCAGTCAGACAATTACAAGCTTCTCATTTATGAGATATAATAACAAAAAATTCTTTTTCAAATCATTTACCGATTCTGGAAGAATTGTTTAATTTTGACCATTTTTAGGGCAATGCATATTGCCAGTTTTAATTAAATTCTTGTTATAAATTCGTTTTTTGTTCTTTTATCTCTTCAGATTTTTTTACACAAACATGTATGCACACACAAGACTCACGCATATATATATATATATATACACATATATTTGCACGCACACACACATATATATATATATATATATCATCATCATTTAACGTACATTTTCAACGCTAGTATGGGTTAGACGGTTTTGTTCCATTTGATGCGGGAATGGTCGGGAAAGCGTGTCTTGCTCGTACGGAAGTGTCTCTGGCAGTTTTTTTTTATAGCTGGATGCCCTTCCTAACACCAACCACATTTACAGTGTGGACTGGGAGCCTTTTCCCGTGTCTCCTACACGACCACCTTACAGTGTGGACTGTTGTGTCATCGATACAGTGGACGGAACGGGAAAGGGAGGATGGGGTAGGGTGTAAGGGTGGGTGTACATTGGGTTAAGAGGTGCCTACTGCCTGTAGGTTTGTATGCAATGGCAGTCGGGTCTTCTGTACAACTGCATGGCGCCAAAAATCTCGATCCAGTGTCATTGTCTTAGAGAGGTATATATATATATATATATATATATATATAATGTAGTGGCACCTCGTTTCATGAACTTACTTCGTTCCTGAAGGCCGTTCATCATCGGATATGTTCGTGAACCGAAAATATTTGCCCATAGGAAATGACAGATAGCTATCACCATAGTAACTAACTACACAACAAATGGTACTTTCCCGTCGATACTCGCAGCTTTTTGCCAACTGTTGTTGCCAGCTTGTATGTTCGATACCTGTGACACCATTCATCAACCGAGATGTTTTATGTTCAGAAAATTTGTTCGTGACAAGATGTGTTCATGAACCGGGTTTCCACTGTATGTGTGTGTGTGTGTATATATATATATATATTATATATATATATATATATTATATATATATATATATATATATATATTATATATATATATATATATATATATATATATATATATATATATATATATATATATATATATATATATATATATATATATAACTGTGTAGATGTTTGAATAACCTTTATTAATAAAGCTGTGATACACATTTATGGCGATCACATATACATGATCGCCATTGAAATATGTATTACAGCTTTATTTAATAAAGGTTTTATAAACCGTACTTCGTATTTATCCTTATTTTATCTCTATGTATATATATATATATATATATATATATATATATATGTGTGTGTGTTATAAGGTGTTTCCTTATTGGTAGCTAGGTCTGTGATTGTGTCACTCTAATCAGCAAAACCATGGTATAATAAGGAAAGAACAGTTGACATCATGTGTATGCTACCAATGTTCATATGGTATCGCAGGGCGGAGTTAAATATGATTAATACAATACATAATTTCTTTCATCACGTCAAACCCACAATACCTGTACCAGTGGTGAAATTGTTACATCATGATACCATTAAAGGCTGACTTCAGATGGCCCATTAAGTAATTCATTTGTAAGGCACTGTAATGTATTGACATGGAGAGTGACCTGCGTTTGATGTTTTTATTCCATAGGGCTGTTTATATGGAGACGGGCCTTATGTGAAATCCAGCTTTCGTATTGTATTATTAAAGTCTGTATATATATATATATATATATATATATATATATATATATATATATATATAATAAGGGTTGACAGACCCAACATATTTATCAATGCCAGTACCGGTTGTATCTCAACGCACTCCATGGGCAATGTAAGATACATTCCCAGAGTATACACAAAGTTATTTGCTTCAACACAACACACGTAAAATGGATGCCTATAAGGTGCCCGGACTCGAGATTCTGCCGCGCTAATGCAGCAGTAAGGTGCACTGCACCATCTGTCTGCATGTATTATGCAACAATGCACAATCGGCTTATGTGGCTTCATCAGCGGGTATCGCCTAATCAATAACCAATCGACCGACAGAATCCTAAGACCAGTCTATGTCGGCCATGACTGTTGGTGACGACTGACACGGTAAAGCTATTAGCAACTGGCACCCGATAGGACTCTATCTCTCAACTCGCCACTGATTTACAAATTTTACATGGGGACGGGAAGCTAAAGAGAATCAATCTTTTCGTCCCTGTCAGAAGCTTTCAGCCAACGTGTCTCACACACAAATTATCAAGGGGTGAAAAGATGGCCATTAAAAATAGCAGTTCACATTGATATAAAATAAATATGGTTTTAAAAATATAGTTTTCATTTATTAATATCATTCATATATATGAATGATATTAATAAATGAAAACTATATTTTTAAAACCATATTTATTTTATTATATATATTTCAAGGGTACCAAAAAACTTTGGTACGCTTTCATCAGATAAAATACAAATTTTTTTTTATAAATAGTGACATACCCGATAAACCAGACCTTATCGGTTTAGGTTCCATTGGTTTATCGGGTATGTCTCTATTTATAAAACAAATTTTGTATTTTATCTGATGAGTGCGTACCAAAGTTTTTTGGTATCCTTGAAATATATATAATAAAATATGGTTTTATAAATATAGTTTCCATTTATTAATATCATTGATATTATACTCCAGCAAACATGTAGAGTGGGCGCAGGTGTGATTGTATGGTTTATGGCTTCACTTCACATACACGTGGTTTCGGGTTCAGTCCCACTGCGTAGTTTTTTTAGTAAGTGTTTTCTACCATAGTCTCAGATTGACCAATGCTTTGCTGAGTGAAAGTTTGGTAGACGGAAGTTAAAGAAGCTCATTGTATATGTGTGTATCTGTGTAAGTGTTTATATCTCGTAACGTTCGAGAAAAATATATCGATAAAATATATACCAGGCTTGAAAAGAAAAAAGCATTGACTGAAACCAGCAAAAGAATAAAAGAATTTGAAGTATAGTTAAAAATGTTTAACGACAGATTTACTGACAATAATTTATCACGAGTCCCGTATCTGTCAAAATCCTACAGAAAAATTTCAATGGCACATATTGGTGAACTGATGATGAAATCAGAAAGCAACTCATTGATTGTGCGCGCGCGCGCGTGGATTGCAACTCCATTTTCGACGATGAGTGTTTCATTTGATCAACAGAACAACACACTTGTGGATTTAACGTGCATGAACATTCTACAGACACGTACGCTTAATCCCTTTGTTATCAAACCGCCTATGGTTCTATTATACAGAACAGTTTATTTTAAAGTTTTTATATTTATCTAAAAACCTCCCATCACACTTTTATACAATAGACGTGTGAAGTTATGTTCCAAACACCAGCTTAATGTATTCCCTCTGAACACTCGATTACTTTCTAAACTATTTGAAAATCCCAGGCTGTGTCTTTCATTATAAACGAAATGTTTAACGTGGTTCTTAGGGAGATTAGTGTGAAACTGAATATAACAAGCTAACCCTTTGAATTCCAAACACAACCCATTCTCCCAGTTGAGTTAACTTGAGTAACACGTCACCGGGAATCGATCTCATGATCTAAGGATTGTGAGCCGAACACCTCATCGACTAAACCATACATCTTTACATTTAAAGCTTACAATTGCATCTCAGTAAAGAAGAGTAAGAGAATTTGTTGAAATAGAGAAACTGTGACTACCGCCCACAACTAGACCATATTGACCAAAGTTTTTCGAAATTTGTTTCGGAAAATTAAATCCAATCGGATATTTTTTTTATGAGTATTTGGTTGTGAAAGATAATTTTGAGATCTGATGATAGCGTATAATAAGACTGTTGACGCAGCATGAACAAACGGTCAAGAGGTTCATTTTGTAATCATAACGTCCGGGGTTGATCCCATTACGTGGCATTTACCATAGTCTTGTGAGGAAATTGAATAGAAAGAAAGTGCTTCGAAGCTTGTCTGATGAGTCCGAGATAACACAAAGGGTTATCATTGTCACACACTATCTTACTGAATCTCCAGGAGAATACACGCAACTTAAGGACTCTTCTGTTGCGCCAAGGACACAAAAACCTTTGAAGTGTTGCTTGCACGATAATCGCACCCAGTGCATCCTGTAAAAGGGTTTCTGCTGCGAAAGATATCCAACCATGAAAAACTTGCCACAAAAAGGATCGAAAGGATTCTTCAGTTGTGTCAAAGTTGCCACAACCTCTCTAGTGTTGGTGCTACAATAAAATTCACCCACTGCCCACTCTAGATAGAGTGAGGGCGGCAACGTACGTAAGTGAGCTGCGGGGTCCCAGTTCATCTCAGAGGTCAGCACCGATTAAAACGTGCCTAACCTTTGCTATCAGGGAGGACAGACGTTAAATGATGATGATGATGAGCTAAGAAGAACGGTTCTTGCTCGCAATATTTTCAGGCTTTACATTGATATCAGAAGGAGAAGAGGTGGGATAAAATTGGTTTCGATGTATCTAGTCTTCTATTAGAGTATTAATGAAGTGAAATAGCTATTTAAGATCCGGGACGTTTATTTACATATATAAGGAAAAAAATAATTGGGCAATGAATGAAACGGAACGGGAGGGAGCGACAAACTACACTTCAGTCTGAGCGGTGTTCAGCTACGCCTCACGGCCATCCTCCGCGGCAAAGGCATTGCCCTGGAGAATGGCCGGTGACACCCATTGATTCAGCCACCCCACACCAAGGGACTCCTTCGTTAGATGGGCTGTTGGCTTTCCAATTTTACGATAGAAATTAACAGTGCGAATCCGAGGATACCTGAGGTCCCGACGGCGACCAGTACGGAAAGGAAGTTTTCGGTCAAGCCCCGATATTTAGGAATCTATCCGGAACTAAAACCAGCTTCAGGTTGCCATGCAGTGAGTATTTACTCCTAAAGAAAATATAGTAGAGAGAAGACGAAAGCATGATCGGGTAAGATGCTCGCCCCACAATCAAGAGATTCCAGGTTTGATCCTATTGCGTGATAACTTCGGCCCGTGTCTTTCCCAAAACCTTCGTGTTGATCCGAGCCCTGTGCGTTAATTATGTAGATGTAAACACGTAGATCGCAGCTCATCGGATACATTGCATCTACTGTTCAAAGTTCCAGACTTATCACATAATTTCACGTTGATTGTACCCGAGAATTATGTTAATAGTACACGTGTCTATGATTCAAGTAGAGAACGTTCATTTGATCCAAACATCTGAACTTCTTCGTCTAAAACCGACATATGATTTATTCCTAAAGCTACATAACACTGTTTCTTCGGTGTGGTTCGATAAACTGTTAAACCTATTTATCAACCAATCCCAACCCAGCTATTAAGATTCTTTTTTCTATAATCTATTCAAGACTCTTAGTTAAAATTAGAAATATTTTAAAACTTTATTTACGTTAAAACATCTTACTTGCTGCCAGCAACACAGATTTATTTCTTTTACCACCCCCTATATATATACATATGTATATATATAGGGGGTGGGTGTCTGTGTGTATTATATATATGTGGCAAATAAATAGAAATATATATCTATCTATATATATATTTGTGTGTGTGTGTGTCTATGACGTGCTAGCCTTTTCTAAAGTGAAGGGCAAATATATACTTGAAGTTAAATTCAAACTCTTTGCTACATACACAATGAAAATGTAGCTAGCCTCCCTTGGTGGCTTACAATAATATCAAAGAATAATTACTGTAAGCAAACAAAGGAAACGTAAATAATTTAAAGAAATTTGATTCACATTAAAATACATATGAAGTTGTTATTGTCTTTCCTACATTTGTTTATCTTATAGACAAGTATACACACATGTTAAAAAGAATATAAAAAAAACGGAAAATAGATATTTCAACACTCTACAGTATACGATATGAGCGCTCAGACATTTAGTGCCCAAGGATAGTAAACCAACAAACCCAGTTTTTGACACTCCTTGCTCTGAACACACACACACACACACACACACACACACACACACACACATCTATATATACGTATTTATGTATATGATAAACTTAGGAGAATTAACAAAGAGAGGACAAGACAGCAAATGAAAATAAGGCAAAACGAAAGACAATTTTTTAAGGGGACCCTTACAAAACTGAAAGACACATAATTCCAGGTCCATCGGCCGTTGAAATGAACTCTGGCAGTTTCAACCCCCTACCATCAGTCCTGCTGGTCCACTCGGAGTCACAGCATCTGACACAAGCCAAACACCATCCAGTGAAGTGAGAGATGAGAGACAAAACATTAATGTAAATCAATTAAGCCATGACAAGTACACATATAATTTTATGTGACGTCAGGGAAAAAGTATGGTACTTCTTACAGCATGAAAGTCACAGGGATGAAATAAAGAAAAGAAAAGAAGAAAAAGAAATGTAGTAAAAAGGCAAGAAAAAAGTAAGATATCGTGTTAGAAAATGTAAACCATTGAAATTAATGGGGGGCGGGTAACTCGTTCGTCACAGATTATTAATGATAAACGTAGGAAAATTAACACAGACAGCGAGGCCGAGGGTTTTCTGAAAAGTTCAGGCTGACCAAAATATTCTCGCGGAATGAACAAATGGGGTTCATTTTTCAACATATTCCCTGGAAAGAACAATGCAATTATTAATAAGAAGAGTTGAAATTAATGCATACAAAATTTCGCACTCCTCCATAGTCAGCCTATGAACTTTTCAGTCGACCATCATACACATATAAATACATACATACACACATACATACATAGACCGCCTTTACGTGAAACGTAAGCAGGGAGGCAAAGGCCAAACATCAGTCCAGAAAGCATTTGAATGTCGCATCATATCCCTCCGACAACTACGAACCTCGAAGCGTAGAAGCCCGTCTCTCGAGCAAGTCTATCTGCATGAAACAGATAAGATCATGAGAGTTGGGAAGGAACTCCTCGAGAGATATTCCCTGTGTGATAATCAAAAACTCACACCCAGGGAAGTCGCTCAGTAGTATCGCAGTGAATCCATGGATGAAAAACTGCATGCTTATCAGCAAAAAATCATGCATGGATATGTTGCCAGGAAGCTTCAGAGTGAGAGTAGTATAGATAAGGAAAGTAGTCTATCTTGGACCAACAACCGCTATATTCGCTCCCACTTTGAAGGATACGCTTTTGCAATCCAAGAACAGGAAATTAACACGAAATACCTGATTCACAAAAGAGATAGGGATGCAGGCAAAACACCTAGATATGATAACAAGTGCAGACTCTGCAGAACTAACATCGAGGATATCACCCATGTCATCAGCAGCTGTCCAAAGATGTCATCGCGGTACTATCTACCTATGAGGCATGATGTAGTGGCCAAAACACTGTACATTGCAGTCCGTAAAAAAGATAGCCCCGATAATAAACATATTAAAAGCTACAGCAATGTGGAAGACATCCACGTACATATGAGAGAGTACTGGTGGAATGTTCCAGTAAAATCCCCAATAAAATGCAGGCATAACACACCAGATGTTATGATATGGGATAGGGAGAAGAAAGCATGCACAGTAGTGGAAATTAGCTGCCCAGCAGATGCCAATATAATATCAAAGATTAGCGAAAAGGAGAATATTTATGCAGAACTGATGAGAAATCTGCAGATACTCCACCCTGCTTACACCTTCAGATTTATGCCTGTGATTATTGGGGCACTGGGGTATGTTAGTAACTGCCTCAATACAAATCTTGAGAAGCTAGGCTTCACAGAAACAGAAAGAACACAACTAGTTAGGAAATTACAAGTACAATCCATTAATGGAACAGTAAAAATATGTAAAACATTCCAAAAATGTTGCATCTAATAACTGCATATACACATGAAGAGATACAAAGCATATACACATGCACACATACAACTCAAAACATCCACATCCACACATACAATAACATCCATATCTACACATGCATACATAATCTACCTAGTTGATGTTGTGTAAATTCCAATGAGAGAGTCTTGTATATATGTTATAAACCGACTCTCTCTCTATTGGGAAAAAATTTGTGAAATTATAAAACCAGAAGAACATACATACATACATGCATTTATGCTGAATTAATGAGGAATCTGCAGATAGTCCATTCTGACTATATCTTTAGATTTGTACCCGTTATCTCGGGCGCTCTTGGGTGTGTTACTAACTGCCTCAGTACAAATCTTTAGAAGCTGGGCTTCACAGAACCAAAAAGAGCACGGCTAATCAGGAAGTTGCAAGAACAGATCATGAATGGAACTGTAAAAATAGGTAAAACATTTCAGAAATTCAGCATGATGTAATATCTGCAAATACACATAGTTATAGAAACATAAACATATAACGCAAAACCATACAAATCGACACACACACATACGTATTTACCTAGTTGATGTCTAAAGTCTTCTCAGCAGAGATGTTCTGCTAGAGAACGGGTCGCAGGTGGCAGATAACGATACAGCCACCAGATATGATAACTATTTGCGATATAAGCAGGCAACTGTCGGAAGAATAAGCAGGCCCGGACCAACATTGGTAAACTACTAGGGGAGATGGAGCAATAGGTGACATCTGTAGCTCCACAAAAAACTCTCATATACCAGTGACGTAGCTACAACGACGCGAGTAAAAGCCGCCAGTACTGGGAGGCATCAGTTGGACGCACAAAAATTGCATATCCCGAGATCCCAAAGAGAGTCCAGAAGGTAGCACAGCTTGACAATTAGAATCTGGAACATCACCACCATTACAGGTATCTAGCCGGTGTTTCCCGTGTCTGAGATCTTGTGGATTTGATTGGAGGATAGAAAATCCACAATTCAGGTGTGGCGCCAGAAATGACTACACACGTGGGAGTGGGGATACACACAATTAGGAGGGATGATTTGCCTCTTGAAGCTTAGGCTGAAAGATAGATCTCTTTGGCTGGTGCAAGTTTGTGCACCAAACAACGAGTCCAATCACAGGTCCTTCCTTGATGAGGTCACTGCAGCGTTAAATGTAATTAAGACTGAGTCATATATCCTGATAGGAGACTTCAATGCACATGTGGGCACTGACGACTTGACATGGAAAGGAGTGATTGGAAAGAATGTCGACCCCGATCTAAATACGAATGGGGAGGAGGTACCAGATTTCTGTTCTAGCAATGGACTTTGTTATGAACACCTTCTTCCAGCACAAAGGCATCAATAATATACATGGTATAAGGGGAATCGGGGCCAGAGATCAATAATTGCTTTTGTTATTTTGATTCTGTGCTGGATGTTCGTGTTAAGAGAAGGGTTGAGCTGTCAACTGATCACCATCTAGTTATCTGCAGCTTGAGACTAACTAAAGCCAAATAAGCCCAGAAAACTGGCAGATCCAGGGCGACATACAGGGTAAAGTGGGAAGCATTGGTAGATAAGGAATTCAGGACAAGGTATGCAGATACTATTGCATCTAAATTCAGAGAACTCCGTGAGCAAACTGAGGACGTTGAGACAGAATGGAGACTGTTCGGCTCGGTAGTTTCTGCTTCAGTTGTTAAATGCTGTGGGAAAAACCAGCTTGGTGTGGCATCTGGTGGTAGGAGGACCCCTTGGTTCAATCAAGAGGTCAAAGATGCCCTCTAAGCAAGGAAGGAGGCCTACAAAGCTTGGCTTGTAAATAAATCACCCTTCTTCAGCTTGCAGTACAAGTAGGCACTAAGAATTGTAGCAGAGATAGTAAAGGCATCCAAAGTTAAGACATGGGAGGACTTTAAGTTTAAGCTGGAATTTGACTTCAGATCAGCAAATAAAATATTCTGACAAATTATCTGCTGACTTCGTAATGAGAAACCTTCCTCCATACCTGTTATCAAGAATGCGTCTGGGGTTCACTTCTTTTCAGAGGGGTACATCCTCGCGAAATGGAGAGAGTAGTCTTCTGATCTCCTAAACACAATCACAACAGCATATTCGGGTCTAAACGAGGTGCCTCTGAGGGTGGTGACTAATCTCTCGGAGGCTGAAGTCACAAGGCAATTTAAAGAGCTCAAATGTGGCAAAGCCGCCGAGGAAGATGAAATCTCGTGTTAAATTCCTTAAATAGAAGAGGTATTCTCTGGCTTACTCGTGTGTACCAGATGGCCTGGATATCTGGAAAGACACCTAATGAATTGCAATCGGGAGTGATAATCCCAATTTTCAAGAAGGGAGACAAGAGAGATTGTTCCAATTACACAGGAATCTCCTTGTTGAGCTTCCTCGGTAAAGTCTATGCTAAGTGTCTGGCAAAGAGATGCAGGGAGATTGTCGAGTCCAAGATAATTAATGAACAGTTCGTTTTGCGCCCCGAACGCAGCACCGCCTACCAAATATTCACACTGCAGCACGTCCTTGAGAAATTGTGGAATTATTGTCAAGAATTATATACTTGTTTTGTCGATCTTGAAAAGGCATATGACTGCGTTCCTCGGGATCTGCTTCGGAAGGTTCTGCAAAAGTATTAGATCGATGATCAGCTTCTTGCTGTCGTGATCTCTCTACACGTATCACCCGAGTATTTGTGTTCGGATAAATGGTGCTAAATTGAAACCATTCAATGTAGAAGTTGGGCTCCACCAAGGGTGCGTTGTGTCACTTCTTCTCTTGATTATTTACATGAACAGGGCGGTGGATTGGCAGTATCGGTAGAGGGTCGGACGCCATGCTTTGGCGCATAGAGTTACGGTCCTTGCCATTCTGAGTTAAAATCCCGCCGAGGTTAACTTTGCCTTTCATCCTTACGGGGTCAATAAAATAAAGTACCAGTAATGCACTGGGTATTGCTGGCCTTGTGCCAAAAGTAGAAACAATTATTTACATGAACAGGATAGACATGCGTAGCCGCGTTGGAAGTGGTATTATGACAGGGAGGTGTAAAATCATCAGTCGGCTGGAATTTGCTGATGACATGGTGTTACTTAACCCAGCATAAAAAGATCTCCGACTTGCTCTCGATAGGTTTGATGCCGAGAGCTGCATGGTTTGAATGAAAATCTGTGCGAAAACTGAGACACTCGTCCACTTAAGGAAGCCTGCACAGCGCACTCTACTTGTGAATAGAGATGCACTGAAACAGATAGATAAGGTCAAGTATCTCGGGTCCGTGTTAACGAGTGGTGGAAGGCAGGAAGCTGAATAAAGTGCAAGAATTGCAGGAGCTTCTGCAGCAATGTACTAGCTTCAGCATTCAGTAATCAGAAGAAGGGAGGTACTTGGAAAAGCCAAACAAGCTAACTCCAATTCGGTTTTCGTGCCAACCCTTACCTCTGGTTATGAATCTTGGGTATGTCTGACAGAATTCGTGAAGTTGTTAGAGCATCGCACGAGATACCTTGCTTTGGTTCTCTGCATTCATTCTTAGTTTAAATATCACTGCTACCTAATTGGGGATCGGCAGAATTAATCCACCAACCAGTCTCTGGGTGCTTTTAGCTGAGTCCACCTAGTAAATATTTAAACCAAGCCTCCAGTTTCAGAATGCCTCCCTTTCTCCTTTCCACCAGTCTCAGACGCTCTCAAAACGGTCATGGCCACTCACCTGCCTTCCTCGACTAAACAATAAATAGTAAAACGAAAAAAAAAAAAAAATAATAATGATAATCTACCTTACCAGTGACACTCAATCATCAAACATTGTTTAACCTGTTATGTAATTTTCCACACAAAGATATGTGTAACTGGATTTTTTTTGACTATTTTAACCCCATTAAAGTAAATAAATATTCCTTTGTCCTTCTTCTCTCGCTCTCTTTCTCTCTGTCTCCCTCATTGTCTGTTTGTCTCAGCTGGACACTTACTATTAATAAATTATCAAATTCTCATGGGAATTGCCTTACATTCCAGCAATAAATCTAGCTCAAATGGTAAAAGTATAGAAAAAAAAGAAAAAAAGAGAATACACAAACACACACATCTCTCTCTCTCTCTGGATATATATATATATTGCATATAAAATTGTGCCTAAAGTAGTCAAAGTATATATGTATTATATATGCAGAAGAGATGTATCCTAGACCGTAGATGTTTATAAATTTATACATTCTTAGTAAAGATCAACTTACAAGATCACGCCGTCGTCGGCTTGGAAGTAGTATTAGAATGTTTTTTATGCAAATAGAGTGGTTATAATCTATAACATTTTTTCTAGCTTGTATAATTATGTTTCAGCTGCAGTAATGTTAGTTATAGATCGAACGAAATTTAGAACATTGTTAAGGGGATGTTTAGCAATAGAGGAGTATTTGTCCTTAGTATTAAATTGTAAAGATTTTATTAATAAAAGATTGAAGTCAATTTATAATTGATGGTATTTTGTTCCACGTGGTTAAAGGAGAAACCTACTTAATTTTAGGTTGGTTCTAATATGTTTACATATGTTAGATGTAATCGTAACTATAAGTCTTATAGAAAGTCAATTCTGAACATTAGCCTTATGGTTGTTGAAAGTATAATACAGGTGTTTAGGTTAGAGGTTCTACTCCAACATAAAAACCTAAGATGGAATCTATCTGTATGCGTACTAGATCAACACCTACATACGTACAATACCTGAAAACTTAAGAATTATTCTTATAAACATTAGTAATGAAATTGTAAAAGAGTGTATGATTACATAGACACAAGTATAAAGATATACAAAAATATGTATGTATAAATACATGAAGTTACAGTGTTGAGGTAAATTACGTTAGAATACCGTGATGACTAGACAAACATTGGCAATGAATAATAGACAGTTTCTGCTACACAGCGTAGGTCGTGATCTATTAAATGCAGAAAGAGATACCTAGATATTGTCTGAAGATTTAGTTTTAAAAAAAATTAATTTAAAGATTGCACATGATTAGGAACTAGACTGTTGCGATTTGATGTCTTCTCAGACTATCTACAGGCATGATACTGCTATCATGTGTTCGTTCTCTAAATTTATCACACAGCCATATAAACATATGTAGAGAATATTGCGACCCTCTGATAACCCAAAGCAATCGTCTCAGTAGAATTAATTAACTTTACATATACGATATACTACTGCATATGTTGTATGTTGGAAGTAGCAGTAGTAGTAGTATTAGTAGTAGTAGTAGTAGTAGTAGTAGTAGTAGTAGTAGTAGTAGTAGTAGTAGTAGTAGTAGCAGCAGCAGTAGTAATAATGTATGCACACATACACACAAACACACACACATATGTGTGTGTGTGTACTTATATATATACATATAATATATATACGTATATATACATATATATACATACATATATATTCATACATATATATATATATAAATATATATAGATAATATATATATAGATATATAGATAATAAATATATATATATATATAGATAATATATATAGTAAGATAATGACTTAATAAATTAGTCTTTTTCCTTCATATATATAGGAAAAGAGTCATGACCCCGACGGCTGAGCTCCGACCGTTTCGACAGTTGGATCCGAACTATATATATATATATATATATATATATATATATATATGCAGAGGTTATATTTAATTTGTTGGGATTCAACAAGCTTTAAAAATGTTATAACTGATATAAAGCACTTAACAAGTTAGTGGAGTAAATATACAATATATAAATAAATGGAAACTATATTTATAAAATCATAATTATTTTATTATATATATTTCAAGGGCGACCAAGGTAAATTATGGTGCGTTTTCATCAGATAAAATACAAATTTGTTTTATAAATAAATATTGACATACCCGGGAAAAAGACAACCTCAACGGTTGAAATTCGCTGTATAGTGGAGATAATTGAGGGTGATACAAAGTTGTAAGTGAGTATGCAAATGAGTGTCAGCAAAATTGAAAAAAAAACAACGGCTTATTTAAATTAAACTGTTGGAAGAAAATAGATGTAAAAGGGAGAGAGACGAAATAGATTTAAAAGGGAGAGAGACAAAATAGATGTAAAAGGGAGAGAGACAAAATAGATGTAAAAGGGAGAGAGACTAAATAGATGTAAAAGGGAGAGAGACTAAATAGATGTAAAAGGGAGAGAGACAAAACATTAAGAGGGAGAGAGATAAAGAGAACAAAAATTGAGAGGGAGAGAGATAGAGAGAAAAAATATATTGAAAGGGAGGGAGATAGAATAGTGAGATGGGAGAGAGAAGAGAATATATTTTTTTCTCTCTATCTCTCTCCCTCTCAATTTTTATTCTCTTTATCTCTCTCCCTCTCAATTTTTAGTCTCTCTCCCTTTTATATCTATTTTGTCTCTCTCCCTTTTACATCTATTTTGTCTCTCTCCCTTTTACATCTATTTTGTCTCTCTCCCTTTTACATCTATTTTGTCTCTCTCCCTTTTACATCTATTTTGTCTCTCTCCCTTTTATATCTATTTTCTTCCAACAGTTTAATTTAAATAAACCGTTGTTTTTTTTCAATTTTTCTGACACTCATTTGCATACTCACTTACAACTTTGTATCACCCTCAATTATCTCCACTATCCAGCGAATTTCAACCGTTGAGGTTGTCTTTTTTCCGGGTATGTCAATATTTATTTATAAAAACAAATCTGTATTTTATCTGATGAAAGCGCACCATAATTTACCTTTGTCGCCCTTGAAATATATATAATAAAATAATTATGATTTTATAAATATACTTTCCATTTATTAATATATTGTATATATATATATATATATATATATATATATATATATACATGTAGATAAATCTAGCAAAATGTACGGTAGTGTCCAATCCGTATGAAGAACTCAATGTAATCCGAATATCATGAAAAGAGAAGATGTATTCAAAAATTTTTTTCGATGAAAAACACAGGAAAACAGAGTCAAGATAGATTAATAAAAATAATGTATAAAAACAAAGAAACAGTTCCATATATTAAAAAATTCATCATTTTACGATCGTTTCTAGGATATATATGTGTGTGTTGGTATGTATATCATATAGATCTATGTAAAATTTTTACAAACTATCAGAGGGAATATACATACCTACACATATATATGCTGTCTTCAGAAATAATGATATTTGTTTATTGAAAAAAGCCAACAAAGATTTAATATAATAGGTCTGTTTGGGAACAGGTTTTGAATTGACCAATAGAAAGGTAGTAAGTGGTCAAGATGGTAGAATAGTAGTAATGGAACTTTAATTTAGGGGTAGAGGAAAGCAGATTTCAGTTTTGAATGGAAAGAGTATATTGAATGAAAAGATTATTTTGGGGATGAAAATAGGTCAAGTCGGTAAAAGGTACACGAAAATTTGATGTTATAAAAGAATAATGCTAATGTAAATATCTAAGGAGAATAAAATTTTACGATAAATGTCTTAGTGAAAAATATCAATCTTATTTAAAACATAAGGACTTTACATCTATAAAAAAGAAAATAAATTAATTAAATTGATAGGTATATTTATATTGATAAATTTATTTTAATTCATATAGATATGATAAATAAGAGTTAGATGTAATTGAAGAATGCTGTTAAAAACGAAGGGAAAATAAAAAAATAATAATTATTATTATTGTGGGGGGGGGGGGGGGGTAAATGTATTAGTGAGAAATAACAAATTTATATAGATTATAAGGAATAATCTATATAATGAAAAGATTATTTTGGGGATGAAAATAGGTCAAGTCGGTAAAAGGTTCACGAAAATTTGATGTTATAAAATAATAATGCTAATGTACATATCTAAGGAGAATAAAATTTTACGATAAATGTGTTAGTGAAAAAATCAATCTTATTTAAAACATAAGCGGCCACAAAAACAAATTAGTATATATACCGTGTACCAATATACAACCCAATATTACCAACAAACACCAAATGAAATCTAGACACCTAAATGCCACTCACACTATACCCCAAAATACCAACATAAAACTTAATTTCTCTAACTCTTCTAATATACAATATAGTAACTTTCAAAAAACCATTCATCCTAATATTCCAATATATGTTAATAACAAAATTCCTAATAAACAGGCTAAAACACCTAAATCAATGAATCTAACTAAAAATATGTGTAATAAAATCACTAATACTAATTCTCTTAATAAAATTCAGGATACATCCTATAAAAATAATAAACAACATCGAAACCGTAATAGACGAGTTACTTGGTATAATGCTCCATTTAATCTACAAATTAAAGGTAATATACCTAAACAAATTTTTACTATCCTAGAGAAAAACTTCCCGCCAAACCATAAATACCATCATATTTTAAATAGATCAACGGTTAAATTCTCCTACTCAACAACCAAAAATATACAACAAAATATAAGTGCCTATAATGCAAATAAATGTAAAAAACCCCATGAATATACCATCAATACATCAAACTAACCATAATACTAAAATAAACCACAGCAAACCACCATCTCATTCACATAAAACAAGTCGAGAAAATTCCACACCTAATTTGACTATCTCCTCTGATACAGCATTCACGAAAGGTTGTAACTGTAGAAACAAAGCAAATTGCCCATTAAAAGGAAATTGCCTTATTAATAACATAGTATATAAATGTAAAATTAACACTAAGGACTCAACTTATTCATATATAGGAGCTACTTCTAACCAATTTAAAGTAAGATTTAATACCCACAAACACAGTTTTAAAAAAGCCGCATTAGCTAATACAACATCCTTAGCTGAAAAAATTAATAATTATAGAAAAAGGAATATAGATTATAACCTGACCTGGAGTGTGCTCAAAAGGGCCACCCCTTATCAAAATAATAGATATGAATGTAGATTATGTTCCCAGGAACTTTTTGAAATAATGAAATCTAAGGATATCCTATTAAATAAGCGACAGGAATTAATTATACCATGTAATCATAAAATGAGAAGAACTTTTAAATATTATAAACCTAATTAATATACACTTTACAAATTATTATAACAGTTTTTTTTAAATTAGTTAACCTATAATTAATATCCTACTACTAATGAACTGCATAATTTTATTTCCCTATTACAGCTATCTTTTCCTAAAATGTATACCAATAAGTATACATATAAACTATTTTAATTTCAGGTTATGAATCTATATTCCTTATAATCTATATAAATTTGTTATTTCTCACCAATACATTTACCCCCCCTCCCCAATAATAATAATAATTATTTTTTTATTTTCCCTTCGTTTTTAACGGCATTCTTCAATTACATCTAATTCTTATTTATCATATCTATATGAATTAATATAAATTTATCAATATAAATATACCTATCAATTTAATTAATTTATTTTCTTTTTATAGATGTAAAGTCTTTATGTTTTAAATAAGATTGATTTTTTCACTAACACATTTATCGTAAAATTTTATTCTCCTTAGATATTTACATTAACATTATTCTTTTATAACATCAAATTTTCGTGAACCTTTTACCGACTTGACCTATTTTCATCCCCAAAATAATCTTTTCATTCAATATACTCTTTCCATTCAAAACTGAAATCTGCTTTCCTCTACCCCTAAATTAAAGTTCCATTACTACTATTCTACCATCTTGACCACTTACTACCTTTCTATTGGTCAATTCAAAACCTGTTCCCAAACAGACCTATTATATTAAATCTTTGTTGGTTTTTTCAATAAACAAATATCATTATTTCTGAAGACAGCATATATATGTGTAGGTATGTATATTCCCTCTGGTAGTTTGTAAAAATTTTACATAGATCTATATGATATACATACCAACACACACATATATATCCTTGTTTTTATTCATTATTTTTATTAATTTATATATATATATATATATATATATATATATATATATATACGATATTAACAAATGGAAACTGTATTTATAAAACCCTATTTATTTCATTATACATATTTCAAGGACACCAAGTTAAATTATGGTGTGCTTTCATCAGATAAAATATAATATAGAGCAGTTTTATAAATAAATATTGACATACCCTTAAAGAATGCAACCATTACTGTTGGAAGCTCCTGGATAGTGGGGTTATAACTTTATTTATACTATTATGTAAATTAGTATTGGATATTTTTAAATAAGCGTTGGGTTACAGAGAAAGAGAGAAAGAGTAGATCCCGAGTGAAATCTGGGTGTAACCACAGATTCCTGATGATTTTATGTGAATGAAACAATTTTGGTAGTGTAGATGGCATCTCTCTCTCTCTCTCTCTCTCTCTCTCTCTCTCTCTCTCTCTCTCTCTCTCTCTCTCTCTCTCTCTCTATCTATCTATCTATCTCTCTCTCTCTCTCTATCTATCTCTCTCCCTTCTCTCTCTCACTCTCTCTCTCTCCTCGAATATATATATATATATATATACTAGCTTGCCCGTCCGGCTGGCGTCCGGCTAGGTATACCTGCCCCCACCACTCCACTGCAAAGATACCACACACCCTCCCGTGTCACATTATCCTACCGACTTCGTAGCAAAGGGGAGGAGAAACCGTAGAAATGAGTTTAAAAAGAAAGAGTTAAGCTTTGCGCGCGCGCGCGCGTGTGTGTGTGTTACTTATGCGAGCGACGACAGATGAAAGATATACCACAGAAATGAACGTTATTTTTCAATCAGCGCTACATTTGATCATACACATTGTTTATTTGAAAATTATTTTAATGCCGATACTTGATTTAACGTCATTAGAAAACGATCACTTGCTGGCCCCCGCTGCCTCTCTTTCTCTCTCTCTCTGAATAACTAACACTTTAATTGTATCTCTAACGGCCTATCTCTCTCTTTCCCCTCCCTCTGTTTTTCTGTCTCTCTCTGTAAATGTGTGTGTGTAGTTTTCCTAATCTTTCTCTAAATGTCTTTCTCTCTCTCTCTCTATGTGTGTGTGTGTATATATTGAAGGGAGATACGGAAACTAAAACAGTGTTGTCATATAGAGAGTGAAGAGCGACAGAGAGAGTAAAGCAGTTAACTTATAGCGAGGGGGAATGATATTACATACATACATACATATATACGACCGTCAGCTTTATAAGTATAGATATGTATGTGTGTGTGTGTTTGTGTATGCGTATGTGTGTTTATGTATGTGTGTATGTGCATGTGTGTGTCTATGTGTTTAGTTTTGATGTTATCCGGCAATTGACGAAATCAGGTGTGAAAGTATGTGTATTTGTGTGTGTATGTGTGTGTGTGTGTCTGTTTGTGTGTGTGTGTGTGTGTGTGTGTGTGTGTGTGTGTGTGTGTGTGTGTGTGTGTGTGTGTGTGTGTGTGTGTGTGTGTGTGTGTGTGTTACTTATGCGAGCGACGACATGGTCCCCCTTTGTCTCTCTCTCTGAATAACTAACACTTTAATTGTATCTCTCTCTGTCTAACGGCCTATCTCTCTCTTTCCCCTCCCTCTGTTTTTCTGTCTCTCTCTGTAGATGTGTGTGGGATTATAGAGAGAGGGAAGAGCGACGGAGTGAAGAGCGACGGAGAGAGTAAAGCTAAGAAACTATAGGGAGGTGTCTAGGATACATACATAATACATACACACGACAGTCAGCTTTATAATATTATATATATATATATATATATATATATATATATATATATATATATATATATATTGAGTATATGTTGATTGTTTACCGACACCTCAGATATGATTCCAGTTCCTCAGAGAAATAACAACACAACCTGGAGCTGGACATATCGATGTATTGACGGAGTAAAACACACTTCAACAACATGTGTACCTGTATTTCCCACAACCAATTTGGACTGCCTAAAGAGATCACAGCGAATGATGGCTGTCACCGAAATATATATAGCCAAATTTTACATATTTGACGTAATTATTTTATATGTATATATATAATCCCGCCCCCACTCTCAAGAGCGTGAAACTAATAAACCTTTGTTCGTACTGCTTCTCTGTTTTCGTTCCCGTTCCAATTTTCACTATATATATATATATATATATATATATATATATATATATATATATATATATATATATAAGGTAAACAGAAATAACAACACAATCGGTACAGTATATGGAAGGAATATCTTCGGTTAACGCATGAAATAGCAGGAAGACGGTCTTAACGTTTCGGGCGCTAGTCCTTCCTCAGAAGAAAGAATGAGAAATAAGATAGATTGAGGGGACGGTTCGGTTGGAATTGGAAAAATTGTCTTTTGATAAAAATATCAGGTCCATTCATGATGACATCTCTAGGAAAACTGTTGGTGATGGCGTTTTGTATATGATTCATTCTTTTAGAAAAGTGGATGATGGAGCGCGTCTACCTGAAATGGAAAAAAAACATTTTGTAAAAAGAGCTATACTTGTGGACGTGCGTAAGCATGTGTGTGTGTGTGTGTGTGTGTGTGTGTGTGTGTGTGTGTGTGTGTGTGTGTGTGTGTGTGTGTGTGTGTGTGTGTGTGTGTGTGTGTGTGTGTGTGTTGTGCAAGGGGAAAGATAGTTCGTCAGGAGTACAAAAATAGAGAGGATCAGAAAGGATAGATACAGAAAATAAAAGGTAGTCTATTTGCTAGATGTGATTTGACAGATAATTTTTGGCTTTGTCTTGTAATGAACTTGGCAATATATTGTCAATCAACTTTGAAGGGTTGATCTTTGTGGTTTATTTTTATTTTTATTTTTTTTATTATTGTAGTATTTTATAATATTTTTTATTTTTTATTTTTGTTTTTATTTTTAATATCTTTAATATGTAAATTTTTAATACGTAATATTTTTTAATACGTAATATTTTTAATATGTAATATTTTTAATATGTAATATTCTTTCGTAATATTTTTTTTTTTTTTTTAGTTTTCTATTTTATTATACTTATTATTATTATTGTTATATTTTTAGTTTTTTTAGTTTTGTTTCTGATATATATTTTTATTAGTATATTGAAATCTGCTCTCTATTTCTGCTTGATAGATAATCTTGTAGAGTAAAGACAGGAATAATAATACACATATATGTATGCTCAAATTTTTATACCACATTGAGAATGTTTTCCGTGAACTTAGAGTTTGCAGAGTGAATCATGTGGATTCGCATGGATGTTTGTAGCTGTCACATAAACATATGAATTTTTTTAAAAAACTAAACATAAGATAATTAATTTTCACACACTATGGATACTTGTCTCATTCAGGAATACTGATATTTACAATATAGTGTAAGTTTTATAAATACTAATACATTAAGACATAGGGTTTTTACGCCTCGAATATATCTGGCTATTTTTAAATTTTTTTCTCTCGCTATTTTTTCTCTCTCTATATTTTTTCTCTCTCTATATATCTCCCTTACATTAATACTTGAGCTAAATAAATAAATAAATAAATAAATAAATGTATCATTGATACATTTACTCAAAATGACCTCTCACTACCTAATTTTCTATATATATATGTATCTATCTCTATTTCCTCTCTCTCTCTATATATATATATATCTTTCTGTTTCTTTACATGAAGTTCTTTGCTTTATCTATCTTTCCATCTCTCTATTTTGTTCCATGCATTTCTTCTTTTTCTTCCTTTTCTTCGTTTTCTGTCTTTCTTTCTTTTTTCTCTCTTTCTTTCTCTCTGTGTAAAATTTTTTCACTGCCAGCTTAAACCTCTTCAAATGGAAGTCGGTGTTATAACGGTATGTCGAATCTATTTATCTATAAAACTGTTTATATTGTATTTTGTCTGAGGAAGGCATAGCATATTGTTAATATGATATCCCCGAAATATATATAATGAAATAAATATGGTTTTATAAATATAGTTTCCATTTATTTAATATTGTAAATATACTCCAAATATTTGTCGAGTGCTTTTATATCAGTTATAAATATTTACTAGTTGTAACCCAACAATTTTAAATATAACTTTCCATATATATATATATATATATATATATATATATATATATATATATATATATATATATCATTTTATTTTCTTGTATAAAAGAAACTATTCTCTAAAGAAAATATACCATGATGATAAAGTGTATCTTGGACACCATTATATAATATAGCTATTTGCAAATTAATTTCACGAACAGGCTGCCCTGTTGATCGAACCACTGGAACACCTATCATCGAGACCGTCTTCTATACCAACATATTATCAAATGTGTTCAATATTTTAAAGACAGTAAGGGCTTTATTTATGTGGTAAGTTGTAACTATTTCTATCAGATATATCTGTCACTTAGCCTTGCAGTTATTCTCAAATAGGAAACGCTTGGTTCATAGAAGATGAATTTCAAATCCCTGGGTAGATAAATGTAGCTGAAAAAAACAGGGTAGATTTTATATATATCAAACGAAATACCAATATGTTCAACTATAATACAAGAGTCATCATGAATTAATCCCTCCAAAACTATTGCTTCAGACTTAATCCAGTTTGGGACTTTACAAGTATTGAGGCTTGAAAAACTTGTTCATGTTAATATGGTGCTCAACTGGAGAAATTACTAGAGTACAATTAAAAATGTATTATAGAATTATTGGGGTTTGCAAAAGTTGCTCAAGTTAATACGACGCTCGAGTGAAAAATTACTTAATAAAAATTTTAAATGAGCCTGGTATTGAGGAACCCATGGATTGCAAGGTGATGGATGTAACCTAGATCTGAGAACAATTGCCCTAGTGGCTGTTACGTTTTCTCTTCCTCATCATAGTAGAATGTGTGGTTGAGTAAGTGCAGTGAATCGTATCAATATTATATCATCTTTGTCAACAACATGTATATTGAAAGATATATATATATATATATATATATATATACATTGTTATATTAACAAATGGAAACTATATTTATAAAACCATATTTATTTCATTATACATATTTCAAGGACACCAAAGCAAATCATGGTGCGCTATCATCAGATAAAATATAATATAGATCAGTTTTATAAACAAATATTGACATACCCTTAAAGAATGCGACCATGTCGGTTGGAAGCTCCCGGATAGTGGGGTTACTAATTTTATTATTGGTCTATTATGCAAATTAGTGTCGGAGAGGTTTAAATCCCGTATATTTAAATTAAGCCGTTGGAATAGGGAAAAAAGAAATAGAAAAAGAAAAAGAAAGAAAGAGCAACCCAAAGAAGGAAAACAAAAGAAAAACAAAAGAAAGAGAAAAAGAAAAAGAGAGAAAACCCTAAGTGAGAGAGTGTTGTATTAACGTAATTTTATGAGATGATGGAGCGAAAAGATAAATATATAGTGGATGAATTACGCGGAGTAAATAAAGCGTGGATAAATAAATAAATAAATAAATAAATAGTAATAACCGGAGAATTTTATCTAATGTTTAAATTTGATTTAATGTTTAATTTATCAATTAAATTATTGAGATCTATGAATTAAAAATTGAGATCTATATATTATTAAAAGAATATATATATACATATATATATATATATATATATATATATATATATATATATATATTATCAACAAATATTATTAAGATATATGTTATTATTACATAACCTTATATACATTTATTATTAATCATCAACTAACAATTAATTATTAATTTTTCAATTAATTAACAATAAAAATTATAAGAAATAACAAAAAATATATGTTGAAAATATAGGAATGTTCAGAGATTTTACCGAAGAAAAATCTCTTCTTAGCAATACAGCGTGAGGGAAATTAATTGATTTATTTGTAATTTAGATAGCTCTAAGGATTAAATGTTATAAAGTTTAAGATGATAAAAAAAGTTAAGATTATAAGAGAACCTTATATTATTTTATAGTAAGTTATAATTTTATAAATTTTATATATTTTATAAATCCACCTGTTATACAGTTGTGACTGTTAAAATATAAGTTTGTTTACTAAAACGTCTTAATGTTTAAAGTTTTTCATGAGAATATATCTAAAGCATAAACCGTAAAAACATTTTATATGAGTTCATTCATATAATGTATTCAAATTATACATTTCGATATATATACACACATATATACACAGACATACATACATATGTATATATGCGTATATTTATACGCATATATACACACACATATATATATATACATACAAGTATACATACGCATATATACACACACATATATATATATATACATACATATACGTACATACATATACATACATACATATATATATATATATATATATAAATACAAAATACATAATATAAAATAAAATATAAGTTATAATTTTCAAAAGGATTATAATTTTAAAAGGAATTACAATTTAAAAAAAATATAATTATATAATTTTAAAAGGAATTATATTTTTAAGCAATGTAATTTTTAAGTAATATAATTTTAAAAATATATATAAGAATATATAGAAAAAACACAGTATAAAATATGAATTATAATTTTTTAGATCCATCAGAGGAATTAACAAAAAATCTTTGTTTTAGAAATTTTCAGTATGTTTAACTTAATTTTTTATACCCATTTTTAAAAAAAACTTTCAGTATGTTTATCTGGAAGAACTTTCAAGGAAAAATTTTTAATGAAAATTTTTTTCTTCATTTAAGAGAGTTTTTGGCAGTCGTATTAAGGAATCTAATGATTTATCGATAGGTTTAATAAGATGAGTTATATATTACATTTTAAATTTATATTTAAACGTTGAATTTAATCTGTTTGCAGCAACTGAAAAGATTGTTCCTTAAATTCACAGAATTTTTGCTTTTTAATATAACGAATATTTCCTCTATACAAAGAGCACAATTTTCAGAAGAAGCATTAAATGGAGGAGCTTTGGAGATAATATTCCAAAGTAAAGAATAGTTAATGTTCTTTAATTTTAGATCCTATAGTAAGCTAGAGAGAGAAGTTGAAGATTTTTTATTTATATTCGTAAAAGAGCATTTATGGTTATTAAAACGAGATTTAAAGTCTGTGGAAGTAGAACCTACATAATTAAATGAATTTAAATTAGTTTTTGCATTACAATTATATACTATATTTTTAGCTAAACAATTGTTATTTAACGGACAGTTAGATTTATTTCTACAGTTACATTTATCAAAATTCAAGTTACTAGGAGCCGTATTATTAAATTGGATATTGCTGGGGTTGTTAATGGTATTCTGGTTAGGTTTTAAGTTTCTATTATTAATTCTATTAATATTCTGCGCTAAATTACTGGTGGTGGAATAAGTTAATTTTATAGTATGTCTATTAAATATTGAGTAATATCTATGTGTTCTGGGGAAGCATTTGTCAAGAGCTTTAAAGAATAGTTTAGCAATAGGAGTTTTAATATTTAATGAGAAAGGAGGAGCGAACCATAATATATTCCTAGTTCTATTTCTTTTTTTGCTTTTCGAATTATTGTAAGGTTTTCTATTATAGTTGTTAAAATTATGGTTAGTTGTTATATTATTAAACGGAAAAAATGAAACGAAATTTCATTTCCCACTCTTAGTACGACTGTTACTTAAATATAAGTATGTAAACGTACATACATATATGTATACAGACGTAACAGTAGTATGTATATACATATACATACATGCACACATATATATATGTACGTATGGATTCACCGAACATGTATTATCATGCTCGGTGTGTTTGTAAACAAACATCCCGTATTAAGCCGTAGTGTCTAGCAACCATCGTTGCTCGTTTGTTCAACACTGACAAAGGAACGCTGTACTAGTTTCAAGCTTATTAGCTATCATCAGCAACGTATACCTTCCTGCCAGATTGTTGAACGTATATACTTACCTTATGCATATTAACGGCTGAGTAGCCCAATTCGCATATCGAGTGAGTTAATCGGCCGGGTGCACCGAAAACGATAAACGGAAAACTGAAACGAAATTTCATTTCCCACTCTTAGTACGGCTGTTACTTAAATATAAGTATGTACACGTACATACATATATGTATATAGACGTACAGTAGTATGTATATATATATACATACATGCACACATATATATATGTACGTATGGATTCACCGAACATTTATTATAATGCTCGGTATGTTTGTAAACAAACATCCCGTATTAAGCCGTAGCGTCTAACAACCATCGTTGCTCGTTTGTTCAAGACTGACAAAAGAACGCTGTACTAGTTTCTAGCTTATTAGCTTGAATAATGTTATATTATTATTATCAATATATTTAATTATATTGAAAGATATATATATATATATATATATATATATATATATATATATATATATATATATATATAAATAAAAACTATAATAAAGGAAGGTCTGCGGGACTGCGTACGGTGTATTTTTTTTTATCCCGTTAGTAAAATAAGTTGGATTACTTTGAATAAATAATGAATGAATATTACATAATTTACGTACTAAATTTCGGAAACAAAAATAATTTAAAATTGACTTCTTTTCAAAGTTGCATTTCCGGTATATCGTTGCCACCACTACCACCACTTCAACTACCATATATATAGAAAGAGAGAGTGTGTGATGTCAACACTTCCGGTAGCGATCACTTAAATAAACATACTAATTTTATGTCACTAATTTTCTCCTAATGCAGTTTATATATAATATCGCCTTTTTTTCAAATGTATCAAGGATTACGTTACCGATTACATAAGACAGTGTAACAACGTCTTCGTTCAATTTCTGTTTATATTGTCAATTACGATTTTATTTGATATATCATATCTACATGTATATATACTTGCGTATAATATCAATATACACACTACGCATGCTAGCAGAAAACCACCCACAGGGTGGTTTTCCTGCCTGTATATAATATATATATATATATATATATATATATATATATATATATTGTTATACTTTGGGAGGGTCATGTTGCCAATAAGAAACACACGTACCAGTTGCTTTCACTTCAATTTATTATGAATTAAATTTATATATTTAGGAAAAGTTCTATCTAAATTGTTGGGATACAACCAGACGATTGTTCATATATTGTCAACGTTCTTTCGTCACACATTCTGTGACCTCTTCAGTGACTGGGGATTCTTTTCTTTGTTTCTGTGCCTCTCCTTTGTTTTGTCGTACGCCATCTTGTTTTTGTATGTGTTGTGTGCTTAGTTTGCGCATGTGTTACATCCGGCTGTCTGTGTGTGTTTATATTTGTTTATTTATTTGTTTATTTACATGTTACAGGTTGATTGTTTGTTCTATGTGTGTGTGTGTTTTCATTTTGTCCTTAATTGTAAGTTGTGATGTTGCTATTCCATTCATGCTTTCTATTTAATTTTGGTTGGAGTTCATTTATGTTTATTGCCTCTGTGATTTGTCTAAACATTGCGTTATTTTATGTGTAGATTCTATTTTTATATCTATGTTCTTTAATTTACCCTTATGTCTATTTTAGCATGTTGGTAGATTACAGATGATTCTTTACTATCTTGAAGTATACTCCCTCCCAAAGTATAACAATATCGGTTTCAACACACGTTTTCAGATAAAGAATCTTGCTAAACAAATTCAAAAACGAAATATATATATATATATATATTTCGTTTCTGAATTTGTTTAGCAAGATTCTTTATCTGAAATCGTGTGTTGAAACCGATATTGTTATACTTTGGGAGGGTCATGTTGCCAATAAGAAACACACGCACCAGTTGCTTTCACTTCAATTTAATTTATTATATATTTATAAATTTACAAATTTATAAATTTCTGGTTGGTTGGTTGGTTCCACAACCAGATAGTTGTTTATATATATATATAGTCATAGTTCTTTCGTCACACACTCTGTGACGAAAGAACTATGACTATATATATATAAACAACTATCTGGTTGTGGAACCAACCAACCAACCAGAAATTTATAAATTTGTAAATTTATAAATATATAATAAATTAAATTGAAGTGAAAGCAACTGGTGCGTGTGTTTCTTATTGGCAACATGACCCTCCCAAAGTATAACAATATATATATATATATATATATATATATATATATATATATATATATATATATATATATATATATAGTAATAATAATAAATTTGAAGACTAAAATCCAAAGAGGGCTCGATAAGGATAAATATATATCAAATATATAAGAACCGTAGGGCAAGTTTGAAATATTGAAAGATATATATATATATATATTTATTTATTTATATATATGTATATATATATATATATCTAAGGCGGGTAAAATTCCCGAGATCCATGGACGAGTTCTCTCCAGCGGTCTCTGTCCCTCATTATCGCTGCCATGTCCTGCATCTCCAACAGACCAGTGTCTGTCCTTAGGGCATCAACATACGTTAACCTTGCAAATATTTTATAACGGGCAAATATTTTTATAACTGATATAAAGCAGTCAACAAATATTTGGAGTAAAAATACGATATTAACAAATGGAAACTATATTTATAAAACCATATTTATTTCATTATACATATTTCAAGGACACCAAGTTAAATTATGGTGTGCTTTCATCAGATAAAATATAATATAGATCAGTTTTATAAATAAATATTGACATACCCTTAAAAAATGCAACCATTACTGTTGGAAGCTCCCGGGAGCTTCCAACAGTAATGGTTGCATTTTTTAAGGGTATAAAGTAGACATTAAGGACAGTGCAGGACAATGCAGGACGGTACAAATGGGCATTTCTGCGTGTAAAAAACAAAAACAGAGGATGTAACAAAAATAACAATGAAAATAACAATGAAAAATTCCCCAATAGGTGGAGACTTATGAAATAAATATGGTTTCATAAAGATAGTTTCCATTTGTTAATATCGTATATATATATATATATATATATATATATATGTGTGTGTGTAAATATATATGTAAATATATGTATATATATATATATATATATATATATATATATATATATATATATATATATATATATATATATATATATATATATATATATATATATATATATATATTTATATATATATATATCGTTTTTGAATTTTTTAGCAAGATTCTTTATCTGAAAACCTGTGTTGAAACCGATATTGTTATACTTTGGGAGGGTCATGTTGCCAATAAGAAACACACGCACCAGTCGCTTTCACTCCAATTTATTATAAATTAAATTATAAATTTAAACATTTATAAATTTCCGGTTGGTTGGTTGCACAAGCGGATGGTTGTTCATATATTGTCAAAGTTCTTTCGTCACACATTTGACAATATATGAAATTTGACAATATATGAAGTTTGACAATATATGAACAACCGTCCGGTTGTCGAACCAACCAGCCAACCGGAAATTTATAAATTCTTAAATTTATAATTTAATTTATAATAAATAGGAGTGAAAGCAACTGGGGCGTGTGTTTCTTATTTGCAACATGACCCTCCCAAAGTATCACAATATATATATATAGAGATTTTGAGTTTATGTTGGTTGTATACCAACACCTCAGTATGCAGGCTGGAGCACTCAACGAGGTGCGCAGGTTGGTTTGGTTACTCCGGAGTAGTGTAAAATAAAGTTAAATAAAAGTCAAATGATTAAAATTTAGCTTCGTTTATTACTGCTATATATATTTCAGTGACAGCCATCTATGGCTGTGACCTCTTCAGGCAGTTTGAATTAGTATGGTATAGACAAGTACATATGTTGTTTAGGTGTATAATATTGTCAATACTCTGATATGCCCAGTTCCTTGTTGGGTTGTTAATTCACTGAGGAACTGGAGTCATATGAATTCAAACAAACGAATTTCAGTGTCAAAGGTCCCCTTCTCCTCTCATTGGTCAGTTATTAGAACATTCCTCATTCTAAGTGTTGTTATTGTTGGAGTTAGCTTAAAAATTGATAAAATGGTAGAAGGGACAAGGTGTTAAAGGAACAAAATAACAAAAAAAGTGTCAAACTTCCCATTGGTCAGTTCTGAGAGCATTCCTCAGTCAGAAGTCTATAGAATTCTTTCTGGGGTGAGGCTCCCTGTAGTGTTTGTGTTTGCTATTGTTCAGTACATTTGACCTCCACCATTATTTTGGTACTGTTGTTGGTGTAGTAGTCAGCTTATATCTTGCTGCTGCTAACAATTTAGAAGTATCCAGTTTGTGTTTTTTCTTCATCCCTCCCGCCACCAACGTAGTGGTGGTGGTGGTGGGGAGGGTGTTCTTCCATGTATATGAAGAAATATAAGGCAATAAATGAAGAAAACAGAAAATAAATAAATAATATAATAAAATAATTAGTATAATTTGTGTAATTTGAAAATAAATAAATAAATAGAGAATAAAGAATAAAGAATAAATGAGAGATTGGTGAAAATGTAATGAAAATGTATATGGAGAAGTGAGAAATAATGTAGGATAAAGTGTGTGTGTGTGTGCTATAACCAATCCCAAGGTCAGAATATGTTGGATAGATTGGTATGAGACAAGATGTTAAGATGAGATATTCAAACTCAATGTGTTTGTGTTATAATCTATCTCAACTTAAAATAAATATAAGGTGATACAGTGAAGAGGGCAGAAAACAAATAACAATTAATAAAGAGAAATCAAGATTTAAGATTGGAACTTGAAAGTCAGAAATCTGGTAAATTAAAAGTGTTTGTGTTATAGATGTTGGCCAAATTATTATGGCTGTGTCCGATTCTATCTCTAGGCTATCATGGTGTCTGCTCCGCCTGGGTTGTTCCCTGTGGCTTGAGGGGAGTTCACAGCCTAGGGTGTTGTTATTGCCCATATAGCTTGAGGGAGGTCTGGCCGAGAGGTGTTTTCATGTTCTGTAGAAGTCCCTATAGCTTGAGGGGAGTTCACATCTTGTGTTGCTACTGTCCATATATCTTGAGAAAGGTCCCGGCTCTAAGGTGTCTGCATGTCCCGAAGAAGTCGGTTCTGAGGTTTATCAGGCCGCTTCCACCTCTTAGTATCTCGAGGGTCTCGTTCAGGCATAGTTTGCATATGCAAGATCCCCCTTTATCGGGTGGTACTTTCCTGATTATGTACCAGGCTAGAGAGTATGGGGTCCTGTCCAGCTTCCAGATCAGGTCGGAGAGAGCTGTGCTTTTCTTTTTGGCCTCCTTCTTGAATGAATGGCGGTCCTTAAAGCTCGTTGATGTGGCTCCTATGTAGAGGTGTTCGGAGTTGGGGGTTTTAACCCTACAACCGTACACTAGGTTCTTCTTGAGACATTCATTACCAAGGGGGCATGATTCGGGGTTTCTGCAGTTGCAGAGGGTGGTCGGCCTCTGCGTGCCTAGATTAGGGTTCTCATTATGTGTTACATGTTGGTCTTCCCCCATGCTCGGTGGGGGGTCCTTGGGTCTGTTTGTGTTTCTTGGGTGGGCTCTGGGTCCCCCCTTCCCTCCTTTCACATGGTTCTACTGAGTGTTTGTATTGCCATCTTCTGGTTGTGTGTGGTTTTTAAGCCTACTTCTGTTGATGCTAGCTATGTGTTGGGCCAAATTTCTCGTGGTGGAATACGAAAGCTTCACAGTGTGTCTGTTGAAGATCCTGTGGTATCTGTGGTCCCTCGGGAAGCATTTGTCAAGTGCTCCAAAGAATAATCGGGCCAAGCTTTTCTTTAGGGCCGCTGAGTAGGGTGGGTTGTACCACGTGATTTGTCGGTGTCTCCCCCTATATGTGTGGGTTGGGGGCTTCGTGATTTGTTGGAGATTTGTTGGGTTGCTGGTGGTTTCCGCACTGTTGCTTCCCTTTTGGGCTCTATACTTTTTGTTATCTTCGCGGCCCGGATTTGTGGGGTGGTTGTTGTCCGCCCCGGGAGATCCATCGTGGGGTGGTCGCCCCCCCCCCACGTGTCCTGCGGTTGGGGTTGTCCGTCCTGGGGTAGTTAGCGTCACTCCTGAGACTGCTACTCATATTGTGCTCCATCTCGTGGTCAAGCGCACTAGTCCCCACCGCCCGTGTGGTGGTGTCTGGTACATGGTGCCTATTTGATTCTGCTCTGCCTGTATTGTTAGGGTTCGCCCTCTGGCAACGCGGTTGTGGGTGTCTGTTGGGCTATCCACCTCCCACTTTTCGGACTATATGTTATAATTTGTCCATGTGCCGCCTTCTTTAGAGCTGCGTTGTAATATTCCGCGTGATTGTTGAATATTTCCTTACTTGCGGACAGGCTGGAGATCCTGTCCGAGACACTCTTCACCACTGCCTTGGTTATGGATCTAGGGTGGTTTGATTTGGCGTTAACATATACGAGTTTCTCGTTGGGCTTGTGGTAGGGGTAGTATTGCTCGGTGTTCAGGTTTAGGGTGGTGTCTAGGAAGTTAACTACCTTCCTATTTGGGTCTATTTCTATGCTGAGCCCATGGTTCTTAAAGAAATGGCAAATACGCCTCCTCATACTCTCCAACATATTGGTGCTGTGGTCATGTACTGTGAATAGAGCATCGTCACGATATAATCCGCCGCCCAGGCAGGGGATTTCATCTTTTATCTGCTTCAGCAGGTAGAGCCCGACCAGGTCCGTTACCTGCGCTGAGTCGCTGGAGCCTATCGTGATGTCAAAGCTATTTGGCCAATCACTCCTGGTCCAAAGGTCTCCATCGAAGCGGATTAAGGTCTATCTTGCGGCGTGGATGATGCTCACCTCCTCTCGGGATAGGTCCGTATTGGACTTCGCTAAAAATAGGGCCTTATTAAGTACTATGGGTGAGATTGAGGAGTAGTAGCTTGCGATGTCCAGTTGTATAAAGCTGGTCCTACTTTTCTCATGCAGTATTTTGAACCATTTTATTACTTCTCTCGTGCATGACCATTGCTGTAATTTGGTTTTCTTCCGAAGCTTGGGCAAAATCCTATCCAGTATTCTTTTACTGACGATCCCTAGGTCAGATCTGGAGGGGGCTATTAGTCTGACAGGGAGGTCGGACTCAAAGTTTGACTTGTGGTCTTTAAGGGTAATCCGCGGCTCCCTTGGTTGGTATGGGGCCGTCCTGTCCTCTATGCCGATTCTGGATATAATCCTGTAAGCTGTGGCATTGATCTCATCCAGGGTAAATCCAGGTGTTTTTTTGTAGCACTTCCTCAGTTCCCTGAGGATTAGCTTATTGTACAGTTCAGTGTTCATGTTGTAGAGGTTGTTTGTTTTGTCAGCATGGACAAGTATTCCAGTTGTCCCTTTAAGTACTGTAATCCGGTTTCTCAGGTGTCTGAGGTACTCCTGACTTCTGGTTGGGTTTCCGGAGAATTTGAGGTTGGATATGATGTTAATCATCTCGTTTTCAAACTCCTCCATTAGTCTGTTGTGGGGGGGATTCCTCCTTGATCGAAAAAGGTACTCCATGTTTTCTGTGTTGGTAGTTTTCTGCGTTCCTCTTTCGAAGTGGAACACCTTCCATCTCATCCTACGGATGAGGGAGTCCGTACTCTTGATGAGATCACTGGTGTATTCTCGTTTATCAGGTAGGGGGATGTCCTTCAGTGACGCTAAGGTTGCCAGTTTATCCATAGTGACTTGGGTCCGCTACTGTTTGAAGCGCTCAACCCGTGTGGGAGCTAGATAGATTTTGAGTTTATGTTGGTTGTATACGAACACCTCAGTATGCAGGCTGGAGCACTCGACGAAGTACGCAGGTTGGTTTGGTTACTCCGGAGTAGTGTAAAATAAAGTTAAATAAAAGTCAAATGATTAAAATTTAGCTTCGTTACTTTTTCACCAATCTCTCATTTATTCTTTATTCTTTATTCTCTATTTATTTATTTATTTTCAAATTACACAAATTATACTAATTATTTTATTATATTATTTATTTATTTTCTGTTTTCTTCATTTATTGCCTTATATTTCTTCATATACATGGAAGAACACCCTCCCCACCACCACCACCACTACGTTGGTGGCGGGAGGGATGAAGAAAAAACACAAACTGGATACTTCTAAATTGTTAGCAGCAGCAAGATATAAGCTGACTACTACACCAACAACAGTACCAAAATAATGGTGGAGGTCAAATGTACTGAACAACAGCAGGCAAAAACACTACAGGGAGCCTCACCCCAGAAAGAATTCTATAGACTTCTGACTGAGGAATGCTCTCAGAACTGACCAATGGGAAGTTTGACACTTTTTTTGTTATTTTGTTCCTTTAACACCTTGTCCCTTCTACCATTTTATCAATTTTTAAGCTAACTCCAACAATAACAACACTTAGAATTAGGAATGTTCTAATAACTGACCAACGAGGGGAGAAGGGGACCTTTGACACTGAAATTCGTTTGTTTGAATTCATATGACTCCAGTTCCACAGTGAATTAACAACCCAACAAGGAACTGGGCATATCAGAGTATTGACAATATTATACACCTAAACAACATATGTACTTGTCTATACCATACTAATTCAAACTGCCTGAAGAGGTCACAGCCATAGATGGCTGTCACTGAAATATATATAGCAGTAATAAACAAAGCTAAATTTTAATCATTTGACTTTTATTTAACTTTATTTTATATATATATATATATATATATATATATATATATATATATATATATATATACTATAAAGTATGTCCATAGAATAATTTGATAAGATATATACACCATTTTCTCTCCCAATCAGCATAATCAACCACACATAAAACCAATTAAACCAGGCTATAAGATTAAAAGGCACCTATGAAGAAATAATAGATAAATAAACGACAGCCATCTTTTCGCGATCAACAGCTACAGAATATTTAACCAGCATTTCAATAGCACGTGGAAATCGATTAAATATATCGTCAACCATACACAATTATTTATAAAATTAAAGTTAGAAGAAAAAATGTATATAAACATACCAGGATTACGTTATATATATATATATATATATATATATATATATATATATATATATATATATATATATACTATATTTATATATATATTATATATATTATATATATTATATATTATATATTAGATATATATTATATATATTATATATTATATATATATATATATATATATATATATATATATATATATATATATATATATATATATATACTATATTTATATATATATATTATATATATATATTATATATATTATATATTATATATATATTGTATATATATTATATATATATATATATATATATATATATATATATATATATATATATATATATATATATATATATATATATATATATAATATATATATATATATATATATATATATATATATATATATATATATTCTCATTAATTCCTCTACTATCCAAATACGTCACCTAGGCAATTATCTATAAAAGTCTAATTACTAATTAAGATTACAGCGAAGAACAGTTTCAAGAATGAACTTTTTCTCACTATTTCTCGATTTCCACATCCCCAAACATTGACCTCCTCTTTCTCACATCCACAACACATTTGTTTTGTTTGTTTTTTAATTACATTCATTATTGATGTTATGGTTATCATGACTACTATAATCATTATCATCACGATCGCCCCCGTTACCATCATTATCATCATTATCATCGTTAACACTTCTTCTTCTTCTTCTTCTTCTTCTTCTTCTTCTTCTTCTTCTTCTTCTTCTTCTTCTTCTTCTTCTTCTTCTTCTTCTTCTATAATTATATCCTTGCTGCTGTTCAGTTTCGTTAAATTGAAATTACAATTTTTATTATTCGGAAATATTATGTAATTATTACAACTTAGAATTGTATTGTACTCAATGTCAGTGTTGTAGTGCTCTTCGAGTTTGGTGAGATTTCTGCTAGATCCTGTTAATATTGTATTGAATTTCAATTTAAAGATTTGAATTTCATTTCTTTTTCCATTTTCGACGTTTTTGTTATTGTTTTTCATTTCGGTCTAAATCCTAATTCTGGTGGATTGGCAGTATTGGTAGAGGGTCGGATGCCATGCTTTGCAGCAAAGAGTTACGTCCCTTTATGGTCTGAGTTCAAATCCCGCCGAGGTTAACTTTGCCTTTCATCCTTACGGGGTCGATAAAATAAAGCACCAGTAACACACTGGGCTAATTGCTGGCCTTGTGCCAAATGTAGAAACAATTATTAGTTGAACCAACTTAAGCAGCTTCATATGCAAATGAGATTAATCACCTCATTTACACAGATGTGACAATCATATATTCTCGCCTGTTTTCAAGTTCAGCAGTTGCAAGAGTGGGAGAGATCGTCCTGATGAGAATCAGTTCCGTCCGAAATGCATCGACGATTGTCCCCCTTACTTCTGCTGGACACAACCAGAGGGCGTTAGCCCCGGTGTTTTGCATAGCTGTCTAAATATTTACCTGTAAACATACCGTATTTCTTTAGAAATATGAAATTCTAATATATATATATATATATATATTAAAATAACAGATTAAAGTTTAAGCAAAGAATCACTGCTTTCGCCCTTAACGGGATCTTCTGAAACTAAAAAAAAATCAATCTGTGGACGTAGAAGAAAATATTTCGAAAAACGTTGCAACCGAAATAAAACAGGAAGACGATACTTTGCTCGACGGTTTTTATATATTTATATATACTAGCATAAAAACCACCCCACGGGTTGTTTTCTGCTAGCATGTGTAGTGTGCATATTGATATTATACGCCAGTATATATACATGTAGATATGATACAACAAATAAAATCGTAATTGACAATATACACAGAAATTGAACGAAGACTGCGTTACACTCTTTTATGTAATCAGTAACGTAATCCTTGATACATTAAAAAAAAGAATATTTTATATGAACTGCATTAGGAGAAAATTAGCGACGGAAATATATGAATGTTTATTTAAGCGATCGCTAACCGGAAGTGTTGACATTTGAAAAATTTAAAGGAGTGAATCTTAAAATAAGGAACACAATTATTTATATTTAATCAAGAATAACGAAATTTAGTAGATAAATTATGTAATATTCATTCCTTACATATATTAGGCTGCTCAGCCGTTAATAAGCATAAGGAAAGTATATACTTTCAGACGTTCAATCATCTGACAGGAAGGTATACGGTGCTGACGATAGCTAATAAGCTTGAAACTAGTACATCGTTCCTTTGTCAGTGTTGAACAAAAGAGCAACGATGGCTGCTAAACACTGTACGGCTTAATTCGGGATGTTTGTTTACAAACACACCGATCATTATAATAAATGTTCGGTAAATCCATACGTACATATATATATGTGTGCATGTATGTATATATATATATACATACTACTGTACGTCTATATACACATATGTATGTACGTATACATACTTATATTTAAGTAACAGCCGTATTAAGAGTGAGAAATGAAATTTCGTTTTATTTTTTCCGTTTATATATATATAAATATATATATATATATATATATATATATATATATATATATATATATATATATATATATATATATATATATATATATATATATATATATATATATATATATATTATATATATATATATATATATATATATATATATATATATATATATATATATATATATATATATATATATATATAAAGAAAAAGGGATGAAATCGAAAATGCAACTGAAGTCTTATTTTTTTTTAAAATATATATATTTATTTGGTTCCTTTACCGGTTTCGCAGTTCTTCTGCTTTTCAAAAGGTGAGTTGAGATGGAGGGTCTGTGGTTTTTCTCACATGTGAGAAAAACCACAGACCCTCCATCTCAACTCACCTTTTGAAAAGCAGAAGAACTGCGAAACCGGTAAAGGAACCAAATAAATATATATATTTAAAAAAAAAATAAGACTTCAGTTGCATTTTCGATTTCATCCCTTTTTCTTTATACTTCCACTCGTGTAGGACACCTCGGTTATTTTTCATTTTGTAAAAAAAACCTCACTTTCTAATATATATATATATATATATATATATATATATATATATATATATATATATATATATATATATATATATATATATATATATATATATATATATATATATATATATATATATATATATATATATATATATATATATATATATATATATATATATATATATATATATATATATATATATATATATATATATATATATATATATATATATATATATATATATATATATATTTGGCAGTATCGGTAGAGGGTCGGACGCCATGCTTTACAGCATAGTTACGTCCCTTTACAATCTGAGTTCAAATCCCGCCGAGGTTGACTTTGCCTTTCATCCTTACGGGGTCGATAAAATAAAGTACCAGTAATGCACTGGGTAATTGCTGGCCTTGTGCCTAAAGTAGAAACAATTATTATTACTATATATATATATATGGTCCATCTGCTTCCTTACCACAATTCCTTCGTTATATATATATATATATATATATATATATATTTATATATATATATATATATGTGTGTGTGTGTGTATGGCAGGTCGTTCTTCAGCACTACTGGTACCATGTAACCCAGTGCAATCTATGCATGGTCGGGTTGTCCGCGTCTAAATTGGCAACAATAATAAGCTTGGTTGGTGGGGAGTGTGATTTTGGAAACCATGCAGGATAAAAACCAAAACCCATCAAAGGAACAGAAGAGAGTCAACGGCCTCCCAATATATATTTTGTGTAGAAAGAGAGACTACTAGTCTTCATGAAGACATCTCTCTAGGCGAAGGTTACTCTGACATATAAAACTTGCGACTTCGTTTGCATCTACTGCAAACCTTTGATCAAAGTAATTATTATAGACCACCAATTATTGATTTTGGTAAAAATCTCAAGATCTTGATCTTCTTCATCAGTATTTATGTCTTTGCTATATATATGTCGCGCACTGCTTTAAAAGACTACTCATATACTCATGATCTTGAGATATTTTCCAAAATGGATAATTGGTAATCGACAATATTTACTGTGATCGAAGAATTGCATTCTTGTTTTTTTTTTGATTTCCAGAAACAGATCTGTCCATGAAAAATTAAACCATTTTAAATTCACACATCTGTATATATGTATAAAATACTAGTTTGTTTCTCAATTGAAACATTGTGTAAAAAATCGTTTATCAAATGATACATATATATAAATATAGTAAAATAAAAATTACATAATATTTATTCATACATAGTATATATCATATTGTTTATTATATATGTATTAAAGATTTTATATATTATATATCATTTACAATATGCGTGTAGGAAAGTCTCTCTCTGGAAATAGGGTTGAGGGCGCTGAGGGTATTACGTAATCTCGAAGGGGACGAAAACCCAAAACGTTTGAGAATTTCTGCCTTAGATATAGGAAATTCACACACACACACACACACACACACACACACACACACACACACACACACACATATATACACACACACATATATATACACACATATATATGCATATATATGTATATATATATATATATATATATATATATATATATATATATATATATATATATATATATATATATATCTAAGGCGGGTAAAATTCCCGAGATCCATGGACGAGTTCTCTCCAACGGTCTCTGTCCCTCATTATCGCTGCCATATCCTGCATCTCCAACAGACCAGTGTCTGTCCTTAGGGCATCAACATATGTTAACCTTGGTCTTCCTCTTCTAGTGTGTCCATGTAGGGGCTTCCAAAGGAGCACTGAGTGCAATGTCAACTCTGGATGTCGGTGAGCATGTCCAGCCAACCTCAGTCTCCTCTGTGTCACTTTTGAGCTGACTTTTGGGATGCTCCCATACAGCTCTGAGTTTTTCATCCTCAGTGTATACTGATTAATGTTCAGAGCCATCCTCAGCATTCTCGTGTAGCACCATCTGAGTGAGTCTCTTGGTCAGTGTCCAAGTCTCAGACCCATAGAGCAGCACAGACTCCACTACAGCAATGAAGAGGCGGATTTTCAGGTCTCCACGAAGGTCCGACTTCCACACCGATCTCAAGCTGTGACACGCCGCCCAGGCCTTGCTCTTCCTCTCAACCACATCATCTTCCGTATTTCCAATCTTTGCTCCCAAATACAGGAAGTCCTCAACCAATTCCAGCGGCTTCCCGCCTACATTAGTGATCCCCTCTGGCTTCTCAACATTCTCTACCAGATATTTTGTTTTAGTCTCATTCATTCTCAGCCCCACACTCATCGACACAGTCTCAACCTCCCGCTTCAAATCCTCTGCCTCCGTCACTGTATTTGTCACCAAAACTATGTCGTCGGAAAATTCAGCATCCGATACCTTTTTCGCCCCAACTCTCCTGCTCTGAGCCGGTGCTACAGTAAAGCCAGTGTCCTGGTGTTTCTCCAGTGCAAGGCGCATACAATAGTCCACTACGATGATAAAAAGGTAGGGAGCCAATGTATCTCCCTGGAGCACTCCAGCCAGTATCTCAAAGAACTCTGTCATCCCATCAGGTGTAATGACTTGGGCTTTGGTGTTGGTGTAGAGCAGTGATATCAGGTCCACTATCCTCTTGGGGATTCCATAAGCCTGTAAGATCTTCATCAGGCAGTAACGGTCCACAGAATCAAAGGCCTTCCTAAAGTCAATGAAAACCATGACCGCAGGAAGGCACTTTGCTCTAGCTCCCTCTAATATCCTCCTCAGCATCAGGATGTGACTGGTGGTTGATCTACCCTCTCTGAAGCCGTTCTGGTTGTCCCTGAGCTTCTTCTCCATCTCAGGCTGGATCCTGTTAAGAATCATCCTGTTGAGGGTCTTTGCCACAAGTGACGTCAGTGAGATCCTCCGGTAGTTGTTGGTGTTAGAGAGATCTCCCTTCTTTGGCACTGGGACGATGCTACTGATCCTCCACTGATTCGGGGCAACTCCTTTCTCCAGTGCCCCGTTACAGAACCCCAGGAGTGGGTAGGAGGAGTGGGTTTTCTGCAGTAGGAGGAGTGGGTTTTGTGTTCAGTGCAAAAACCAATCTGTTGGTGAGGGAAATAATGCCTATCTCCCCGCGAGTGTTGAGGGTGACCTTCAATGGAAACCCAAAACTGACAGTCATCTCAGCCTATAGTCCAACCGAGGGGGACAGTGATGTGAATGTCGAGGAGTTCCATGAGGAGGTGTGTAGGGCTGTCAACACCACTCAGGCACACAATATCCTGCTTGTTTTGGGGGACTTCAATGCACATCTGAGTAAGGCGGGCAGTGAAGATCCTTGCTGGTACTTCCATAACAACACCAACCGAAATGGAAGACTACTGAGAGACACCCTGCTGGAGGCGAACTTGATGGCGACCAACCTAGGGTTTAGGAAGAATCTGGGGAAGATGTGGACCTACATCTCAGATATGCACCTGTCCAAGTCCCAGATTGATTTCATTCTGGTGAGGAAAAAGTGGCGGAATAGTGTTCTGAACACGGAACCATACAGCTATTTCAGTACACTGGGTAGTGACCACTGGCTTGTTATGAGTGAGGTCCGCGTGAGCTTAAGAAAGAGCAAGGCTCAGCCCCGGAGAACAATCTATGACTGGGGAGCTTTCAAGGAAGATGATAAGCTACAGGAGAGGTTCACAGTGGAAGTGAGAAACAGGTTTAGTGCTCTGTGTGGAGAGTCAGAGGAGAGAGAGATTGGATGGACTGAGGAGAGTGTGACGAGGAGGTACGGGCACTTCACCAATGCAGAGGCGAAAGCAAGTGAAACCCTGGTGCCGAGGAAAAAGAACAAAGGGAAGCACGTCAGCTCTGCAAACCCAAAAGTGTGTGCAGCCAGAGAACACCTGAAAGTTGCCAGGGACCAATTCTATGCTGATCCTACGGAGGAGAGGATGGAGACTGTGGAGGTGATGAGGGAAGAGCTCTGTACCGCTTACACTGAGGTCAGAGAGGAGGCACTGATAGAGAAGATCAGAAGTGTGGAGAGAGCGGTTGACAGATCTGGATGTAAGGAGAGCTGGATGATCATCAACGAGATCACAGGGAGGAAGAAAAGGTGTTCGAGTCAGATCCAGGGAACGGGGCCCGAGGATAGGAAGAGGAAATGGCTAGACCATTTTAGGACCCTACTAGGAGAGCCACCCTCCACAGCCCAGAGCACTGGGGAGATCAGGCGGCTGTTTGAGGAACTGGATGTTGAGACAGAGCCCTTCACCAGAGAGGAGCTTCAGAGAGCCAAGAAGAAGATCAAGGAGGGCAAGGCTCATGGAGAAGATGGAGTGGCATCAGAGATGATGAAGAGGTGTGATTTTGATGATATATATATATATATGTATATATATGTATATATATATATATAT
>OZ024743.1:293665586-293668086 GCA_964016885.1 Eledone cirrhosa
TCAAGAATTACTCACACCTTCACAACACCCTATGTTCATTCATGTATATAAAACACAGGAAGATTATAATCTCTATCATATCAAATCTTCAGCATCAAATTTAAAGATTTCTTTAACACTTCGGAAAAAAACTTTCGGTGTTTTATTCACTATTTTTTTTTTTACATTATTGCTTTTTTTCTTTCACTTTATTCGGGTATCTTTCAATGAGGGATTTTGTTTGGGCTTTTATTGCTATAAACACTCTATATACTGACTGTTCTTGTTCTAATCTCCCTTCTGGTCCGGGGAAAGGAAACATGAAGCTGGGTGTTGCGCTAGCGATGTTTGCAGCTTCCATTAACTGATTACATGTAAATCACATTACATTACTATTGTGGTCATGCGTTTTACATAGAGCGCTCTGTTTCTACCATAAAGATATGTGGAAGGATATATTAAGAGATATATGTGTTAAGATCCCAACTACATGCCTGCCACTTTCTATATTTTTAATCTAGGATGGATGGTCAGAGCCCATGGTTCTTTTAAAGGCCGCTAAGATTAATGGAAGAGAGGAATGGATGACAGGAGAAAGGTATTCTCGAAATGGAGATCGAGCTATACTGTTTGCAAAAGAGTGAAATCTGTTAACAACACACGAGGGGCAGACAAGTGGTGGTGTTAAACTCGGATGATAGTTTGTCAAGTAACTAAGTAGGCTGCGTGGGGATATAAGCATCAAATGCAAAGTGCTCAAACAAATACAAAAAGACCGTTCGTTCAGTACTCTAACAATTCTGTCAATCCTCTGCCCTCGACTGGTATGTTATTTTAATTAGCCTCAAAAGATACCTGTATATATGTATTTACCATATATATATATATATATATATATATAGGACAGGAAGCACTGGATAGAAAACAAGTCTATTAATCCTGCTGGGAAGACACGACATACACAGACACACACACATACATACACGCACACATGTATATATACACACTTGTATATATGTATATTATACATATATACATGCGTGTGTGTGTATATATGTATATATATATATATATATATATATATATATATATATATATATATATATATATATATATATATATATGTATATATATATATATATATATATATACACATATATACACACACACGCATGTATATATGTATAATATACATATATACAAGTGTGTATATATACATGTGTGCGTGTATGTATGTGTGTGTGTACATGAGCATGTGTGTGTCTGTGTATGTCATGTCTTCCCAGCAGGATTAATAGACTTGTTTTCTATCCGGTGCTTCCTGTCCTGATGGTAAGGCTAAAAAGGTTGAACAAAAAAGGGGAAGCAAGGCGTACAAGAAGTAAAGAAAGAAAGAGCAAAGATAAGGCTACTTGTGTTTTGTTGTTCTCCGACCTCCCTCCTCCAATCAATGAATTCAATTAATCGATTAGGCATTTCATTGCCATCAGTGGATACGCGCACACACTAACAAACACACATACAACATACACAAACTTATATATGTATGTATGTATATATAAATATATATATATATATATATATATATATACACACACATACACACATACACTGATATATATATTTATGTGTGTATGTGCGTGTGTGTGTGTGCGTGTGTGTGTGCGTGTGTGCGTGTGTGTGTGTGTACAGGTGTCGTTGCACAAACAGCCTACCACTATAATCTCAAACAATACATATGCACATATAGTACCTGCAGATATTGTATTTATGTAATATTCATCTTTTTGTTTATTTCGTTCATTTTAGTAATAGTTGGTTATTTTCTTGTGTTGTGTGGCTTGGCTTTTCTGATACAAGCGTACCTGCATAGAACACTCCACCGTTAGACTGAATTCTTTTAGCCTGGTTCGTTTAGGGTAGTTTATTGTTTAGTTGAGTTTATTGTTCAATAAATTAAGGAAAGAGTGGAGCATGGCTTGATAATTAATGAGGTTATAGCCGCTGCAGATAACGTTAGTTGTGTTATGCAGAAACTATGTAATATAACAGTTGCAGCTTGATAACACATGTCATCCCCTGGCCACATGGCGTGTTTATTTGACTTGGACCTTCTGTAGAAGTGTGTGGATACTGTGGGTGCATGGCTGTTTCAGGGCATCCGAATCCGGGATTTTGTTCTTCAATCGTATGTGGAGATCTCTGCAGAGGCAACGCAAATGGAAATGCTTGCGCTGTTTAGAATTTCTGCTGTAGACTGTCCAATATTTGCTGGCGTTGAGGAGGGTAGTGAGCACCAGTGTTCGGTATACCTCCAGCTTGCTTGTATGTAGGAGTTCTCTCCAATTTCATACAATCTCATGGAGACTTGCAAAGGTGGCAATACTTGAAAGTGTAGGGGCAAGAACGCAACCTTGCTTCACACCGTTCGCCACTGCGAAGGCTTCAAACAGGTCATCATTGTACAAACTATTATGGAACTACCTACAACTGCGATCAACCTGCCAGGGCAGCAAATTAA
>OZ024743.1:293675586-293708086 GCA_964016885.1 Eledone cirrhosa
CGTGTGTGTGTGTGTGTGTGTGTGTGTGTGTGTGTGTGTGTGTGTGTGTGTGTGTGTGTGTGTGTGTGTGTGTGTGTGTGTGTGTGTGTGTGTGTGTGTGTGTGTGTGTGTGTGTGTGTGTGTGTGTTTGTTTGTTTGTGTGGATAGCCCATGGAAAATGTGCCTCACTAGAGTTTATTCAGACGTGGTTTGTATTTTTGAATAAATATATTTTCTTTATATCCTCATGTTTAGTCTGTGCTATTGTCTGGAAAAAATAATGTCGGAAGACTTGAAATTTGGGGGACATATTTGTTGCACATATGTCTAAGTGGGTATTTAGGCATATGTGCATGGTTTCATAAGATATATGTGGAATGGTTTCATAATTGTTGACGATCAATTAACAATTTGGTTAGCGTTATGTAATCTTCGTTATATCCTTTACATTTAATAGAATATATCAATTTTTTGGATGAACAGGTTAAAGGAATTTTTACAAAAGAAATTTGCCCTGATTTACATTTTACAATGTCTCTTCAATGAGGTTAATGCAGTTTCGGCATTCAGGGCAACCACATGTTTTAATTGTTGGTGCTGGTTTTGTGTTGGTTAATTTTGCACTAGTGAATAGTTTTTTTAAAGGAATTTTGGTTCTTATTTTTTTTTTATTATTTTATGCTTTTCGTGTGCATTTTTCATTCTTAGATGTTGTCATAATAGTAGGATGTTCGAGTTGATAATGTTGTATGTTTTTGTATTTGGATTGGCAGTGTCTGTAGAGCCGCGGACAATAAAATAAAGTACCAGTAACAAACTGAGGTCGATTTAATCGACTCCCCCCGAAAACAAAATTGTTGGCCTTGTATCTAAATCATCATCATTCGGTGGATTAGCAGTATCGGTAGAGGGTCAGGCACCATGCTTTCCAGCATAGAGTTACGTCCCTTTACGGTTTGAGTTCAAATTCCGCCGAGGTTAACTTTGCCTTTCATCGTCACGGGGTCGATAAAATAAAGTACCAGAAACGCACTGGGATAATTGCTGGCCTTATGCCAAAAGTAGAAACAATTATTATTACTTTTTGTCGCGCGACCCTTCATATTCCGACTTAGCATGCGAAAAAAAATATATATATACTATTTCTACACATAAAGACTCATAATTAAGGTTATATACACTTGACTAATTAACAGACCGAAAATGGTCATGAACTCCTTTTGATATTGTCAATATCCACGTTCACTGGATCATACCACACCCATGTTTGACGTGACAATCCACGAGCTATTAAATTGTACTTTAAACAGTTAACAATCTGACCCACTTTTCTACATAAAAGAGAATGTTCCTACATCATGTCACGGCTACATATCTCTCCGTCTCACTTAAAGTTTAAGGATCATGAAACTGTGAAACCGGCAAAGGTATTGTAAATAAATCTTCTTAAAGACTCCAGTTGCATTTTTAATTTCTTTTTTCTTATACGTTTAGGATATATATATATATATATATATATATATATATATGGAGATATAAAAGATGCAGAAGCGAAAACCAACCAAACAGTAAGTGTGTTCTGTTATTATTTCTGGCAATAATAATACAACAATATGACCCTCCGCAAGTATAACAATATATATATATATATATATATATATATATATATATATATATATATATATATATATATATATATGTAAATAAATCTACCAAAATATACGGTAGTTTCCAATCCGTATGAAGAACTCAATGTAATCCAAATATCATGAAAAGAGATGTATTCAAAACATTTTTTCGATGAAAATCACAGGAAAACAGAGTCAAGATAAATATATATATATATATATATATATATATATATATATATATATATATATATATATATATATATATATAAGTAGAAGTTCTATTTAAATTGTTGGGATACAACAAGCAAATATTTTTATAACTGATATGAAGCACTCAACAAATTATTGGAGTAAAAATACGATATATTAACAAATGGAAACTATATTTATAAAACCATATTTATTTCATTATACATATTTCAAGGACACCAAGTTAAATTATGGTGTGCTTTCATCAGATAAAATATATAGAGCAGTTTTATAAATAACTATTGACATACCCTTATAGAATGCGACCATTTCTATTGGAAGCTCCTATTTTATCCGGGAGCTTTCTAAGATTTTCTCCGAAAAATCTATAAGTTTATGAAAATTCCTATATCTTAAATTAAAAAAATCCTTTATAGTTTGTATGTATATGTATATATATGTAGGTGTATGTATATATATTTATATGTATATATATCTGTGTGTGCGTATGTATATATATATGAATATATTATTTTAATAATATATAGAATTTTTAATAATATATAGTCTTAATAATATATAGATTTATAAATAATATATAGATCTCAATTTTTAATGTATAGATCTCAATAATTTAAATGATAAACTAAACATTTAATCATATTTAAACAATGGTTAAAATTCTTCTATTATGTATGTATTTTCCATTCACGCTTATTTACACTTCTCTATTCATCCATTAAATATTTATTCTCTCACTTCATCTCAAAAGTTAAGTTAATACAACAACCTATCATTTAGAGCTTCCGCTTTCTCTTTTCTTTTTTCTTCTCTTTTTTCTTCTATTTCTCCTTTTCTTATTTTCCTCTTAGAGTTTGCTCTTTTTTCTCTTTTTTCTTTTTTTTCTATTTCTCTTTTTCTCTCTCTTTTTTTTCTCACTCTCTCTTTCTCCATAACCCAACAGCTTATTTAAATCTACTCTGATTTTAAAATATCCGAAACTAATTTAGATAATAGCATAAATAAATTTATAACCCCACTATCCGGGAGCTTCCAACAGAAATGGTCGCATTCTTTAAGGGTATGTCAATATTTATTTATAAAACTGCTCTATATTATATTTTATTTGATGAAAGCACACCATAATTTAACTTGGTGTCCTTGAAATATGTATAATGAAATAAATATGGTTTTACAAATATAGTTTCCATTTGTTAATATATCGTATATATATATATATATATATTAGAAAGTGAGGTTTTTTTTACAAAATGAAAAATAACCGAGGTGTCCTACACGAGTGAAAGTATAAAGAAAAAAAGATGAAATCGAAAATGCAACTGGAGTATTATTTAAAAAAAATATATATATATTTATTTGGTTCCTTTACCGGTTTCGCAGTTCTTCTGCTTTTCAAAAGTAGAGTTGAGATGGAGGGTCTGTGAGAAAAACCACAGACCCTCCATCTCAACTCTACTTTTGAAAAGCAGAAGAACTGCGAAACCGGTAAAGGAACCAAATAAATATATATATTTAAAAAAAAAATAAGACTCCAGTTGCATTTTCGATTTCATCTTTTTTTCTTTATATATATATATATATATATATATATATATATATAACTTTAGAGTTATATACATACATACATATAAATATATAATTGTTTCTACTTTTGGCACAAGGCCACCAATAACCCAGTGTATTACTGGTACTTTATTTTATCGACCCCGTAAGGATGAAAGGCAAAGTTAACCACGGCGGGATTTGAACTCAGATAATAAAGGGCCGTAACTCTCTGCTACAAAGCATGGCGTCCGACCCTCTACCGATACTGCCATACCATATAATTGTTTCTACTTTAGGCACAAGGCCAGCAATTACCCAGTACATTACTGGTACTTTATTTTATCGACCCCGTAAGGATGAAAGGCAAAGTCAACCTCGGCGGGATTTGAACTCAGATCGTAAAGGGACGTAACTATGCTGGAAAGCATGGCGTCCGACCCTCTACCGATACTGCCAATCCACCGCCTCTGCCATACCATATAATGATGTAAATTTAGTGTCAAAAACATAAGGTTGTACGATGTACGTAAAAGAAAGTTTAGCTAAAAAATAATCATTTAAAAATAAACAACAAATACACACGCCATTCTATGAAATATATAAATGTATGTTACATTTTGACATTACATCGGTGCAGCATAATTTACAATTATATCACGTTTTCTATGGCAAACGCATTTTTGGTTGCTACGTTGTTCCATGTTGCGCCATATTGTTCTTGTACATATATCAAAATATCTGCTAAGTTCCTAGGCCAGTTCTGTATTTACATTATTTCTATCTTTTGTTTTACTTCATTTACCTAATATCTTTCTCTTCTGTCCCCAACATACATGTAGGGACACACATATATGTACAAAATACATAAACAAAATGAACGTATATACATTAACCAACGCTCACAAATGCACACACACACACACACACACACACACACACACACACACACACACACACACACACACACACACACACACACACACACACACACACACACACACACACACACACACACACACACATATATATATATTCACATGTGTAAATATATAAACATTTATATACACACACATATATGTATAATATATATATATAATTAATATATTTATGTATATAATATATTCATACATATATATATATAATAGATTTATACACATATATATATAATATATATATAATATATATACAATATATTTATACACACACATATATATATATATATATATATATATATATATGTGTGTGTATATATGTGTGTGTGTGTACATACATACACATACATACACACATATATATATATACATACACACATACACATACATATATACATATACACATATACATATATATATATATATATATGTGTGCGTGTCTGTGTATGTATACATATGTGCACACATGTAAATATTTGTGAATGTGTATGTGTGTAAAATAAATTTATAATATAATGGATGTATTTTATGTATAATCAGGCATAAGAAAGTCAAACATTAACTGAATGAGTAGTCAATGCATCTAAGTAAATGTAGATTCTTATTTTGCAAGAAAAAGGTTGACAGCCACTTCGAAGTTTTAATTGTAGTAGTTGTATTATTATTATTATTATTTTGGGCGGTGGATTGGCAGTATCGGTAGAGGGTCGGACGCCTTGCTTTCCAGCATAGTTACGTCCCTTTACGATCTGAGTTCAAATCCCGCCGAGGTTGACTTTGCCTTTCATCCTTACGGGGTCGATAAAATAAAGTACCAGTAATGCACTGGGTAATTGCTGGCCTTGTGCCTAAAGTAGAAACAATTATTATTATTATTTTGGCCGCAAATGTGTGAAGACAGACAAGTCTGCGGGGTAAAAGGTTCGTAGCTTTAAGCTGTTTTAAAGTGTCATTTTTTTTGTATTTTCTTGTCATTAACGAAACTTAGGGTACACATCTTGATTTAAAGAGAGGGATACCTCTCAATATTCGGGCTTTAAGCCCGAATATTCAGATTTATTTTTTAAAATCTTCGAAAAAAATCGCTTCCCCACCAAAAGAAAATTATGGAAATGTTCGACCTTGAAACGGTAAACAACGTTCAGGTCAAAAGTTTAAAGGCAGCCACTGCAGATTTCACCACGACTACGACGGCTACAGTCATGCCTGTCATCCACTCTACTGAATGTGAAGGCAAAACTAAAGAGCTACCATCACAACCTTCTGGCATAGCAGCAGTATCATCTGAAAACGACATCACCACCACCGCCACCACCACCACCACCACCACCACAACAACAACAACTCAGAGCAATAACGACAAAAACACCGACAGCTTCAATGTAAACAAGGATGGCGGTGGCAACAGCAAGAATGACAACAACAACAATAAGAGCATCTCAAACACCACATTTGCTGCAGCAGCAGCAGCAAAAACAAAGCGCTTATTGAATATCGATATTGATATTAGCGATAAAGACGAACAGTTGGCCAAAGCGTGGAGGCTAATTAAACGGGAGAAGTCCTGGGCAAACCTGACCATCCCGGACGAGGCAATAGCGGCCATGCAAAGGAGGACGGTGCTCTTTCGATGTATTTCGGTGCAGACACGAAAAGTGGAACTTGCGAGCCAAGCAGAGGTAGAGGCTGCTTTGGAGTACATCGGAAGTAACATAGAGTACAAAGCAAGAGGCAAACAGTTCGGTACCATCTCGGTACTGTTAAAATCCGAGGCTCTCGCTATTAAGCACTCGGTGATCCCCTGCAGAACGGAACGCATTATCATGCATCCGTCCTATATGGGTAAAAGGACAGTGAAGGTACGCATTCCCAGCATCCCACCAGGAATGAACATATGGTGGCTGCTGGGATGCGTAATCGAGGAGGGGACAGACACCACCCTCCTGGACATCAAAAGGACAGAGAGAGAGAAGACTGGTCCGGAATGGATTTGGAGATTCTTCTCCAAATGAAACCGGAGGATATAAATAACATCCCAGATTTTGCCCGCCTGCAGGACGGGACAACAATCCAACTAATGATTGACGGAAGAAGGCCACGCTGCTTCGTTTGCGGGGAAGCCACGCATCTTCAAGCCTTCTGCCCTCAGCGCAAAAGTGCAGGGGGTCGCAAACCTCCTTTGTTGCCAACGCCAGTGTCAGCACGGAAAGCTGCACCACCACAACCACCAAAAACAACATCAACAAAAACAGGGACACCAACATCAAAAGCAGACGGATCACCACCAACACCAAAACCAATCCAAGGAGAAAACGAGGAAAGCTCTCCCACTCCCCCTACCCCCCCCCAACTATATACATAGACAAAAAAAAAAATAAACGCACACACAGACACAGAGACACTCACAGACACAGACCCTTTGTCTTCCAGCAGCGAAGATGAAGGAAAACCCAAAAGTGCAAAAAAACAGAGAAAACTCACAAAAAAAAAAAGCCCCAACAAAACACAAAAACACACACAACAAAAAATACAGACACCACTAACGCAGACACTTCCCCAATAACATCAGCACCATCAGCAACATCGACACCACCTCCACAATCCCCGAAACGCAAACAACCTAAACAAACACAAGTACAAATAAACACACAAATACCTGAAATTGCAGACACTACACCTACAACAAACATAGACATACCCGAAACAACACCACCAAAACCATCGCCACCACCTTCACCAAAACGAAAACAAATAAAACCACACCAACAAAATGTTAAAAACTTCGTTCTTGTCAGAAGGGCCAACGATAAACTGATGGCCCTCTTAACGCGAAGCGAGGACATTCAAACAGAGGGGGAGATTTTTGAAATGAGCACATTTTGCGTGCCAGAAGATTTGCTTCTGGTCCGAATGTCACTCAATTCCTTCAAAGAAATTCGAGAGAGCTTTCCTCAAGACGTGGGAAACCCGAATGTGAAACCCACATCAAGACTTTTAAAGGGGTTCCCAAAAGAAACCCCACCAACCATGGAGGTCGAACCACCCGACCTTCACAGGACTCGGGAGGTAAGTAAACCTTCCCTCTCTCTCTTTTAGCTTACCAATATGGCCATATTAAGAGTAGGAAGTTTAAATGTTCGCGGCCTGGGGTCACCCTGGAAGCAGGGTCGCCTGCTCAATGACCTCCGGTCGCTGGAAATGGATGTGATTGCCGTAAGCGAGACCAGAATTTCCGACATGCGTGCACTAGCCCCCATTTTCGACGACTATCAGATCTTCGCATCTGTTAGCAGGCCGGGAATGGGGGGTGGGGGTGCAGTGCTGTTTAGGAAAGGACTGGATCTCGAGGTAAGGTCGATCTTCCGGGACCCGGACGGTAAGTTGGTGGTCTTGGATGTGAGCAGTAGCGAAGGTGGTGCCTTTAGACTGCTGGCCGTCTACACCCCTACAGGGGCCGGACGACCTGACTTCTTTAGGCGCCTGGAGACCTTTCTGGGTACGTCTCGCCCTTTACTGTTAGCGGGGGACTGGAATGGCATCTTAGACGCACGCTGGGATTATGTGGGAGTAGCCGATAGGAGCGGGGGGTGCAAAAGCCTCAAGCACCTACTCAGCCAGTTCCAACTGTCTGACAGGTATCGACTAGATTTCCCCAATGTGCCAGTATGGACATGGACCAACCGAATGGGGTCATCTAGATCGTATATAGACAGAATCTTCATTAGGAAAATAGATAGAAATAGTGTGGGCTGTCCACTTTTTAAAACGGTCGCCTATTCAGATCACAAATATGTGATCTGTACGGTCGACCTAAATAAAACGCGTAGGTTAGGACCGGGTTACTTGTAGCTGAACATGTCATTTCCGGCACGTAAGGCTTACAGGGACCGAGTCAATAAGTTAGTTAAGCAAAAGTTGACAGGGGGGATCATCAACAACAGATGGTGGGGGGGCTCTCAAAAGAGAGATTAGAGTAACTTCGATAGAGTTCAGCAAAGAACTAGCGTTAGAGAAAAATAGAAAGGAGGGGGAGCTGGTAGATAAGTTAGACGAGGCTATTTGTAGTGGCATCGCAACTGACGTGCTAGCGGCGAGAATGGCATTAGACCATTTCTTCAATGCCAAACACGAAGGTTGCATTGTCAGAGCTAAGGCGCGTGCGCTGAGAAACGAGGGAACTAAAGCTGTTCGATGGGCCCGCGTGGCGGAGGCGCAGCGTGGTAACAAAACCACAATTCGGTCTTTGGCGGACCGAGACGGACACGAGATAAGCGATTCCAAGCGGATGTGTGAGGCCTTTCGCCAGCACTTTGCTCGGTTGTTCGGGGAGAGTGGCGAGTCAGAGTGAGTAGCAGATTTCAGTCCCTACCTTGACGGCTTGCCGCGCATCTCGACGGTCGACGCTGAGCGCTGCGAAAGGCCGATTACTTCAGCCGAAATTCAGGACGCCCTTGTCGGCTGCATGAGGCGCAAGTCACCCGGTTTGGATGGTCTGCCCTACGAGCTTTACGTAAATATGCCAGACTTGTTCTCCGAACTCCTCGAAGCACTCTACTGTAACTGGCAGCAGAATGGAAGTATTCCCAGTTCTGTGAGCAGGGGAGTGGTGACGCTGATAAGGAAAGACGAGAACAAGAGGGATACATTAGACAACTTCAGGCCCATAACTCTGCTCAACACAGAGTTTAAGATTTTGGCCAAGGTGTTAGCAAAAAGATTGGCGCTTGTCGTCGAGGATTCGGTTGGGGAGGCGCAAACTTGCGCAATCCCAGCCAGGTCCATACACGACAATCTCCACCTCATGCGATACATCATAGAGAGGGTAGGGTGTAAACCTGGCTTCGGTGGGGCACTGATCAATTTAGATCAATCGAAAGCATTCGATAGGGTCGACCATCGGTATCTGGAGTTTGTCCTCAAAGCAGCTGGCTTCGGCCCTGTCTTTAGAAGCTGGATCGTTGCAATGCACAGCGGCACACGCTCGGTGGTCAAGGTTAATGGCCACCTCTCGGAACCATTTCGGCTCTCCCGATCGGTCCGTCAAGGGTGCCCTCTCTCTTCCCTTCTGTACGTATTGACTCTCGAGCCTTTACTGCGGAAGCTGGAGCTGTTGCAGGGCATCCCGCTCGAACCGGGACGTGGAAAGGCGGTGTCGGCTTATGCGGACGACATCACCGTGATGGTGTCGAACACCTCAGAAATCGAGGTGGTCGGCACCTTATTGAAGGAATATGAAAGGTTGACAGGAGCCAAACTTAACCCGGAAAAGTCGGTGGGCTTGCAGCTCGGAACCTGGAGAGGCAAGCCCATGCCGTCCAACAGCGTCGTGGGGCGCTGGACGGACGGACCAGTAAAGTTGCTCGGGGTTTGGTTCGGACCAGACCTCCAGGTGGAAAAGAATTGGGACGAGGTAACGAGCAGAGTAGCCAGTCTCACCCAAAAATGGGCTGGGAGGAAGCTATCACTGAAAGGTCGCGCGGAGGTGGCGAATGCGTACATCGCGTCCGTCATCTATTACCGCCTAACCGTCGTGCCTTGCCCCCGTCCGCGCCTCGTCAAGTTGGAACGGCTCCTCTTCAAATTCTTGTGGAGGGGACAAGTTCCGTTGGTGAGGCGGTCCATCTGCTGCCAGCACCCTCTACGTGGAGGGCTGGGCATGCCGTAGCTAATGATGCGCAGACATGCGTTGAGGCTGCGACATCTCCAGATATTCTGCCTCAATGGTGAACAGGTGTGGTCGCCGTTTATCAGACGGGCCTTTCCGCAGCTCATTTCTTTGACTAGCTGCAGTCCTGGGTCAAGAAGAGACCGAGACTGGGTGACTGGCACCTGGAATGTTGCCAGGCACTCACTGCCCTCTACCAAGCGGGCAATGCGATCAGTGGAACTCCACTCTCGTGTTCTATAGAGGATTAGTGGTGAGCAAATGCGATGACGCACTCGGAGAAGCTTTGGGCCTCGACGAAGTCGAACTGACTAGTCTGTACCGGAGGACTTTTGAGCCGGGGACGATGGACAATTTCCAGAAATCCCTCGCTTGGCAGTGCTACCGGGGGGCACTGCCGGTTCGGGATAAACTCTACAGGCACGGAAGTGCTGTCAGACGGACCTGCCCAAGATGCGCACAGAACGACGAAACCGTTCTGCACGCACTTGTCCAATGTCCGTGCATTACTGACTTGTGGAGTTATGTCGAACAGCTACTGTCGCGTGTGGAACGAATCCAGTTATCGGCCGAGTCCATAGTGAAGATCGAGCCGCCACCTTCCTTAGGTCAGGAAGAGCAGGACATTTTCCTCTGTCTGGTGGCAGTTGAGAAAGAGATTATATGGTGGACCAGGTTGAAAGGACTAAAGACAGACACTTTTCTCTTCGGCCAATCCCTCATCAACTTCTTCAAGTTTCACCTGGAAAGGAGGGTGAGGGTGGAGAGAGAAGTGCTGCCCCCCCCCCCCCCCAGTACATTTGCTAAAAGGTGGGTGAATGTGGCGAGAATGGCTCGTGTGAATGGGTCTACTCTGACCATGCGCCTATAGGCTGGCTAACTTGAGGAGAGGGGTGCTCTCCTGGGTGCCCTAGAAGCGCAGGGTGGTTCAGGATTGGTGGGGTACCCGAATCACCCCAGGGTCGTCCACCCCCTATCGGGGAATTTATTTTGTTATATTTATGCATAGTTTATTTTATATTTTTATATTTTCGTTGTTAAATTAGTCTTGCCATTGTGCACTTTTACTCGACCTTATTGTAAACCCCCCACTGTCCCTGTCTTTGTATTGTCCCCTACATGTCGGGCCTTGTGGCTAATAAATGAAATCATTATTATTATTATTATTATTATTATTATTATTATTATTATTATTATTATTATTATTATTATTATTGTTATTGTTATTCCTTGAATCTCAGTCATTGATGTTGGTTAACTGGAAAGTCCGTTGGATTGAATATCAAGCCACTACCTGCAGCCTCAGATATTCAGGACGTATCGGAGGGTTCTTGCCGTTCCAAGCAAGCATGCCTTTTGAAGCGTTCCAAAAAGCGTGAAGGGGCCGATTTTCTTTAACCATCCCTGGAAACCTTTGGAGATAGTCCCCAGTGCCCCTATGACAATCGGGATCACTTTGACTTCATGGCAGTTCCAAATCCTTTTCACCTCCCACTTTAGGTCCTGGTATCGGTTAATTTTCTCCCTCTCCTTCTCTTGCACTCTCGTGTCGAACGGGCAGGCCACATCCACAATCAGGCACGATCTTTTTTCTTTGTCCACAACCACCAGGTCAGGTCTATTGTGTTCCAGTTTTTTGTCCGTCTGTATCCTAAAATCCCACAGCACCTTCACCTGACTGTTCTCCATCACCGCCTCTGGCCTATGCTCATACCATTTCTCAGAATGTGGTAGATTGTTTACTTTGCACAGGTGCCAGTGGATCACCCTGCCCATCACATCGTGTCTCCAGCCCTTATAGTGGGTCTGGGCTAGGTGTTTACACTCGGACACAATGTGGGCCACAGTCTCCTCTCTCTCTCTCCACAGATCCTGCACAGTGGGCTAGCCTCCTCCTTGTAGATATGGTGCTTCAACCATTTCGTTTTGAGGGCCTGCTCCTGCGCAGCCATTAGCATTCCTTCTGTAGCCTTTTTGAGGTCTCCTCTTCTCAACCAGTTCCATGTCTGTGGATCTCTAAATTCAGTTTTCTCGAAGAAGGTACTATGAAGGGATTTTCCCTTAAGGCTGCTCTTCCTCCTTGATGTTATTTCCTCCTTGGATATCCCCTGGCCTACTGTCCCCTCCTTCAGTACAGCTCTGAGCATTGGCTCCTTACTATAGGTCACGTATTTGTATAGGTTGTTTTTCTCCATCTGAACACAGTGCTCTATGCTGATAAGACCTCTTCCACCCTCAGATCTCCTTAGGTAGAGTCTATCGACATCACTCCTCTTGTGGAACATGTTGTAGATAGTCAATAGCTTCCTAGTCTTCCTATCCATTTCTTTTTGTTCAGCAACATTCCATCTCAGAATTCCCGCACTGTACCTAATAATAGACACAGCTCGGGAATTTACTGCGCTTATGGCATTTCTGCTGTTCAGATGTGACTTCAATACGCTCCTTACTCTCCGAATGTATTCAGTTCTTAACAATTCCTTCATTTTTTTGTTCTTTATGCCATCAGCCTCCAGAACGCCCAAATACTTGTATCCTTCCTCAGAGTCAATTTCCTTTATCATCTCACCTGTTGGTATCTGGATCCCGTTACTTCTGCTCAACCTACCCCTCCTCATCACAATGACTCCACATTTACCAATACCAAACTGCATACATATATCACTGCTGAAAATACGGACAGTGTCAACAAGCACATCCAACTCCTTCTCACTTTTCCCGAAGAGCTTAAGATCGTCCATGAAGAGGAGGTGATTGATGGTAAGCTCTCCCCTTCCCAACTTGTATCCTGCTCTCACTTTTCGCAGCATAATGGTCAAGGGCATCAGGGCAAGGACAAACAACAGAGGGGACAGGCTATCTCCCTGGAAGATACCTCTCTTGATCTTCACGCTTCCCAAGGATACTCCAGTTGATGTCAACTCTGTCTCCCAGGACCCCATACTCCTGCCCAGCAACTGTCTGATGTGATCTGCCACCCTGAAGATCTCCAGGCTTTTGGTGATCCAGGAATGAGGCACCATGTCAAATGCCTTTCTGTAGTCTATCCATCCCATGGCAAGATCAGTGTGTCTCCTCCTGCAATTCCCCATTACCATCTTATCAATAAGCAACGGGTCCTTTGTACCACGTGACTTCTTTCGGCATCCTTTCTGTTCGTCCGGTAACAAGTTGTTTGTGTGGAGGTGATGGTAGATTTCCTCAGACACAATGCTCGTCAACAGTTTCCACATTACGGGCAGACATGTGATAGGTCTATAGTTGGTAACATCATTACCCTTGCTTCGGTCTTTCATTATCAGAACTGTGGTACCTTTTGTCAACCACTCTGGCACTTCACCCGACACCAAGCAGTCATTGAACATGGCCGTCAGCTTCGGGTGGAGGGATGTTAAATGTTTAATCCAATACCCCTGCACACCATCTGGGCCTGGTGATTTCCAGTTGGTTAGTTTTTTGGCTTGCCCCTTAAGAGTTTCAACTGTGATACTCAAATCAGTCTGTTGTTGTGCCTGCTCACCGATCTCCCTCTGTACTGTCTCAATCCACCCTGCCTGGGCATTGTGTCTAACATCCTGCTCCCATATTCCTCTCCAGAATGTTTTAGCTTGTTCCGCCCCAGGGATCAAGTCGTTGCCTCTTTCTTTCCCCTCAAGCTGTCCAAACAGCATCTTCTGGTTGTTGTCGAACATGCGGTTCTGTTTATACTGACTGACTCTGTTCTCGTATCGCCTGATTTTGGCACTCTTTGCTACAATGCGTTGCTTCAATTCCTCTATGATAATATTTAGCTTTTTACTCCTAGTTTTGTATTTTATTTCCAGTCTATTTTTAGTGCCTATGTTTTTTAGTGTCCCATTCAGTAGTGACTCAAGCTTTCCTATGTCATTTCTCATTTCCCCGATTTGCCCACTCAGTCGCTTCTTCCACCAAGGCTCTGCTCTTTCTTGTCTGTTGTTTCCTCTCGCTTTTATACCAAGTAGTTTCCTCACCGTATTTGCTGTTGCTTTGAGGATATTGTTGCACTGGTGAAGACTCCTCGCCTCAAGGTATGGGATGACTTTGTTTACCTTAGCTGTTGTTTCTTTTAACTTTTTCCTGTCTACAAATCTTAGGTTCATAGGTCTCCCACTATCATTGTTCAACTCATCTACCACTAAATTTAGGATGTCAACCGAATCTTGTCCTAGCCCGTCAGCATTCATCTCCTCAGTGGCCGTATCTCTGTTCCAGGTATTATTTATCTCAGTATTCAGATCATTGTCTGCTTCGGGTGGTTCCTCCGTTCTCAGGACCTCCTCACCTTCATTTCCCGCCGGCTCGCTTGTCTGGCATACTACACCCGCCATCTCCAAGCCATTCTCTCTGCTCAGTTCCTCCAGTTCCAGCTCGCTTATCCACCCATTAGTTCTTATTACCCGAGCCTGCCCGGCCAATTTTTGTTCATCTAATTTAAATAAACCAATCTCGTTCCAGATGTTATGCATCCGTCTCCTGTAGCCCCTCTCCTTGGGGTTACTTTTCAGGTAGCATTGCATAACAGTTCTATTCAATTCTTTCGTCCAGTTGGTTCTGGCCCCTTTCCTTCTTCTTCTTCCTCCAACATCAGCAGTATTTGGTTGACAGTCAGGTTCCTGCTGCTGAGCCAGGGGGCACCTGTTGGGTGAGAGTCTGTCACATGACGTTCTAGTCTCCATTTCACCGTTATTCGAACTGTTTATGTTCGATATTTAAACACTCTTATCGAGGATTGGCGAACGTATGTTTACATAGCCATCTGTGGATCCGCCATCCCACTTGGCCCTTGTGTGGCATTATCACCACGCTGTATACGGACACACATAAACAAACAAACACACGGGCAGAAAGGGTCCCAAAAATGAATAAGCATAAGTTTCATTGTAATGTAGTATTCGAATGTCTGACTTAGTTTTTGTTTTTTAAGTTTTACTTTTTCCCCCCTCTTCTCTGTCCGTCCGCCTGCTTCTCTCTTCATTCTTATTTTCTTTACGTTTTTGGGGTTTCTTTTTTTGTTTTTGTTTTTCTCTGTTTGTTTTTCTCGTTTTTTTTTTTTTTTTTTTTTTTGCTGTTGTTGCTGTGCTGCTTTGGTTTTGTTGTTTGTTTTTTCTTTTTTCTTTTGAGTCTATCTATATATTTTGATGCCTTCCTCTTTGTTAGTAGTAGGAATTCTATAATGTGGAAGTGGCAGCCAGCAGAGACTGGCGGCGTTGGCGATACTGAGACAGTGGTGGTGGTGATGTCGATACCGAGGCAGTGGTGGCGGTGATGCGACCGTATTACTGTAGTGATGGTGCTGTAGCGGTGGCAGCAGCAGTGAAGGAGTCAAGGGGTGGTGGCGGCGGTGATGGGATAGTGGTGGTAATGATGGCCGTAGTGAGCGGTGGCGGTGAAGGTGAAAATGCTGTTGTGTTTAGTGTACACAGATGATGGGGTGGGTGGTGTATCTAGTTTCTGGTGTTGGTGAGTTTAGCTGTCCTATATAGTGTAGCCAGAGGAGAGGAGGGGGGGGGGGTTCTTCTTCTTCCATTTATAGCCATTTTATTTTTTTTGGATATACAGTGTACAATACAAAGTTGAATATTTGAATATTTGAGCCGTATTACTGTAGTGATGGTGCTGTAGCGGTGGCAGCAGCAGTGAAGGAGTCAAGGGGTGGTGGCGGCGGTGATGGGATAGTGGTGGTAATGATGGCCGTAGTGAGTGGTGGCGGTGAAGGTGAAAATGCTGTTGTGTTTAGTGTACACAGATGATGGGGTGGGTGGTGTATCTAGTTTCTGGTGTTGGTGAGTTTAGCTGTCCTATATAGTGTAGCCAGAGGAGAGGAGGGGGGGGGGGTTCTTCTTCTTCCATTTATAGCCATTTTTTTTTTTTTTTTTTGGATATACAGTGTACAATACAAAGTTGAATATTTGAATATTTGAGCCTTATAACAATATATTTTGGGTCCGAATTTTTTGGGGCTCAAGCCGGGTGCTTTACGTAGCATTTGTACTAAGAGTTGTTATTTCACAAATGATTTAAATATGTTAAAAATTCAAAACTTACGGGAGCGATTTCATGACCCCCGTCACCTCGTGCGTCTTCTTCCCTTTATTATTATTATTATTATTATTATTGACGAAAGTGGATGTACGTTTTTTGAAGCTCCGTGAGTAAGCAATTTTTGAGGATTAATTGTAGAGAATTGTTTATTTTTTGTACCGCTGAAGCATTATAAGACATTAATTTGTATCCTGTGAAGGAATAACTCATAATATTTGGGCCTTTTGGCCCAAATATTTGAACTTTATTTTGAAAAAAAAAATAATAATTTTTTTCTCAAAAAAACATGGCGGAGCCACGCCCCCTAGAGGCGGGTCTGCTGTCGTGCAACGGCGACTTGAGCGTTGAGAGGAGAGGTGAGGCGAGGAGCGCCACCAGCACGAATGTGAGCAGCGACAGTGCCAGCACCAACGGGCCGAGCGGCGCGGAAGGTGGTAACAGCGACAACACCAACACCAACAAGCCGAACAGCGCAGAAGGTGGTAATAGCGAGAGCACCAACAAAACGAACAGCACAGAGAGTAATAGTAGCGACAGCAGCAGCACCAACAAGGCCAACAGCACAGAAGGTAACCACGACACAGGGGAGAACAACAACAGCAATAGCAGCAGCAACACCAACAAGAACAACAACAGTGACAACACCAACAAGAACACTTTCGCTGCTGTGGCAGCGGCTAAAAGGAGACCATGCTACAGCATCGACTTAACCAACAGAGAGGAAAAGTTGGCCCAGGCCTGGAAAATCATAAATCAAGAGCAGACCTGGGCAAACTTAACTGTCCCGGCAGAAGCCATTGAGGCAGTGGAAAAAAGAACGGTGCATTTCAGATGCATCTCAGTAGAGACAAAGAGGGCAGCGATAATCGCCCAAGCTGACATAGAAGCCGCACTGAAATACATCAGAGAGGACACAGACTTCATAGAGAGGGGCAGGCAATACGGCACCGTTTCGGTGCTGTTCAAGTCTGAAGCCCTCGCTGTGAAGCATTCAATGACCCCTTGCAAAACCAGCAAGGTCATAATGTACCCCTCCCACATGGGAAAACGAATAGCACGTGTGCGCATTCCCAGGATTCCACCAGGACTTGATATGTGGTGGCTCCTGGGTTGCGTAATCGTGGAAGGAACGGATACAGTCCCGGTAGAGGCAACGAGAACTGCCAGGGACGACTGGTCCGGGGTTGATCTGGAGATACTGCTCCAAATCAGACCCGAAAACGTAAAAACAATCCCGGACCACATCCGCCTCCAAAACGGGAGGGTGTTGCATATAATGACTGAGGGCAAAAGGCCGCATTGTTTCCTTTGTGGGGAAACGACACACTTGCGAGCCTTCTGCCCTCAACTGCCGAAAAGCGCAAGGGGTCGAAAGATTCCACTGCTGGCGACGCCGGGACAAGGACCACCAGCAACACCGTCAACAATGGAACCACCAAAATTGCACACCCAGGGGGGAAACGAGGAAAGCTCTCCCATTCCCCCTCCCCCCCAAAATACACACACGAACAAGAACATAAACACTCACTCAGACACAAACACGCTCACAGCCACAGACCCCTCATCCTCCAGCAGTGAAGATGAGGGAAAACCAAAGTCCCCCAAAATACAAAAAACAAAACACAAAAAAAAAAGAAATCCACAAAGCACAAACACCCCCACAAAAAAAAATACACACACCACCCACACAAACATTTTCCCCACAGCATCACCAACACAACCACCAAAATCCCCCAAACGCAAACAAGCTAAACAGACACAAGAACAAATAGACACACAAACATCAGAAACTACAGACACCCCACCCACAACAAACGCAGACACAATAGAAACAACACTAACAAAGCTATCACCACCACAATCACACGAACAAATAAAACCCGAGCAACAAAACATTAAAAACTTCGTGCTTGCCAGAAGGGCCAACAAGGAATTGATGGCCCATGTAGCACGAAGCACAAACATCGAAAAAGACGGGGAAACATTTGAAGCGAGCACATTTCGCGTACCAGATAATTTGCTTCTGATGCGAATGTCGCTCGCTTCATACAAAGAAATTCGAAAGAGCTTTCCTCGGGATGTGGGAACCCCGAACGTAAAACCCACGTCAAGACTATTAAAGGGGTTCCCAAAAGAAACCCCACAAACCATGGAGGTCGAACCACCCGACCTTCACAAGACCCCGGAAGGTAAGTAAACCTTTCCTCTCCCATTCATCCTGCCAGCATGGCCATAAGAGTAGGAAGTTTAAATGTTCGTGGCCTGGGGTCGCCCTGGAAGCAAGGTCACTTGCTCAACGACCTCAGGTCACTAGGAATGGATGTAATTGCCATCAGCGAGACCAGAATTTCCGACACACGCGCACTGGCGCCGATTTTCGACGATTATCAGATCTTTGCATCTGTTAGTCGGCCGGGAATGGGAGGTGGAGTGGCTGTGCTGTTTAGGAAATGTCTGGATCTCGAGGTAAGGTCAATCTTCCGGGATCCTGACGGAAAGTTGGTGGTCCTGGACGTGAGCAATAGCGAAGGTGGTGCCTTTAGACTGGTGGCCGTCTACGCCCCTACTGGGGCCGGTCGGCCGGACTTCTTTAGGCGCCTGGAAAACTTTCTGCTTACGTCTCGCCCTTTACTGTTAATAGGGGATTGGAATGGCATCTTAGAAGCACGCTGGGATTGTGTGGGAGTATCTGATAGGAGCGGGGGGTGCAAAAGCCTCAAGTACCTGATCAGCCAGTTTCAACTGTCTGACAGGTACCGACTAGATTTCCCTAATGCGCCAGTATGGACCTGGACCAATCGCATAGGGTCATCTAGATCGTACATAGATAGGATTTTCATTAGGAAAAGAGATAGAAATAGTGTAGGATGTCCACATTTTAAAACGGTTGCCTATTCAGATCACAAGCTTGTGATCTGTATGGTCGACCTAGATAAGACACGTAGGTTAGGACCTAGCTACTGGAAGCTAAACATGTCGTTTCCGGCACGTAAAGCTTACAGGGACCGGGTCAACAACTTAGTTAAGCAAAAGTTGACAGGGGGGGTTGTCAACAACAGGTGGTGGGGGGCACTCAAAAGAGAGATTAGAGCAACCTCGATAGGATTTAGCAAAGAAGTAGCAATAGAGAAAAATAGAAAGGAGGAGGGGCTGATAGCTAAGTTAGACGAGGCTATTTGTAGTGGCATTGCAACAGACGTGCTAGCGGCGAGAATGGCACTAGACCATTTCTTCAATGCGAAACACGAAGGTTGCATTGTCAGAGCTAAGGCGCGTGCTCTGAGGAACGAGGGAACCAAAGCTGCCCGATGGGCTCGCTTTGCAGAGACGCAGCGTGGAAATAAAACCACAATTCGGTCTTTGACGGATCGAGATGGACACGAACTGAGCGATTCCAAGCGGATGTGTGAGGCCTTTCGCCAGCACTTTGCTCGATTGTTCGGGAGGATGGGTGAGTCGGAGACGGCGGCGGACTTCAGTCCCTACCTCGACGGCTTGCCACGCCTCTCGACGGCCGACGCTGAGCGCTGCGAAGAGCCGATAACATCAGCCGAAATTCAGGACGCCCTTGTCGGCTGCTCGAGTCGCAAGTCACCCGGTTTGGATGGTCTGCCCTACGAGCTTTACGTAAATATGCCAGACTTGTTCTCCGATCTCCTCGAAGCGCTCTACTGCAACTGGCAGCAGAACGGGAGCATTCCCAGTTCTGTGAGCCGTGGCGTAGTGACGCTGATAAGGAAAGACGAGAACAAGAGGGACACACTAGATAATTTCAGGCCCATAACCCTGCTCAACACAGAGTTTAAGATTTTGGCCAAGGTGTTAGCGAAAAGGTTGGCGCTTGTCGTCAAAGATTTGGTTGGGGAGGCGCAAACTTGCGCAATCCCGACCAGGTCCATACACGACAACCTCCACCTCATGCGATACATCATAGAGAGGGTTGGGTGCAAACCTGGCTTCGGTGGGGCTCTGATCAATTTAGATCAATCGAAAGCATTCGATAGGGTCGACCATCGGTACTTGGAGGCTGTCCTCGAGGCGGCTGGCTTCGGCCCCGTCTTCAGAAGCTGGATCGCTGCAATGTACAGCGGCATCCGCTCGGTGGTCAAAGTTAATGGCCACCTCTCGGAACCGTTTCAGATCTCTCGATCGGTCCGTCAAGGGTGCCCTCTCTCCTCACTTCTGTACGTATTGACTCTTGAGCCTCTACTGCGGAAGCTGGAGTTGTTGCAGGGCATCCCGCTCGAACCGGGACGTAGAAAGGCTGCGTCCGCTTATGCGGACGACATCACCGTGATGGTGTCGGACACCTCGGAAATCGAGGTGATCCGCACCCATTTGGAGGAATATGAAAGGTTGACGGGAGCAAAACTTAACCCGGAAAAGTCGGTGGGCTTGCAGCTCGGCACCTGGAGAGGCAAGTCCATGCCGTCCAACAGCGTCGTTGGGCGCTGGACAGACGGACCGGTAAAGTTGCTCGGGGTTTGGTTCGGACCAGACCTCCAGGTGGATAAGAATTGGGACGAGGTGACGAGCAGGATAGCCAACCTCACCCAGAAATGGGCTGAGAGAAAGCTATCACTGAAAGGGCGGGCGGAGGTGGCGAACGCGTACATCGCGTCCGTCATCTACTACCGCCTGACCGTCGTGCCTTGCCCCCGTCCACGCCTCGCCAATTTGGAACGGCTCCTTTTCAAATTTTTGTGGAGGGGACGGGTCCCGTTGGTGAGGCGGTCCATCTGCTGCCAGCACCCTCTTCGTGGAGGGCTGGGCATGCCGTGGCTAATGATGCGCAGACATGCGCTGAGGCTGCGACATCTCCAGATATTTTGCCTAAACGGTGAACAGGTGTGGTCGCCGTTTGTTAGACGGGCCTTTCCGCAGCTCATCTCTTTGACTGAGCTGCAGTCCTGGGTCAAGAAGAGACCGAGACTGGGCGACTGGCATCTGGAATGTTGCCAGGCGCTCACTGCACTCTGCAAGGTGGGCAATGCGGTCAGTGGAACTTCCACTCAAGATTTCTATAGAGGATTAGTGGAGGGCAAGTGCGATGACGTACTAGGAGAGGCTCTGGGCGTCAACGAAGTAGAACTGACCAGTATGTTCCGGAGGACTTTCGAGCCGGGGACGATGGATAACTTCCAGAAATCCCTCGCTTGGCAGTGCTACCGGGGGGCGCTGCCGGTTCGGGATAAACTCTACAGGCACGGAAGTGCTGTCAGACGAACCTGCCCGAGATGCGCGCAGAGCGACGAAACCGTTCTGCACGCACTCGTCCAGTGTCCGTGCATTGCTGACTTGTGGGGTTATGTCGAACAGCTATTGTCGCGTGTAGAACGGATCCGGCTATCGTCCGAGTCCATAGTGAAGATTGACCCGCCGCCTTCTTTTGGTCAGGAAGGGCAGGCAATTTTCCTCTGCCTGGTGGCAGTAGCGAAAGAGGTTGCATGGTGGACCAGGTTGAAAGGACTGAAGACAGACACTTTTCTCTTCGGCCAATCCCTCATCAACTTCTTCAAGTTTCACTTGGAAAGGAAGGTGAGGGTGGAGAGAGAAGTGCTGCCCCCCAGTACATTTACTGAAAGGTGGGTGAATGTGGCGAGAATGGCCCGCGTGAGTGGGCCTACTCTGATCATGCGCCTGTAGGCTGGTGAATTCGAGAAGGAGAGGGGTGCCCTTCCCGGGTGCCCTAGGAGCGTCGGGTGGCTCAGGACTGGTGGGGTGCTTGAGTCAACCCTGGGTGGTGATCCCTCTTATTGGGGAACTTTCATTGTTGCATTTTTATTGTTATTTTGTCTTTTTGTTATTTATACTTACTCGATCTCTATGTAAACCCCCACTGTCCCTGTCTATTGTGTTGTCCCCTATATGTCGGCCCTTGTGGCCAATAAATGAAATCATTATTATTATTATTATTATTATTATTATTATTATTATTATTATTGGCGACCTACGTAGTAAATCGTATCGTGAGCTCCGCAAAGGTTTGTTATTTCCGTTTGTTAAAAATTGTCATTTATCGAAAATGTTATTGTTAACTGTTTATAAGTGCACATACATTGTTTTCCGAAAAGGACACCCAAAAAGATTGGGGCCCTGTGCCCAAAATTTTAACTTTTATTATTATCAAAAAATTTCTTTGAAAAAAAAATGGCTAATTCACCTCTGCACGAAGCAGCTGAAAGCCTTCCTCACAAAATAACACCTCACACCGACACCACCATTGTAAATGTTACTACGTTTGCCAACACAAAAAAAAATATAAGCAGTAGCAATATTTTAAATTTGTCTCAGGCAGACATTCATTTCCCGCCATTACCAATGACTGCAGGTGTTAAAGGCTCCACCACCACCACCACCGCGACAACCACCACCCCCACCACCACCGCGACAACAGAAACAAAAGAAGAAAAAAATAAATTAACTCGTGATGTCGAAATGAAATCAAGCAAAATGGACTCTTCCGCACCAAAGACGACTGACGTCACCACCACCACAACTGAAACTAGAATTAATATTAACACAAATAGCGATAGCAACAACAACAACAATGACATTATAAAATCGACCCTCAGTTTCGCCATAGTAGCAAAACAGTTCGAAGCATTCACGGTAACTCAGGAGGATTTAGAAAATGCCAAACAAATGGTAAAGAAAGATGGGTACAGGGTCAGCCTCACACCCCACCTAATAAAATGGAACATCGGCGCCTATGCACCGTGTCGTATAGAACAATAAATGTAAAATCGCGCCGAGTGGAACGGGCATCCGAGTCCCAAATCCAAAAAGCTTTGGGACATGTGTGGGCAAGAAAAACCCACATCAGACGTGGGCAAAAGTATGGAACCGTGGACGTGTTCTTTGAAACACCAGAGGAGGCTAGAGAACACTCCATGGCCCCATTAAAAAGTGACGACTTCACACTCGTCCCAAGCTATTGTGGCCAGAGACTCGTAAAGATCAGGGTGACCCACGTTCCACCGGCCATCGAAATTCCCTGGCTAATAGCGGCTGTCCTCGCCGGCATCGAAGCCAACACGAAAATAATAGCAATAGCAAAAAAAAAGCAGTAAAACTGGTCCGGATCTGGGATGGAGCTCCTGATCCAAGCGGACCAAAAAAGCATTGAGGAGATCCCAGAGGTAATAGACCTCACTGACGGCAGCCACCTCACGGTAATTGTCGAGGACAGAAGACCTAGGTGTGTCGTTTGTGGTGAAGGAACCCACCTAAGGGCTTTCTGCCCTCAGGCTAAAATGTTGAGGCCACCTCTCCTACCCACCCCAGTGACAAAACCATCAACACCACCAGTAGCAGAGATGGCAGCAACAACTGTAGCAGCAACAACAGAAGCAACTATAACAGCAACAACCCCAGCAACAGTAGCAAAACCACCACCACTACCACCACCAACAAAACCAACACCACCACCACCCAACGCTTCAGAACTAGCACCAGCGCCTACACCATCCACCACACCACAACCAAAACTAACGGCTGTGGAGGATTTTCCACTCCCCGGCCTATCACAACTGGAGACAGATTGTGACGACAAGGAGTGGGAAACGATATCCGGAAAAAAAAAGAAACCAAAAAAGAAAAAATTCTCTTCCTTCCCCCTCCAAAAACAAAATACAGAGGGAAACAAATAAACTAAGAAACAAAAAAGTTAGGACAGATATGCCACCATCCACACCAGCATCACCAACCCCATCAACCCAAACACCAACACCATCACCATCATTATCCCCAGCACCACCATCACCTACACCACAAAAGTCACCAAAATGCGAAACAGAAACAAACCCACAACAAACGCAAACAAAACAAAACAACCAAAACGATACACACTACACAGCATTAAATTTGAACAACAAGCAATTATTACACTACATCCAACACAACACCAGCATCACAGAAAAAGACTACACAACAACCCCAAAATTCACACCACCTCCACACATACAAATCACTCGCATCACACAGAAAACGTACATGACACTAAAACAAAAATTCCCCAAAGACATCGGAGACTTCCGACAAGCACTCTCCAGGAGGATTTATAAGGACATCCTTCCTGAGGAGGCCACAAGCAGTGAAAAGGATGGAAAAGCCGTCCTTCCCCTACGAGAAGTAAGGTAAGTGGTCTTTCCCATCTTTTCCACTCCTTTTCAACATGACCTCACTCAGAATAGGCAGCATAAATGCACGTGGCTTGGGGTCGTCATGGAAGCAGGGCCAACTGCTCAACGACCTCAGGTCACTAAACATAGATGTAGTGGCCATCAGCGAGACCAGAATCTCCGAAGCACAGGCTTTCGCACCGATCTTCGGCGGCTACGATGTGTACGCATCTCCCAGCCGTCCGGGATCGTGGGGAGGAGTTGCTGTGCTTTTTCGGAGAGGTTTGGATCTTGCCATACGGGCCATCTTCCTGGACCCAGAAGGTAAGTTGGTGGTGCTGGACGTGACCAGCGGAGACGGGCAAGCTTTCAGGTTAGTGGCCGTCTATGCCCCGACAGGAGCAGGGCGGCCTGATTTCTTCCGGCGTCTGGAGACCTTTCTTGGAACGTCCCGCTCTTTAGTGTTAGTGGGCGACTGGAACGGGATCTTAGATGCACGCTGGGATTGTGTGGGATTAGTGGATAGGGAAGGAGGGTGCAAGAGTCTCACCAACCTGCTCAGACGTTTTGAACTGTCTGACAGGTACCGAATGGATTTCCCGAATGTACCAATGTGGACTTGGACAAATCGCATAGGGTCATCCAGATCATATCTAGATAGAGTATTTTGTAGGGAAATAGATAGGTCTAGCATAGGCTGTCCACAATTCAAGATAGTCAGCTACACGGACCACAAATTCGTGATCTGTGTGCTTGACTTAGATAGGCTTCATAGACGAGGACCCGGCTACTGGAAGCTAAACGCGTCCTTACCAGCGCGCAAGGCCTACAGAGACCGGATTAGCGAACTAGTTAAGCGGGCGTTGACGGGGGCCATCGTCAACAACAAGTGGTGGTTTGCTCTGAAAAGAGCAATTAGAATAGAGTCCATTAGGTTTAGTAAGACTTTAGCAATAGAGAAAAATAGAGCAGAGGGAGAATTAGTTAGAAAATTAGATGAGGCGCTTAGAAAAGGCATCGCGACCGACGTACTTGCGGCGAAATTGGCCCTTGACCAATTCTTCAATGCAAAGCACGAAGGCTGCGTTGTCAGAGCTAGGGTGCGTGCTCTCAGACACGAGGGGACGAAAGCCGTTCAATGGGCCCGAGTGGCGGAGGCGCGTCGTGGCAACAAAGCCACGATCCGGTCTTTGGTGGACCACGACGGGCGCATGCTACTCGATCCCGGGCAAATGTGTGAAGCTTTTCAGCGACACTTCGCTCAACTGTTCGGGGGCAGTGGCGGGCCGGATCGAGGGATGGAATTTAGTGTCTACCTCGACGGACTGCCGCGGCTTTCGGCCACTGAGGCGGAGTGTTGCGAAAAGCCGATAACAACCGCTGAAGTACGGGATGCAATGACTAGTTGCACAAGGGGTAAATCGCCTGGTTTGGATGGTCTGCCCTATGAACTTTACGTACAAATGCCAAACTTGTTCGGAGGCCTCTTGGCGGACGTCTACTGCAACTGGCAACAGAACGGGAGAATTCCCAGTTCTGTGAGCCGAGGAGCGGTGGCACTGCTGAGAAAGGATCCGAACAAGGGGGATAACATAGAAAATTTCCGGCCCATAACTCTGCTAAACACAGAGTTTAAGATTTTGGCCAAGGTGCTAGCAAAGAGGTTGGCGCTTGTCGTTGGTGGTCTGGTGGGAGAGGCGCAGACATGCGCCATTCCCGACAGATCCATCCACGACAACCTCCACCTCATGCGATACATCGTAGAGAGGGTAGCTAGGGAACCTGGCACGGGTGGGTCCTTGATCAATTTAGATCAGTCGAAAGCTTTCGATAGGGTCGACCATCGTTACCTAGCGGCAGACCTGAGGGCGGCTGGCTTTGGGCCCGTCTTCAGAGGCTGGATCGCTGCCATGCACAGCGACATCTGCTCTGTGGTGAGAGTGAACGGTCACCTGTCGGAACCGTTCAACATCATGCGCTCGGTCCGCCAAGGATGTCCCCTCTCGTCCCTATTGTACGTATTGACTCTCGAGCCATTACTGCACAAACTGGAGACGTTGAGGGGGTCCCGCGCGAACTAGGATGCGGAAGATCCGTATCAGCATATGCGGACGATGTCACCGTAGTGGTGTCGAACGCCAAACACATCGAGGCGATCGGCACTACACTAAGAGAATACGAAGCGGTGACAGGAGCAATGATCAACCAGGAAAAGTCAGTGGGCCTGCAGCTCGGCACCTGGAGAGGCAGGTCCATGCCGTCCAACAGCGTCGTCGGACGCTGGACGGACGGACCGGTTAAATTGCTAGGGGTCTGGTTCGGTCCGGACCTCCAGACGGACAAAAACTGGGACGAGGTGACGAGCAGGGTGGCTTCTCTCACCCAGAAATGGGCCGAGAGGAAGCTATCCCTGAAAGGTCGAGCGGAGGTGGCTAACGCGTACATCGCGTCCGTCATCTGCTACCGCCTGACCGTCGTACCTTGTCCTAAGCCTCGCCTGACTGCGCTGGAGCGTTTGCTCTTTCGCTTTTTGTGGAAGGGACGCGCTCCGATGGTCAGGCGGTCCATCTGTTGTCAACACCCGCTACGTGGAGGGCTGGGCATGCCGTGGCTGATGATGCGCAGGCACGCGCTCAGGCTACGACATCTCCACCTCTTCCTCGACGGTGATCAGGTGTGGTCGCCGTTTGCTAGACGCGTGTCCTGGGTCAAGCGAAGACCTAGAGGGAGCGCCTGGAGACTGGAATGTCTTCAGGCGCTCACAGCCCTCGACCAATCGGGCAATGTGATCGGTGGAAACTCCACCTCGGCGTTCTATAGAGGATTAGTGGAGGGGAAGAGCGACGACGCACTTGGGGAAACTCTAGGCGTCGACGAAAATCAACTAGCCAATCTCTTCGGAAGAACTTTCGGGCCAGGGCCTATGGACAACTTCCAGAAATCTCTGGCCTGGCAGTGCTACCGAGGAGCCTTGCCAGTTCGGGATAAACTCTACAGGCATGGAGGTGCCGTCAGCCGGGCATGTCCGAGATGCGCGCAGGGCGACGAAACCGTCCTGCACGCACTCGTCCAGTGTCCGAAAATTGCTGACTTGTGGGTTTATGTCGAACACCTGCTGTCGCGTTTAGGACGGATCCGGCTATCATCTGAGTCCATCGTGAGGATTGCCCGGCCCTCCTCCTTTAGCCGGGAAGGGCAGGCAGTTTTTATCTGCCTGGTGGCCATGGCGAAAGAGATAGTATGGTGGACACGTTTGAAAGGGCTGAAGACGAGAACTTACCTCTTCGGTGATGCTCTGATTGACTTTTTCAAATTTCATTTGAAAAGGAAAATCAGAGTAGAGAGGGAAGTGCTCTCTTCCCAGCATTTTGTTAAAAGATGGGTGAGAGAAGCAAGAATGGCCCGAGTGAATGGACCTACTCTGAGCATATATCTGTAAATTAAAGGTGGAAAACTGGGAGAGGGCACTTGCCTTGGTGGTCAGGGTCATTGTGGCTTTTTACTGGGCTTTCTCCACAAATGTCCCTCCGAAGTCTCCCCCCTATTGGGGAATTTTTCATTGTTATTTTCATTGTTATTTTTGTTACATCCTCTGTTTTTGTTTTTTTTACACGCAGAAATGCCCATTTGTACCGTCCTGCATTGTCCTGCACTGTCCTTAATGTCTACTTTATGTAAACCCTTGTGGTTAATAAAGAAATCATTATTATTATTATTATTATTATTATTATTATTATTATTATTATTATTATTATTATTATTCTTTGATTCTCAGTCATTGATGTTAGTTAACTGGGAAGTTTGTTGAAATGAATATCAACCCACTACCTGCAGCCTCAGATCTTCAGGACGTATCGGAAGGTTCTTGCTGGTCCCAGCAAGCATGCCTTTTGAAGCGTTCCAAAAAGCGTGAAAGTGCCAATTTTCTTTAACCATCCCTGGAAACTTTTTGAGATAGTCCCTAGTGCGTCTATGACAATCGGGATCACTTTGACTTCATGGCAGTTCCAACTCCTTTTTACCTCCCACTTTAAGTCCTGGTATCGGTTAATTTTCTCCCTCTCCTTCTCTTGCACTCTCGTGTCGAATGGGTAGGCCACATCCACAATCAGGCACGATCTTTTTTCTTTCTCCACAACCACCAGGTCAGGTCTATTGTGTTCCAGTTTCTTGTCCGTCTGTATCCTAAAATCCCACAGCACCTTCACCTGATCGTTTTCTATCACCGCCTCTGGCTTATGCTCATACCATTTCTCAGAATGTGGTAAATTGTTTACTTTGCATAGGTGCCAGTGGATCACCCTGCCCATCACATCATGTCTCCAGCCATTATAGTGAGTCTGGGCTTGGTTTTTACACTCGGATACAATGTGAGCCACAGTCTCCTATCTCTCTCCACAGATCCTACACAGTGGGCTAGCCTCCTCCTTGTAAATGTGGTGTATCAACCACTTCGTTTTGAGGGCCTGCTCCTGCGCAGCCATTAACATTCCTTCTGTAGCCTTTTTAAGGTCTCCTCTTTTCAACCAGTTCCATGTCTGTGGTTCTCTAAATTCCGTTTTCTCAAAGAAGGTACTATGAAGGGATTTTTCCTGAAGGCTGCTCTTTCTCCTTGATGTTATTTCCTCCTTGGACATCCCCTGGCCTATTGTCCCCTCCTTCAGTACAGTCCTGAGCATTGGCTCCTCACTATCAGTCACGTATTTGTGTAGGTTGTTTTTCTCCATCTGAACACAGTCCTCTATGCTGATAAGACCTCTTCCACCTTCAGATCTCCTTAAGTAGAGTCTATCGACATCACTCCTCTTGTGGAACATATTGTAGATAATCAATAGCTTCCTAGTCTTCCTATCCATTTCTTTTTGTTCAGCAATATTCCATCTCAGAATTCCCGCACTGTACCTAATAATAGACACAGCTCGGGAATTTACTGCACTTATGGCATTCCTACTGTTCAGATGTGACTTTAATACGTTCCTTACTCGCCGAAGATATTCAGTTCTTATCAATTCCTTCATTTTTTTGTTCTTGATGTCATCAGCCTCCAGAACGCCCAAATACTTGTATCCTTCCCCAGAGTCAATTTCCTTTATCATCTCACCTGTTGGTATCTGGATTCCGTTACTTCTGCTCAACTTACCCCTCCTCATCACAATGACTCCACGCTTACTAATACCAAATTGCATACATATATCATTGCTGAAAATACGGACAGTGTCAACAAGCACATCCAACTCCTTCTCACTCTTCCTGAAGAGCTTAAGATCGTCCATGAAGAGGAGGTGATTGTTGGTAAGCCCTCCCTTTCCCAACCTGGATCCTGCTCTCACTTTTCGCAGTACACTGTTCAGGGGCATCAGGGCAAGGACAAATAACAGAGGGGACAGACTATCTCCCTGGAAGATACCTCTCTTGATCTTCACGCTTCCCAAGTATTCTCCAGTTGATGCTAACTCTGTTTCCCAGGACTTCATACATTTGCCCAACAACTGTCTGATGTTATCTGCCACCTTGAAGATCTCCAGGCTTTTGGTGATCCAAGAATGAGGCACCATGTCAAATGCCTTTTTGTAGTCTATCCATCCCATGGCAAGACCAGTGTGTCTCCTCTTGCAATTCCTCATTACCATCTTATCAATAAGTAACTGGTCCTTTGTACCACGTGACTTCTTTCGGCATCCTTTCTGTTCGTCCGGTAACAAGTTGTTTGTGTGGAGGTGATGGTAGATTTCCTCAGACATAATGCTTGTCAACAGTTTCCACATTACGGACAGACATGTGATAGGTCTATAGTCGGTAACATCATTACCCTTGATTCGGTCTTTCATTATCAGAACTGTGGTATCTTTTGTCAACCACTCTGGTACCTCACCTGACATCAAGCAGTCATTGAACATGGTTGTCAGTTTCGGGTGGAGGGATGTTATATTTTTAATCCAATACCCCTGCACATCATCTGGGCCTGGTGATTTCCAGTTGGTTAGCTTTTTGGCCTGCCCCTTAAGAGTTTCAACTGTGATACTCAAATCACTTTGTTGGTGTGTCTGTTCACTAATCTCCTTCTGTACTGTCTCAATCCACACTGCCTGGTCATTATGTTTAACATCCTGCTCCAATATTCCTCTCCAGAATGTTTTAGTTTGTTCCGCCTCAGGGATCAAGTCGTTACCTCTTTCTTTCCCTTCAAGCTGTACAAACAGCATCTTCTGGTTGTTGTCGAACATGCTGTTCTGTCTATACTGACTGACCCTGTTCTCATATCGCCTGATTTTTGCACTCTTTGCTACAATGCGTTGCTTCAGTTCCTCTATGATAATATTTAGCTTTTTCCTCCTAGTTTTGTACTTTATTTCCAGTCTATTTTTAGTGTCTATGTTTTTTAGTGTCCCATTCAGTAGTGACTCAAGCTTTCCAATGTCATTTTTCATTTCCCTGATTTGACCACTCAGTCGTTTCTTCCACCAAGGCTCTGCTCTTTCTTGTCTGTTGTTTCCTCTCGCTTTTATACCAAGTAGTTTCCTCACCGTATTTGCTGTTGCTTTGATGATATTGTTGCACTGGTGAAGGCTCCTCGCCTCAAGGTATGGGATGACTTTGTTTACCTTAGCTGTTGTTTCTTTTAACTTTTTCTTGTCTACAAATCTTAGGTTCATAGGTCTCCCACTATCATTGTTCAATTCATCTACCACTAAGTTTAGGATATCAACCAAATATTGTCCTAGCCCGTCACCATTCATCTCCTCAGTGGCCGTATCTCTGTTCCAGGTATTATTTATCTCAGCATTCAGATCATTGTCTGCTTCGGGTGGTTCCTCCGTTCTCTCGATCTCTTCACCTTCATTTCCCACTGGTTCGTTTTCCTGGCATACTCCACTCTCCATCTCCAAGCTAATCTCTCTGCTCAGTTCCTCCAGTTCCAGCTCGCTTTTCCACCCGTTAGTTCTTATTACCCGAGCCTGCCCGGCCAATTTTTGTTCATCTAATTTAAATAGACCAATCTCGTTCCAGATGTTATGCATCTGTTTCCTATAGCCTTTCTCCTTGGGGTTACTCTTCAGGTAACATTGCATAACAGTTCTATTCAATTCTTTCGTCCAGTTGGTTCTGGTCCCTTTCCTTCTTCATCTTCCTCCGACACCAGCAGTATTTGGTTGACAGCCAGGTCCCTGCTGCTGAGCCAGGGAGCACCTGTTGGGGAGAGTCTGTCACATGACATTCTAGTCTCCATTTCACCGTTATTCGAACTGTTTAGGTTCGACATTTAAACACTCTTATCGAGGATTGGCGAATGTATGGTTACATAACCACCGGTGAATTACTTGTCTCCGGTGGTTTCGTCACTCCACGTGACTTTTGTGTGGCATTATCACGTTGTAGACGAACCCAAATAAACAAAAAAACAAACAGGCAGAAAAAACCCCCAAAATGAATAAGCATAAGTTTCATTGTAATGTAGTATTTGAATGTCTGACTTAGTTTTTCCCTTCCCTTCTCTGTCCGTCCGTTTGTTTTTCTCTTCATTTTTATTTCCTTTACGTTTCTCGTTGTTGCTGTGCTGCTTTGATTATTATTTTTATTTATTTTTTTTATTTTGACCGGGTCATCAATTCAGTCTATTTATATATTTTGATGCCTTCCTCTTTTAGTGAGAATTCTACAATGTAGCAGGGGCTAGCGGGAGAGAATAGCGGCGGTAGTGACAATGAGGTAGCGGCGGCGGCGGCGGTCGCGGTGCTGTGTCAGCAGCAACTAGCAGGAGGTAGTGGGAGAGAATAGCGGCGGTAGCGATAATGAGGCAGTGGCGGTGGCGATGTGGTCGTATTACTGTAGCGATGGTGTTGAAGATGGAGTAGAAATTTGAGTCGACTTGACCAGAGTTTTCATCGTGGCAGTGGTGGTGGTATTGGTGGTGAAATTATCTTTAGTGAAATTATCATTAGTCGCGTATATGTGTTGACATATTACATTAATATTGGATTTAAACATTTTGTTAAAACTAAAACTTGATTTTTATTTTATTTTTTTTTATTTTGACCGGTTCATCAATTCAGTCTATTTATATATTTTGATGTTTTCCTCTTTTAGTGGGAATTCTACAATGTAGCAGGGGGTAGCGGGAGAGAATAGCGGCGGTAGTGATATTGAGGCAGCGGCGGCGGTGGAGGTGGCGGTGCTGTGCTAGCAGCAACTAGCAGGAGGTAGTGGGAGAGAAATGCGGCGGTAGCGATAATGAGGCAGCGGTGGTGGTGATGTGGTCGTATTACTGTAGTTATGGTGTTGAAGTTGGAGTAGAAATAGAAGTAGAAATTTGAGTCGACTTGACCAGAGTTTTCATCGTGGTAGTGGTGGTGG
>OZ024743.1:293713086-293760586 GCA_964016885.1 Eledone cirrhosa
AATTTTAAATCTATTTTTCTTCAGCAACATAACATTTCACAATAATTATTAGGTGAATCATTCACCGCCAATTCACCAATAAATCTAGTTACGTGGGTATATTTCAGAGATGAAGCAAAATTCCAGCATTGATAGAGTAGTAGTCTTTATTTTATTGTCTAGTCAGCTAGGGAAGGACATTAACCATCATTTTTTTCAAGGTCTTCGGGACCAATTGTATAAAGAGATCAATATATAGATAGATAGAGAGGGGGTGGGGTAGAGAGACCAGAAATGTAATGAAAATGATTTGAAAGGTGTGTGGGCTCCGCTAAACCACCAAAGAGACAGCTATTGTTCTTAAACCGAACGACCTCCACAAAGTCGGAATCACGGCGGCTCGCTTAAGGAGGGAGTCCCGTGAGGTAGGGTAGCTTTTTCAGTGGGGGTCTGGCCATTCTCCGCGTTTAAGCTTGTGCTGTTCTTTCCGTGCGGTGCGGCTGTGGCACCGCTCAGACTGGAGGGTAGTGACTGTCCCCACTCTCTGTTTCTTTCGTTGTTTGATCCTTCTTTCATTTTCTCTTTTTTTTCCTTTTCTGTTCCCTTTAATAGTGTGTAAACAATGCATGTCGTACAACACTCTTAGAATTCCACCAACCAACGGACCCGAACCAGTATTTCATCAATCCTAAAAGGATGGAAGCCAAAGTTTACCTCACCAGCTTTTGAACAAATACCGCCACACAATCTGAACTACACTCTAATGACTGCCAATTCGCTGCTAGTTGCTAATATCAAGAAGAGAAATGGGAATGGTTTGGAGAGTGGATTTTGTATTGCGTGGACTGCACGTTTCAGAATAAAGTTTCAATGAAGTGTGATCTGGGCAGTAGGGTTGAGAGAGATATTTTCATTTCACAGATATAAGGCGCTGCCTTTTAACAAGAGGTGATGATTAGGTTCTGTGTTAAATCGATGGTCACTGATATTACCAATATCCAATTGAATGAGCATGATAGGCGTTCATGTATTTGCATAATATATTTAATTATACCTGGTTATAATGGAAATTAATTACAACTTGTAATATAACCAGGTATAATTAAATGAATTTATACGAGAGCTGTATCAAAAGTAAGGGTACTGGTTTTCCTTTGTATGACATGTATGCGCAGCACCTCGTTGGTGTATATAAGCATGTTGGTTCTGACCTTGCCTGCACGTACATACTTGTTTCAACATGATCGATTGGGCCAGTCGTATTTAAATCTTCTGAAGATATGTACCAAGTAAATTGATATCCGATACGTAGAGGTGAAACAAATTAACATTTTAAGTCAAAATGAAGTGACTGGGATACAGAGGAAGCTATACACAGAAGTGTGGATCGTAAGAACGTGACTTAAAAAAAAGAAGAAACATAGAAATGCTTGTATAATGAAACAGTTTTAAGGAATATTGTATAAATGCGATTTTGAAAAATCCCTTGTTTACATATATATATATATAAATCCAGGTTTGCTCCCCTCCGGACACTGTTTGGGGTCGTTAGGATACGCAATCTTTGTCTCAATCCCATGCCTCCCAGGACAGGTCGAAGGCCCCTCAACAGTGTTTGCAGCATGACGTTTAAAATGTAGGAGACTGACAAAGCTTGTCTTAGAAATAGGTCCTTCTTCTTGCACTTGCAGTACAAACAGGCCCGAAGAATCACAGCAGAGACAGTAAAAGCGTCCAAAGTGAAGACATGTGAGGGCTTGGGGTTTAAGCTGGAATCCGACATCAGAATAGCAAATAAAGTGGTCTGGTAGACCAGAACATGCTAACGAGAACGCGTCTGAGGCTTTACTCTTTTCAGAGAGGTGCATCATCGCGAGGTGGAGAGGATACTTTGTTGATCTCCTAAGCCCGATCACAACATGTTCGAGTGTACACGAGGTGCATCTGGGAGCAGTGAGTAACCTCTCAGAGACTGAGGTCACAAATGCAGTTAAAGAGCTCAAATGTGGCAAGGCGGTTTTAGAAGATGAAATGCGGCTGAGATGTTAAAAACCTTAAATAGAGAAGGTATTATCTGGCTGAGTCGTGTGTGTTGGGTGACCCAGATATCTGAAAAGGCACCTAGGCAATGGCAATTTTTAAAAAGGGAGACAAGAGAGATTGACCTAATTACAGAGGGATCTCCTTTTTAAGCCTACCCAGTAAAGTCTACGCTAAGTGTCTGGCAAAGAGATGCAGGGAGATTGTTGTGTCCAAGCTAGCTTATGAATAGTGCGGTTTTCGCCAGGACGCAGCGCAGCCGGCCAACCATTCACACAACAGCAGGTCTTCGAGAAATCGTGGGAGTATTGCCAAGAAATATATTCTTGTTTTGTCGACCTTGAAAACGCACATGACCGCGTTCCTCGGGACCTGCTGTGGAAGGTTGTGCAGGAGTATGGAATCGATGCTCAGCTTCTTGCGGCTTTGATCTCTATATGAAGGCCCGAGTATATGCGTTCGGATACATTGTACTAGATCGAAACCATTCAATGTGGGGTTGGACACCGCCAAGGGTGCGTACTATCAACTCTCCTCTTCATTATTTACATGAACAGGATTGAGATGCGCAGCCGGTTTGGAAGTGGTATCATGACTGGCGGATGTAAAATCAGTCGACTGAAATTTTCAGACGATATGGTGTTACTTAACTCGACAGAAGGGGATCTCTGACATGCACTCGATAGGTTTGATGACGAGTGTTGCATAGCTGGAATAAAAATCAGTGCTCCCAAAACTGAGACATTCGTCCTCTCAAGAAAGCCTGCGCAGTGCACTCTGTATGTGAATGAAGTTCCGCTGAAGCAAGTAGAGAAGTTCAAGTATCTCGGGTTCGAGTTCATGAGTGATGGAAGGAACGAGGCTAAATTAAGTGGAAGAACGACAGGAGCTTGTGCAGCAATCCGCCAGCTTCAGCATTCAGTAATCAGAAGAAGGGAGGTAGGCGAAAAAAGCCAAATTCGCTATCTTCAATTCAATATTCGTGCCCACCCTTACCTATGATCATGAATCTTGGGGAATGACCGAAATAATAGGATCACGAATACAAGCGGCCGAAATGGGGTTCCTCCAAAGGGTCTTCGGAGTAACATTCTCGATAGAGTGCATAGGGCGGAGATCAGAGTGTCATTCCTACTAAAGCAGCTACTTCTCCGAATTGAGAGATCAGTTCCGATACTATGGGCATGTGGTTAGAATGACTTAGGAAAGAAACGGTGGAGAGATTTTACGGGCGAAACCAGCCGGTAGCAAATTCAGGAGTAATCTCTGAGCAAGATTGTTGGATAACATCCATGAGCTGGGCTGGTCTCGCTTGGGAATCCAGCCGGATCAGTTGGAAACTGATATATATATATATATATTAATTTCTGCTTGACCGGCAACCGCTCTGTATAATCAGTTCCTGATTATTTACTAGAATTCTATAAGAAAATAACATCCGTAATTTCAGCGAACGGGAGGGGTACTTGGATTTGATAAGCATCAATAAATGCAGAAACAAGGCCTTGTCAGCTTTATCTCCCCTTGTTTGCTGAAAGTAAGTGAGACTGTCACTACTCTAAAACAATAGGATACGGTCTTCAAAATGCTTTTAATTAAGCATGAAGTGTATTGCAAAATACACTATATATACATTCATATATATATGGCTATTTCAGAGCACCAATTCTAATATATATATATATATATATATATATATATATATATATATATATATATATATATATATATATATATGTAGGAGGTGAGTTTTATTGTAGTACAATAAAGCAATGCAGATATCGGATAAGAAGCACTCTACAGTTTGTAGGACTGGAGTATACATAATATATAAGAACAAAAGATGGTTAAAGGAGTTCCATGTATTTTATTATGCGCATTTCAAAAACAAATATCATCATGCAATAATATTTGTGTTTTCATCAGATAAAACAGGAGGCCATGATATGAAGGCTAAAAAACTCTTGTGGATAGTTCAGTTTTAAATCAACATATCAACATATATATATATATATATATATATATATATATATATATATATATATATATATATATATATATAGAGTATGTGTGTGAAGGCTCATTGTTTAGTGGTAAGTTGTGAGCTTGATTCCCAGACCGAGTATGCGTTATCTCCAATTTAGTCATATAAATATAAATATATCTATATACATGTGTGTGTGTGTGTGTGTGTGTGCGTGTGCGTGTGTGTGTGTGTGTGTGTGTGTGTGTGTGTGTGTGTGTGTGTGTGTGTGTGTTGGTGTGTGTGTTGGTGTGTGTTGGTGCGTGTGTGTGAGTGAGTGTCTGACGTGAACATTTGGAACAAGACGCAAAGAAACGAAGACATATAAATATTAATAATACATTGAAATGTTAAACTTGTGACCGAGTTTATCTTTGTAAGGCCAGTCTCATTTTTCCACTCAAGGTTACATGAGCCAAAGCAGGTTAATAATAGGTTATCGACAATTGAAAGTACATATCTCTGTCAATCATAAAACAAAACATTATCTTTCTATTGGTGGCCTAAAGAGACATATACAGTGACACTTGTCATGATTCTGCATTGCATTTAATTGACAAGAGACATTTATGTAACAGGTGAATGGGGGAAACAGGCTAGGGTCTTAGTCATTCTTGAATGGATTTCCAGTATATTGTATATATATGTGTGTTAGTGTTTGTATCTGCGTGGTATGTGTGTATGTGTGTATGTGTGTATGTGTTAGTGTGTGTGTGTGTGTTAGTGTTTGCGTGTGCGTGCTGTGTGTGTGTCTGCGATATTACTAGCTAAATGATAGCTAGCCCATTATTTAATTTGATACTCGATACTTTAATGAAAATTGTGTGTAGATATTTATTGCATTCGAATAATATATATATATATATATATGGTTGTTTATATATAAGACACAGAGAAAATTAAACATTGAATGAACACTCAATACATAGAATAGGGGATGGTGTTTATTCAACACTGAATACAATGGCAGTGACCAAGAAGTTTTTTACCTGTAATTTATTTCTCCAGATAGTCTCTTGATAAGAGGCAATTATCTGTACTTTATTTATTAGTAGTGGTTGATACTTCGACTTGACATAGTGTGTTACATTTTATGTTAACCCGCGAGCAAGGTCAGAACCCGAGTATCAAACGCCCTACAATGCATGTGTGTGCGTAAAAGCTAGTCCTATACGTTCTCTTGTCCTATTTACGCGCACCATTCTATGAAATGAAATAATTCCAACTTCGTTTGGCTAGATGAAAAACCTAGTTATTTACACTTATTTCTCTGATCACTCTGATTATTAATTCTACATTTTCTTCCTATACACCCAGCCCTCACAAACATTAAACACATGATAGGTCAAAGCATCATACAACCCTATCCACCACTTTGTCATGACGCAGCAACGCGGCAATGATCTAATGGTCGCAGGAAATTATCATATATGTATTTATTTCAATTAAAGAGGTTTGTATAAAAGTGCGTTCCTCTAAGGCTCAGTAATGCACCACTCTGTGGCCTGCTCTTTAGACGGCTGCTTAGTTGGCCCAATGGTAGCATCAGCCCTTCATAATGTCATCTATAGATCCTGGGATTAACCAGTATGTAATTCAAAGATGTAGCTTTATTTTCTGTGTACGTGTGAATAAAGTATAACCAGACTGATATTTATTTATTGTTGATATAACTAAAAATACCACAACAATTCTTTATTAAATCTAATTTCAAAATATATCATGTAAATACGATTTAATAGAAAAAGAAAAAAAATTATATTGAGAAGAAAGAATGGAATGTAAAATAAGAAAATATAAAAAAGAAACGAAAAAGGAAGGGAAAGGCAACGGCTGACACAGAAGAATGTGTAAAGGAGAGGATTGGTTGGGCTCTGGTCCTAGAGCGCGGCGGTAATGGGGCGGTCCCCCACAGACAAGACCGCAAAAGCGTTCCCGCGGACAATGACCAGAAACACTCGCTGCAACAGCCAATCTACCTCGCGGTGCTCCTTTCTCAGACGAGCTGCCATGGCTCCGATCTTGCCGAAGGGCTCGGCAGTACGGGGTCCAAATGCGCCTGAGGTCTCGACTGCGACCGAAGAATCCTCTGTTCCTTTGTACAATAATGTACTTGAAATTCTGAAGTTTATATTCCTTTGCATCAGAACACAACGGAGTTTCATCTTGTTTGTTTCCGATATATGTAAGTAGAGCTGACACCTTTAGTTTGTAGGAGAACACAGATGGCAACTGCTACTGCGATGAATGTATACCACCGCTACTTTTGCAAACATACTCCACATTATGTGGGATGAGGATTGCTTTATTTTCCAGACGATAGCCGTCTCAATATCACCTCAATCATTCCTGCAAGTGCATGTGCACGGAGGGGCATTTTCAATGCAGCAAAAAATGGTAGACGAAGACCCCACCCCCAGGTACAGACAACACTCCAACATAGGACACATCAGCACAGGTGATTGAGGAACCGTGAATACGCTCCCCTACACTACTCCTCCCGAGGTGGGGAAAATACGGAAATGGTAACATTTCATTTGTGCAAATTCGCGTGACACCCCTATAAGTGTAGCAATAGGCCCAAAGAATTCAGAGTATCGACTGAAGCGGTAGAATACACATGCACATACATATATTTTACACACATACAGACACGTGTATATATATATATATATATATATATATATATTTCAAAAAAGGAAAAGAATGACTTCACTTGTAATTCTAAACAATTTGATTTAATTTTATAATATTATAATATTATAATATTAAATCAGATTGTTTAAAATTACAAGTGAAGTCATTCTTGTCCTTTTTTTCAAATATACTTAACTGTACCAATGATTTCACACATTTTCCAATATATATATATATTATAGAATTCTAGAATTCTAGTAATAATCAAGAACTGGTTATACAGAGCGGTTCCTGATTATTACTAGAATTCTATAAGAATCAAACATTCATGATTTTCAGCAAACAGGAGTAGTAGTTAGCTTTGATAAGCATAAACAAATGCGAAACAGAGCTCTGTCAACTTCATCTCCCCTGTTTGCTGAAAATTAAAGTAAGTGAGACTGTCACTATTCTAAAAGAATAGCATAAGGTCTTCGAAATGCTTTTAATTAAGCATACAGTGTATTGCAAAATACACTATATATACATTCATATATATATATATATATATATATATATATATATATATATATATATATATATATATATATATATATATATATATAAAAGGAACGATCGACTTTCGTCAAATTGGACCGAGGGAACAATGTTTCCGTTGGTCTTTCCAATTGCTAATACTATTTATCGGTCGCAACTCCAGAGTAGAAGGAGCAACGTGAAATAAAGTGTCTAGCTCAAGGACATGACGCATCGCCTGGTCCAGGAATCGAACTCACAACCTTACGATTGCGAATTCTCTAACCACTCAACAACACGCCTTCACTATATATATATATATATATATATATATATATATATATATATATATATTTCTTTAGGTTTGTTGGTTCACCACTGGATAGAATTGGTCATTCCGTATGGTCAATCTTGGTGTAATATTGTGGAGAGTGCTCAACGTAGTGCAGTTCACCCATCTTCGTTTGTGTAGTTGGTGGTGCGAATACGGAGTTAATTATGAATAAAATAAAATAACAGGAGGCTGGACTGGTGTAAATCCTTGAAAGGTTTATTATACTATGATCATTTCAATGACCGGGTTCCATATGAATCCGGTGATATCATCAGGTATTGGAATATAACAAAGGAATATGTAAAAAACCATGGGTCCGAAAAATCAGAGACAGAGACAATGAGGACGACTGACCAACTAGCTGCCTTTACCACGGCCAGTCGCCCTGAAAGTGGTGGCAACTGAATCTACTATGACAATCTGGTGAGGGGGCGAAGGCTTATAATGCACTACCACCTCTCCGTCAAAGAAAAAAGGGAAGAAAGAAAGAAAGGAAGAAAGAAGAAAAAAGGGAGAAAGAAGTCAGCGTAAGGGTCACACTACATTCATGCTAGAAAATGCCGCGAAAAAAATGCTACTCCAAAGAATCTATAATGGGTGTCTGTATTGTCTAATGTGTGAACCGAAGATTGGAACGTTAAACTTATGTTGCGAGTTATAGGATGAAATTAAATTAAATTAAAAATATTAAATTGCAAAATGATAAATTGAAAAATAAATTATTAGAAAATTAAAGGTTAAGTTAGCGAGATTTATTTAATAAACTTACGGAGAGAGTCTTATATGAGAAAATTTATCTCGATAAGATATTAGGATGGGATATAGAGTAAAGATTTCGATTGCGAGTACCAGCCAGCACCCCCCTACCATGAATCAGCCAGTCTCGAGTGGTATCGTCCAGCGAAAGAAATGGAAATTAATTTTTCAGAGTACTCTAGGAACGTCGCTACCTTAGGCCCCGGGAGCGCTAGCGGGAACTCCACAATTTCGACAGGCCATCGTCTATACCAAACGAATATTACTAAATCGCACATGAGGGGTTTCTTTACGTGCCAGTAGAGGCATGATACAGCTAATAGTAATGCCTAAACCTGGAGTTTATAGGCATAAGTATAATATGGCGGCCAAAACAGGCGGCGCGGTGGGACCGGGGCAAAGCAACCCGCTCCGAGTAATTTCGTTTACCGAAAGAGGAGAAATTTATTTTTCAAAGCACTCAAGGAAGGCTGAACTTTCCGAGTGCCCAGCGCGCAGCCGGGAAAAGCCACCACATAAGTCGAAGGTAGCAACCCAATGAAAAGTGCAAATAGACCATAATTATTTTAAAGTCCCAGTTAGTCCGGGTTATAAGTAGTGTGGTTCTTAGGTGGATAGGGGGCTATGAAAGGTGCATAATGACCTGAGTAAGGAAAGTTACAAAAAAATAATAAAAGCAGGATACAAAGATAAAATACAAATATAAGGATAGAATACATTGATAAAAATACATTAATAAAATAATAAAAAATTAATAAAGGTAAATAACTAGGGATGTAGAAAGACGGAAGTATATAAGAACGTATCGGAGGAAACACAGTGTAGGGGAAATACAATATAGATCAAGTTGTAGTAAGATAATACAGGTTGTACATATAGATATAGAGGATGGAGGAGATGGAATGGCAACAGGTTGTACCTAGTTTAAAGTTCGGGTCTCCGAATTCAGTGTGAGTCACAAAAAGTCCTGAGGTATAGAGTCAAGAATTCAGTCAATACAATATGTGGGTATGGTGTGGCGTGCGGTGGCCGGAAGCTGGGGAGTGCTCGACCGGAAGAGTGCTTGACCGGAAGGGTGCTTTGCCGGAAGGGTGCTCGACCGGAAGGGCCAGCAGATCGGCCTCTCTCTAGTGGTGACCAGGAACGCGAGTTTTGGCAGCTCCCGGTGTTAATGAGTTGGACGCACGTGGAAGAGGAGAAACCAGCAATGGGATTTAGCGGCTCCTATGAAAAGCGGTAAGTGAGATAGCTTTTTTTAACCACAAGCTATTTCGGCACTGGAAACTGAGATCTGATTGAAAAAAAAAAAAAAAAAAAAAAAAAAAGCTACTGAAAAAACAGAGAAGAGTCTGTTTTTTTTTTTTATCACGTACCGCAAGACAAATTAGGATATGGCGACGAGACTACGAACGAGCGAAGCGATTGGGCATTTACCGGTGAAGGCGATGTTGTCGCTTGGCTGCGAAAAGTCCGACTGGTCGCAAGCTTACAGAAGATAGAAGATGTGGCTGGCCTCATCGCACTGTACCTCGATGGGGACGCGTTAGTACTCTTCCTTGAGTTGGATGAACACAGCCAAAGAGATACGCAAAAGATTGAGAGGCGCATGATGGAAGCGTCCGCAGAGGGACTGTTAGCCGCTTTTGCTAAGCTGGCAAGAATTAGAATGAACGGTGAACTCGTGGACATTTTCGCAGCGGAAATACGGCGATTGGCCATGTTGGCTGGATATCAGGTGGAATGCGAACGCACGGTGCGGTTGGCGTTCATAAATGGATTTCCAGACGACATAGCGGTGAAACTGCAGCAAGTCCCGGGTTACAAAGAAATGGAAATGCGTTCATTGGTGGAACAAGCCCGGATCATAGCAGAAGATGCCAAGAAGAGTGTCGCGGCGATAGCAACTACAGAGGCTCAAGACAGCTGGCAGCGAAATGGTGAAAGGGAGGCAACCACGGCACGCGGTCGCCCACGAATGTTTAGAGGTCACTCTTTTAGGTGCCAGGGCCCGCACATGGCTAGAGACTGTAGAGAGTCAAGGCCGGAAATAATATGCTACCGGTGTAAGCGACCAGGCCACATCGCTACTAACTGCGACCAGGGAAACGATCCAAGGGGAACTACTGCACCGTAGTTGCCCCTTACGAGTAGAGGCGCTTCCCGTGGTGGAAGTCTTCGTGAGGGGAAAGCCACAGCGAACCCTCGTGGACACGGGCTATACGACGACACTGGTGACCGCGGGGGTGGCGCAGAGGTGGAGAGGGAAGAGCAGCGTAAGGGCAGTCGACGGCAGGAAAATTGAATGCCGAGGTCGCAGCGAGGTGGAGATAGCGGTACGGGGAAGGAAAATAAGGCTTTCTGTCATCGTAGTTGACAACGTGGTGGATGGAATCGGCGTGGTTATGGGCATGGACGCAATTGTCCGTCTAGGAGGCGTCACAGTGAACAACGTCTGTGTGTCGTTTGGCGGCGCTGCATCGGTATGCGCTGTGAGTACGCGACAGGAGAACCAGAAGGCCCACGAGGAGAAATACCCCGCTTACACTGTGCAGGACAAATACTTCAAGGCCGTGTTCGATGGGCAGCGATGGGTTGTTGAGTGTTACTGGAAGGGAGAACCACTAACACTGAAGACCAAAGTGGGCTGCTCTCAACACACATTGAAGGGAAACATTAGGAGCGAGTTCGAGCGAGAGGTAGAGAGATAGATTGAGGAGGGCATACTGCTTCCCTAGAAAGATGAGGTGAAGTGGGGAGTATTGCCGTTAACGGCGGTGGCGCAACCCACGAAGAACATGGTGAGGTCGGTGCTGGACTTTCGGGAGCTGAACGAGCACGTGTCATGCCACACGAGTGGCGAGGTCACAGATGTCTGTGGGGAAACCCTGCGTGAGTGGGGACGCATGACGGGGGGTTCAGCAATCGTAGATCTAAAGTCGGCATACTTGCAATTACATATAGATGATAAGCTCTGTATCAGCTGGTCAGGTATAAGGGCCGGACATATTGCCTGACCAGGCTCGGTTTCGGGCTGAGCTCCTCACCGAAAATCATGGCGGCGGTCCTCAAGATTATTCTGGGAAAGGCCGACAAGATGAAGAGGGCCATTATCTCCAACATTGACGACATCCTAGTGGACGAGTCTGTGGTGTCGACGGCGGAGGTCACGAGCCATTTACAGGGGTATGGACTGGCTGCGAAGCCGTCATAAGCGTTGGAGGGAGGAGCCGCGCTGGGACTTAGGCTACGGCGAGACAGGACAGGCGTCTTGGTATTCCAGAGGGGAAATGAAGTTCCAGAACTGGGCCCCAGTATGAGTAGGCGGGAGCTTTTCCGGTGTGTGGAAAGTTGGTGTGTCACTACCCGATTGCTGGGTGGCTCCGGACGGCATGCAGCTATGTCAAGAGACGAGCGGGACGGGTGACTTGGAGTGACAGAGGGGAGAGAGGACGGTGACCATGGTGCAGGAGATCGTGGGGAGGGTGAAGGCCGACGACCCAGTGCAGGGACGCTGGTATGTTCCCAAATCGCAGAGCGGGACCGTATGGTGCGATGCCAGCAGCATAGCGCTGGGTGTCACGTTGGAGGTAGGAGGTGTTGAGGTCGAGATGCAGCTTAGGAAGAAGGACAACTGCAACCACATCAATGTGGCCGAACTGGACGCAGTGTTGAGAGGGGTGAACCTCGCCCTGAGGTGGGGACTGCGCACCATCGAGATACGCACCGACTCGGCTACTGTACTCGGATGGGCAAGATCAGTGCTCACCAGTGAGAAGAGAGTGCGAACGAGACGGGCGGCGGATATGCTGATAAAGCGCCGCCTGGAAACTTTAGGAGAGATGGCCACCGAGTTCGACCTGAGGCTGAGCGTAGTTTTCGTTCCCTCAGAGAAAAATAGGGCGGACGTCTTAACTAGGGTGAAGAAAGCCTGGATGGAAGCACCGGAGGAGGTAGAAGATGAGATAGCTGCCGTGTGTCGGCTGACCGAGTCGGAACTGAAAGGGTTGCATGACATGCACCACATGGGAGTGGATAGGAGCCTGTTCCTAGCCAGGAGAATCGACTCGGACGTTAACAGACACAGTGTTCAAAGGGTGGTTAGAGGCTGCGTCCGATGTCAGTCCATTGATCCCGCCCCGGGTGTGCACGAAACGGGAAGCCTCCCGGTGGATCGCGACTGGAAGCGATTGGCGGTGGATGTAACGCACTACCGACAGGGAACGTACCTCTCGATGGTCGACTGTGGACCAGGACGGATGGCGATATGGAGGGAGATGAAGACTGGAATGGCCGAGGAAATCATGCGGACGTTGAGAGAGGTGTTCTTGTAACGGGGCCCTGTGGACGAACTACTGATGGAAAACAGCGCAACTTTCCGCTCGGAGGCGCTGAGGGAGATGCTCGATGGATGGAAGGTGGACCGTTTCTTCAGAGCAGCGCACAGGCCGATCGGGAATGGAATTGTGGAGCGACACCACCGGACGATGAAGGCAATGGCGGAGCGGGGCATATCTCACCAATGGAGGCAGTCAGTGTTCTGGTACAACATGTCCCCTCGTGTGGGACAGGTCGAGGAATCGGTGCCACACAGAGCAGTATTCAGATATGAGTGGCGGCACCCATGCACGCCACCACAACGGCCAGTGGGGAGAGAGAGTGCATTCGTGCAGGTGGGCGAAGAAGTCTGGGTTAAGCCCCCAGATGCATGTTGCACATCTCAATGGGGAAGGGGAACGGTCACGGCCGTAAATTCCCAGAACAATGTGTCCGTGGACGGAGTACCACGTCATGCCCTGGATGTCCGTAGAATCACTGTGTCAACGGGCTCCGAGGAAGAGGAAACCCAAAGTGCCGCCCCAACACTGCGGAGATCGCAAAGAAGTCGCAAACCACCAACCTGGACAGCAGACTTTCATATGCAGAAGGACGAGGGGGAAATTGATCCTTGAGATCAGGGGAGCGTGTGGGTATGGTGTGGCGTGCGGTGGCCGGAAGCTGGGGAGTGCTCGACCGGAGGAGTGCTTGACCGGAAGAGTGCTTGGCCGGAAGGGTGCTCGACCGGAAGGGCCAGCAGATCAGCCTCTCTCTAGTGGTGACCAGGAACGGTTCGGACGCGAGTTTTGACAGCTCCCGGTGTTAATGAGTTGGACGCACGTGGAAGAGCAGAAACCAGCAAAGGGATTTAGCGGCGCCTATGAAAAGCGGTAAGTGAGATAGCTTTTTCTAACCACACAATACATGTTTTCTTTGACGGAGAGGTGGTAGTGCATTATAAGCCTTCGCCCCCTCACCAGATAGTCATAGTAGATTCAGTTGCCACCACTTTGAGGGCGACTGGCCGAGGTAAAGGCAGCTAGTTGGTCAGTCGTCCTCTTTGTCTCTGTCTCTGATTTTTCGGACCCATGGTTTTTTACATATTCCTTTGTTATATTCCAATACCTGATGATATCACCGGATTCATATGGAACCCGGTCATTGAAATGATCATAGTATAATAAACCTTTCAAAAATTTACACCAGTCCAGCCTCCTGTTATTTTATTTTATTTATATATATATTGTAATATAAATGGTCATGATTTGTTAGGACAAACAAAAATGCTGCATTTATGCACTTGAGACATGATAGAAAACTATAATATGACAGAACCGGTTGCCGGAATCGAACCACTTACGTGCGTGTACACACAAACACATAAGCTCACTCACAAACATGGACGCATGAACACACACACACACACATACACATACACAGAGACATTAACAGATATTCATACTCAATAAGAGAGTGAGCGAGAGTGAAAATGAGAGCGAGAGAGATGGGGAGAGAAAGAACGATGAAATGACGCATATAGGATGAAGGATGATGATGATGATAATGAGGAGGAGGAGGAGAATGTGGGTAAGGAAGATGAGGATGAGGAAGAGGATTAGCGAAAACGTTCATACACGATTAAAATGAACTTTTTGACATTTAGATGTTAGTAAGGGACAAAGTTCATTCTACACAACCCACCTTATCACAAACAAGCCAGACACACCACAACCACCACCTTCACCCAAATACAGCTACTTAAGCAATTTTTATTCAATTAAGTACTTTTTGCAACGTCACTTTGTTTCCTTCTTTCTTTCTTACTCCATTTCTTTCTTTCTCCCTAAATTGGAAATGGTAAGTAGAAAATTATTTATAGCAATGAAGGGAATGAATTATGAATGAGTTCTGTTTGAAAAATTATGGTGACAAGGAAATAAAATACACAAATAAATAAATAATTAAAAACTATATACGGTAAATGGGATACATAAATAAGTTAACAGACTTAACATAGAAAGTAGGATATATATAAATATATTAATTAAAAAAAACAACAACATACACTCGTACTAAAGGCGTAGGCATGACTGGTTAACAAGTTTGCTTCGCAAACACGTATTTTCGCTTCAACTCTACTGCATTGCATTTTGAGCGCCTTCTACTATAACCTCGGGTTGATAAATACTTTTTGAGTAAATCTGGAAGACGGAAACTGTGCAGAAGCCCATGGTGACGGGTCGCAGGTGGCGAATAGTGATACAGCCACCAGATATAATGGTTAAGTGGGCTCTTGTCGGAAGAATAATTAGCTACGGACTAACAGTGGTAAACTACTAAGGGAGATGAAGCAATGGGTGACACTGCTAAGTCCCAAGAAAACTCCCACAACCAAGTAATGTAGCTACGACGAGGCGTGTAAAGGTCGTATCTTCGCATGTCTGAGGAATGTGCCAAGTTGGTGTATGGCGCGACTAAGTCCACCAAAACACAACAATATAACCAGAAACAATAAAGGCATTAATTGTTTCTACTATTGGCACAAGGCCAGCAATTACCCAGTACATTACTGGTACTTTATTTTATCGACCCCGTAAGGATGAAAGCAAAGTTAACTTCGGCGGGATTTGAACTCAGAATGGCAAGGGCCGTAACTCTATGCGTCAAAGCATGGCGTCCGACCCTCTACCGATACTGCCAAGACATTAATATCACATCGTCTTTTACACGGGTTGACAAGGGATGCGTTCAGGCCTTAGACAGAAGGACGTGTTCGAAAAATATATTTCAGTTTCTATCCAACGCTGCAAGAACTGGTGATGGGCCTGCGACCTGTCCTGTGAGGCCAAAGGGAGTAAACCTTGACAATTAGTAACTGGAACGTTACAACCTTTATAGGCAAGGAGCAGGAACTAGTGAAGGAAACCATGTTCTACCGCTTAGATATAATCGGAGTTTCCTCAAGAACGTTCCGTGGCTCTGATGCCGTAGATTTTGATTGAAGATGAAACTCTACTATTCAGATGGGGCACCAGAAAAGACTTCACAGATGGGTGTGGGGTTATACATAAGCCCCCGGCTGTCAGAATGTGTTGTGGGCTGGATCCCGTTAGGAGGGAGGATTTGTCTCTTGAAGCTTAGGCGGAAAGAAAGGTCGCCGTGGGTAGAGCCAGTCAGAGATTTCGAATACAAATCCTTCTTTGATGAAGTCACTGCAGCATTAGATGTAGTTACAACAACACACACACACACACACACACACACACACACACACACACACACACACACACACACACACACACACACACATATATATATATTAGCAGAAGTACCTGGCATTGCCCAGATTAAAGACAATAGTGACATTTCATTTGAAACCTTTTCCTGGGGTATATTTGAAACTTCTGTTATAGCTGTTTCTTGTAGTTGCAATATAATTGCAAACTTTGTTTCTTTATTCCTTTCATATCTTGACTGTGCTTGGGTTTTCACATTGCTGATGAAATACAGTTGTAAATATTTTGGTTCTTCTGGACTTGCCCTTGGATCTTGAAAGTGGGCATAACGCCAACTTCCCGCATGACATTATAATTTATCACCTACGTCATTATAATTTATCTAAATATTCTAAATTTTTCTGTTAATGATGGATCTAGGTCGAGTCAAATGTTGTTGAATGAGGACTCACTGCATTCAATTTCAGTGATTTTTTTTTCAGAAACAACAACCAAAAACGAACGGACATGAATATGCAAAAAATATCACAGGTTTCACAAATGAAATTTTTATTAGGGGATTGGCAATGGATTGGCATGGTTGGACGCCATGCTTTGCAGCATAGAGTTACGACCCTTTACGATCTGAGTTCAAATCCCGCCTAGGTTAACTTTGCTCTTCATCCTTACGGGGTCGATAAAATAAGCACCAGTAATGCATTGGTGTAATTGTTGGGTTTGTGCCAAATGTAGAAACAATTATTTTTATTAGTGTTTCCATAAATCAAATAAAGAACCCAAAATTTGATGAGAGATTATTACACACACATACACACACATGGAGCTATATATGATGTGGCATATGAACACACATGGGAAAGATATGATGATAGTGGTAAAATCATCTCCGGAGAGATGGACAGCAGAAGGTCTTCAAAGAAGAAACCCCCCTCATGCAAGTGTTTCGGCCCTTCTTTAAGGGAGCTGGGCCGCATCCAGGTCATGACTCCTGGGTCCCTTCTGCTGGTATTTAACCATTTGGAAATCGGAGACTTGTGTACTCTAGCTGGAACACCTCTCTGTTGCCTCTGCTTACAAACATAACGTTGGTAGTCATGGTAAGAGTGAGTTGTCAACAGAAGAGAGAAGGGGACATTCAATACTGAAGCAAGTGTCTCTTTGTTGCTTTAGGCATCTCGTTGCTGCTTAGCCCCATATGAATCTCTGATTGAACAAACATATGATAAAGTGCATTCTAGCCGTAACCAGCCAGTCCTTTCTCTTGGAAAATGAAACAGTACATAATGCGTTCATATGGCATGATCAGTAAGGAAATAGGCTGCTATATCGAGCGTCCGCATATAGGCTCTTGCAGATGGTAGGCTCTTGCAGACGAGATAATGATGAAAAAGTTGTGGTGTTTGGATGTGTGTGTGTTTGTGTGTATGTGTTAATGTGTGTATGTGTATTTATTTCTGTATTTAAGAGTTTGTGAATGTGTACGTGACTGGGTAGATATGTCCCAGTGTGTGTGTGTGTATGTATGTATGTGTGTTGGAGTGTGCATTTGTCATTATATGCGTGTGTATTTATCGGAATGTGTATGCATATAGATTTGTGTGTGTATTTGTGTGATTGTGACTAGGTGGGCATGTATCTGTGTATGCGTGTGTATCGTAGAAATAATTTGATATAATTAGAAAGATTTATTGTTTTCTGTTATCCCTGAATGTTGAACCTAGGATAGAATTACATGGATTAGAGGGGGGGGGGGCACCCCTAATCAATTAAATGTAATAACACTGGCTTCTTAGGTAGGCGTGAAACTAAGAGAGATTTTTTTAAAAGTTGTAATAAATAGTAGGGTGTGACATCATAAATTCTTCATTTGATGTAAACTGACAAATAAAAAATACATGATACCCGAATCTAAAGACTTTAAGAAATTGGTTTAGTACTGACTCCAAAGGTATAAATGTCAAATGTGATGTGTCACAGAGGGAGGGACCTTGTATAATGTCACTCGATCTGTTAGAAATAGCAGCAAAATATCAATAAAATCTAACAATACTCTCTATAAGGAGAACATTAGTTTTTGTTGTTCTGTATACGCTGCATCTGAAAAAGAAAACATGAAAGTTATTAGCCAAAACATTGCATGGAATAGAAATACTCACATTTCACCACATTCAAATTCACGATTACACTTTTAAGTTGACCATTTCTGCTGCCTTGTAAGAAGTTCCTACAATAAGGATGCTACACTATCCGATTAAACTTCATATCGTATTCATCATGGACATCCTTGTTTTGGGAAAATGTGCGAAAAATTCTTTTTTTGCGACGGAAAATGCAATATGGTTGTTCTCACAATCAGAAGGTGTTACTGTTTCGGAAGAAAGTACTTCAGTTTCTTTCAATCTCAACACAAGATCAGGTCATTTTCAGGGGCGGTGGAAGCAATTCTGAATTGGGGCGCGGGGAGAGAACAAATTTGAACTATTTAGTTGTAGTGGTTAGTTTAGCTCTTTGTAATCTAAAATGCTCAGAAAATTTCGATATGCGATATACATAACATGTACATATCCAAATAAACGTGTGTTTTGGTAGTTTGGGGAGAAAAATATAAATATTGGAGGGAGCATGTCCTACCCCTAGTTCCACCGCCACTGTATATATATGATTAAAAACAAATTATGGTCTGTGCCCTTTCCTAAGTGGTTAATATACAGAGCGTCTTCGCATTTGGTAAGAAGCTGGTAATATATACAATTTATTCATCTCCTATATATATATATATATATATATATATATATATATATATATATATATATATATATATATAAGAGCCTTTGACAGAGTTCCACGTGCTGTAATCTGGTGGGCTCTTAGAAAACTAGGAGTAGATGAATGGCTTGTGAAAGCTGTACAAGCCATGTATAGGGGAGCAGTCAGCAAAGTTAGGATTAGCAATGAGTATAGCGAGGAATTTAACGTACAGGTTGGTGTCCACCAGAATTCTGTTCTTAGCCCTCTCCTGTTCATCATAGTCCTGCAGACAATAACGGAGGAGTTTAAGACCGGATGCGCATGGGAACTCCTGTATGCTGATGACCTCGCACTTATAGCTGAATCTATGGTAGAACTAGAGAAGAAATTCCAAACTTGGAAGCAGGGAATAGAAAGAAAGGGTCTCAAAGTCAACATGACAAAGACTAAGGTCCTTTTAAGTAGACGAAACAACAGAACCCAGATCCCCTCAGGGAAATGGCCTTGCTCAGTATGTAGGAAGGGTGTAGGTAGGAACTCCATTCTCTGCTCCCAATGCAAACAATGGGTACACAAGAGATGTAGCGGAATCTCAGGAAGCTTAATTAAGAATGTAGACATCACATGCAGCAGCTGTACTGGGACAGCAAGCAGCAAACAGCCACAGGAAACAAGTACCACCAATCTCTGGGAGGGCTCTGTAGAAACAGTAGACAGCTTCTGCTACCTAGGTGACCGAATTAGCAGCGGAGGTGGGTGTTCAGAAAGTACAATAACTAGGGTAAGAACTGGATGGAAGAAGTTCAGGGAACTACTGCCACTGCTAGCTGCAAAAGGCTTCTCCCTCAAAATGAAAGACAGACTGTATGATGCGTGTATCCGAACAGCAATGTTACATGGTAGTGAGACCTGGGCGCTGAAGGTGGAAGACTTACGTAGATTAGAGAGAAACGAAGCCTGCATGCCCCGACGGATGTGTAATAGTAATATACGCGAACGACAAATCATAAATGAATTGAGAGAGAGACTGAGCATAAGAGGAATCAAATGCTGTGTGCAGGAGAGGCGGTTGCGTTGGTATGGACATGTGATGCGTATGAAGGATGACAGCTGCATAAAAAGGTGCAGAGCACTAGAAGTCGATGGAAACCGCGGAGTGGGGAGACCCAAGATGACCTGGGATGAGATGATAAAAGCCGACCTTACCCAATTACACCTCTCAAAGGCGATGACACACGACCGTGACCTCTGGCGTCACGCAGTAATACAGAGTACCCGACCTCCCATGGGTACACGCTGAAGCATATAGACAATATGCCCCCACACCCTCCCACTGCAAGGTGGTCGTGGAGGTGCCACGGCAAAAAAGTACCCAGCCCACACTGTAAAGTGGACGTGTAGGCGCCACGAAAAAGCACCCAGCACTCACTGTAAATGAGGTTGGTGTTAGGAAGGGCATCCAGCTGTAGAAATCAAGCCAAATCAGTTCCTGTATGAGCAAGGCATGGTCAGCCGACCAGACACTGCCCACAACAGGACAACCCGTATAACCCGTGGAAGAACGGACGTAAAACGGTGATGATGATGATGATGATATATATATATTATATTTATTTATTATATATATATATATATATATATATATATATATATATATATATATATATATAGGAGATGAATAAATTGGATATAGTACCAGCTTCTTAACAAATGTGAAGATGTATATATATATATATACACATACATTAATGGTGGTGGTGGTGTTTGTTTATTTTGAATATATCTATTTAATTTTCTATCTCGCCATCTGGAAATTGCATGAACTGAATCATCATTCTTACACCATTTTGTAGATAAGTTGCCACCCTACACTTTGTAGGTTGTAGAAACCCCAAATAATAAGCCCATCAGGGCGAAAAACCGAGAAATCCCACAAAATTTATACCGGAATTTTGAATATAGCCAAAATGGCCAAATTCTTTGACCTCATCTTCACAAAAAAACACATCAGAGAATTGTGGAGATGGGCTGTTAATCTCACCTCCCACAGTACTAGTAGCATGGTAAGGATGCCTGTCTGCTGCTATCACCAACAACAACAGTAACAACAACAGTAACAAAAACAACAACAACATCAAAACTGTCAGCCAACAATTAGACAGAGGTGGTGGAGGGACGGTAAAAGTGACAAGCCAACAAGCAGCACGCACCGCCTCATTGAAACACTTCGATATGTTTAAAACACACCCGACAACAACACCAGCACTACCAACACGAAAACTGTGAATGGCACAAACTAAAACAACGCCATCAACAACAACAGTGACAACGAGAACAAGAAGAACAACAACGACAACAAAACCACAACGAACAACAGCAACAACAATACCAACAACGGAAAAAACGAAAACAACATCAACAATAAGAACAATAACAACAACAAGACCAATAACTGCAACAAGGAAGTAAACGACAAAATATTATTTGCTCAAACCGTAAAGAAAACGGTAAGCTATACTCCGGTAGATATTTCAAATGCAAATGAGCTTTTGAATAACGCCAGACAATATGTAACTTTTGGGGAGAACGGATCATTCTACATAAACTCTCCCCCAGATTTGCGAAGAGAAGCAGCCTTGAAAACTGTGATTTTCAGGACAATCTCAAACAAAACACGAAAACCGACTCAACTTTGACATGGCGAAATTGAGTTGGCTTTAAAAAATGCCTTAAAAGACATTGCTTTTATTCAGAAGGGAATTTATCCATCCATTCTAATGAAAGACCAATTGACGGCACAGAAATATTCTGTGTCGCCAATTGTGTCACCACTGTTCACCTTTTCCCCCACTTACATGGGGAAAAGGACACAGAAAATAAAAATCCAAAGTATCACACCAAATATTGATATTTGGTGGGTACTATGTGGATTTTTAAACGACGAAACAGACTATATAATTGTTTCTACTTTTGGCACAAGGCCAGCAATTACCCAGTACAATACTGGTACTTTTATCGGTAGGTAAGTCCTCCGGCGACCTGTTCAGCAGAACTAGCCTGGAAGTTCTGGTCCAAATGACACCAGAACGAATAGCTAGGATCCCGGAACGTGTGTTGCTGGATGGGCTTACATACATAAACGTTTCAGTGGGACCAATCCAGTTGACCACCGAGCCCATTGTCATGATCAAACCGCCACCCTCCTTCAAAAACGAGGGAGAGGCGGTTTTCCTATGTGTTATGGCTATGGTGAAAGAGGTTATATGGTGGACGAGGTTAAAAGGGCTGAGGTCAGACACCTTTCTCTCCGGCGAGCAATTGATTCGTTTTTTTCAAATATCATTTTGGAAGAAGAATCAGGATAGAGAGAGAGGTGCTATACCCCAGCAAATTTTATAAAAGGTGGGTGAATGTGGCAAAGATGGCCCGAGTGGTTGGGCCTTCTCTCTATATAAGCTTGTAGGTTGATGAAAAAGAGGAAGAGAGGAAGGGAGTACTCACTCTTGGTGCTCCTGGAGATGAGGGTTGTGCATTTTTTCGGGGTGTGTACAACACCTGTGTAACACCTCCCCCCTATTGGTGATTTCAATTGATATTTGTTATTGTATTAATAGTTTTATTTTCATATACCTGTATGTAAACTCCTCATTTGTATTTGTCCCCTTCTTTTGTGCCCTTGTGGCTAATAAAGAAATTTATCTATCTATCTATCTATCTATCTATCTATCTATCTATCTATATTAGGGGTCGGCAACCTTTTGGAGAGAGAGGGCCAAACAGCTATGCAGTGTCATGGAGGAGCGCCATGTTATTAAATATGTAAATAAATTTTCTGGAGGTTTAAAGCAAAACAAGGAATTTAATATAATTTTATTTTAACAAGGCCCCTAATTTTACTGCGGGAATAACAAAAAAACAAAGAAAAAAAAACTACAAACACATTCAACACAAAAAAGCAAATTCCTTGTAGGAATAACAGAAAAACAACTACTATCACAATCAACAAAAAAAAAAATAGTATATTTCATTTTGGAAAAAAGTTGTTCACAAGTATATGTACTTCCAAATAATGATATCATCAGTTTCGCATTAGTCAAGATGTTTTTATATTTTCCGCTTGGCAATATATATTTCTTGTAGAAGTGAGCAGTGGATTCGAACTGAAATTTCGATTTCAAAGATTCGTCGTATTATAATTCAATTAACTCCAATTGATAATCTTCTGCCATTTGCTCCACATCTGGAGTATCAAATAACTTAAATAGAGTTCTATATTGCCGGAAGTCATCAAAACGAGATGAAAACTCGCTTCTCAAATCCTTAATAGAGCTCACAAAGATGTCTGGTATTATATCTCTCTTGTGATTTTGGAGACTTGGAAAATGAGAGTAGTTTCATTTTTGAAGTTGTGATTCCCACAGTCGAAGTTTTCTCTCAAAAGCAGTAATTTGACCAAACATCTCAAATACAACCTTGTTCTATCCTTGAAGCTCAAGATTCAAAGTGTTCATGTGGGTCGTGATGTCCACTAAAAAAGCTAACTTGACAAGCCACTGTGGATCCTGAAAGTAAGAATTATCTTGGTCTTTGCTCTCTAAAAACATAGAAATCTCTTCTCTCAATGCATATACTCGTTCCATCATTTTTCCGCGGCTAAGCCATCGAACATTTGAAAAATATGTAAGGTCACCATACTCTGTTTCAATTTGTTTTAGAAATTCTTGAAACTGGCGGTGATTTAGTCCTCTTGACAGTATAACATTCACTGTTTTCCCGACCAGTGCCATAATGTCCTTAAAATTCAGTGACTTTGCACATAATGCTTCTTGATGAATAATTGTTTCTACTATTGGCACAAGGCCAGAAATTACCCAGTACATTACTGGTACTTTATTTTATCGACCCCGTAAGGATGAAAGGCAAAGTTAACTTCGGCGGGATTGGAACTCAGAATGGCAAGGGCCGTAACTCTATGCGTCAAAGCATGGTGTCCGACCCTCTACCGATACTGCCAATATAATGCAATGAAGTTTGATTAGTTTTTTATCAATACCGATGTAGTTTTAGAGCAATGCAACAAACCCCTTTTTCTCTCCAACCATTGCTGGTGCTCCATCTGTGATTACTCCACAAAGCTTTGATAAATCCAGATTCATTTCGGTAATCCATGTTATTATGCTTTCCAAAATATCTGCTCCAGTTCTAGTGTCCTTCATAGGAATCAATTGTACAAATTCTTCCACAATATCAAATGTTGGTGTTACACCCCTCACAAACACTGCAAGTTGACAAGTATCGTTCATATCTGTGGTTTCATCGATAGCAATGGAATAATACTCCAGATTATTTAAAATTATTTGACTGGAACAAAAACACATACATGAAATCACAGGAAATAATAATACAGGTGATATAATGCTTGGCGGAAAGCCCAGAAAAAGATGGGTAAGTGGAAATAATAATAAATGGAAATTATAATAAGGTTACAAAGGTATCTGTAATTATATACGGTATGAGCAGCGATTTGTGATGGGAATCAGGTCGGCACAACCTTGAAGTGAACTACTGTATCTGTATTCGATATTAATTAGATGATTAGTGTCCAGTGTAAGATGGCGGATAAAAATCACTCGAAGGCCGGATGTGGCCCGCGGGCCGGGGGTTAGTACCCGCTGATCTATATACAACTAAAACTCTGTGATTATGTGCTTGTCTGTAATTTAATACAGCCAAAACTACGCATAATAGGACAATTCTTTGAAAGGAAGTTGTCTCTGAAATTGGAATGCAAATGGAACAAAGGAAGTTTCGCGTAAATCGGAGCACGTGTTCCCGAGATACGGAGTTTTTCCAGGTACCTTCATAAACAGAGAGAGAGAAAGATAGAGAGAAAGAGATAGTGGTTATGAGAGAGTAGATTGAAAATTTCATTTTTACATGATATACATGTCTGTATATATTTTAATTATTTAATGCGGCATATGTTTGTATGTGTGTGCATGTATTATGTATATATGTACAATACTATATAGGTACGCATGCATCTCCTGCTTTTCTCTGTATCTCTCCATTATTTGTTCACTCTATATTTCTACCTCATTTTATTGGCTATGAAACATTGTGTGTGTTTCCAATACATACACACATACTTACATATATATATATACATATATATACACACATACATACATAAATACATTTATACATACAGACAGACAAACATACTGACGAAACATATTTCCACATGTATGTGAATGTGTAAATATATTGTAACCGACGGCCACATAGCATTGTCACCTGATATCATGTCTTTTATCTCCATAACCTTAACCTAATGACATCGTCTACATTAACAACAGAAACCAGCACCAATTATTATTTTGTACATTTATATATATATATATATATATATATAAATGTATGCATGTCTGTGTGTGTATGTATGTTTATATATATATATATACACACACATATACATGCGTATATATATATATATATATATACATATATAAATGTATGCATGTCTGTGTGTGTATGTATGTATATATATATATTCACACACACACATACATGCGTATATATATATATATATATATATATATATATATATATATATATATATATATATATATATATATATATATATATATATATATTATAGAAGTGGATGGATACTTCAACAGGTACAATGTACTTGTAGAAATATTCAAGTTGTTTATAATACATGTGGTTCAATGGCACTAATTCGAGATACCAGAACAATATAAAAGTAGCGAAACAAACGGTTATTAAACAATTTTCTAAATAAATTAAAAAATGATTAAATAATCACCTGTTCAGATGCTGTTACCGACGGTTTCATCATTCCGAACGACCTGATTTGCGTGTGTGTCACTTTAACGGCTTGACCGCATGCGTTGGGCAGGGAGCATAATATTTACTTGCTATACCTTATAGCGTGGAAATAGGGCTGTCTGAAGATTCATTTCTTTCCATTGGAAATTCGTTGGATTTCCAATCTTTCGGAATGATGAAACCGTCGGTAACAGCATCTGAACAGGTGATTATTTAATCATTTTTTAATTTATTTAGAAAATTGTTTAATAACCGTTTGTTTCGCTACTTTTATATATATATATATATATATATATATATATATATATATATATATATATATATATATATATATATATATATATATATATGTATATATATATATGTATATATATATATATATGTATATATATATATATATATATATATATATATATATATATATATATACGTGTGTGTGTGTATGTATACATTATGCACAATACGTTACCTGTATATATATATGTACATATATATGCTTGCATACACACACGGACATAAAAGTATGAATATGAATACGAAAGTGTTGTTAAAAACGTTCATACAAAAATGTTAATTATTACCTATGATTGCAGGTGTTGTCAGATAGCTGTCTGACAGAATATATGACCCCATGAAGAGATACTGATAGGCAAGTGTTATGGGAGAGAGTGAAGACATAGAGAATGTGTGTAAGTATGAGGAAAGGAGAGGGGTAAGGAAGAGAGAGGGGGGAGAGTGTGAGAGAAAGTGAGGGGAGAGCAAAAGAGATGGGCGAGTTGGAGAAATGTATATGTATGTATGCAAAAAGTAAATAGAAATAACAAAGTAAACGACACAGTACAAACATGTATTTAAATATATAAATATATATACAACGCTTGATGTAGTTGGAAAAGGGTCTTTATATTTCAGACACTAGTCCTTCATCAGAAGATAGAATGAAAATTAACAAATAAAATGGAAAAATAGAGAGTGATTGCATTGCAACTGACATGCTAGCGGCGAGAATGGTATTAGTCCATTTCTTCAATGCGAAACACGAAGGTGGCATTGTCACGGCTAAGACGCGTGCTCTAAGAAATGGAGGACCCAAAGCTATTCATTGGGCCCACGTGGCAGAGTGGTAGCAAAACAACACCTCGGTCTGTGATGGACCGAAATGAAGGCGAGCTGAACGATTCCAGGTAGTTACATAAGCCCTTTCGCCAGCACTTTGCTTAGCTGTATGGGGGAAATAGGGTGGTAGACAGTATTTCAGTCCCTAACTTGGTGAAATACCGTGTTTCTCGCCAGCCGCTGCTGAGCGCTGCGAAAGGTCGATAACTTCAGCCGAGATTCGGAATGCCCTAGTTGGCTGCACGAGGCGCAAGTCATCCGATTATGATGGTCAGACCTACGAGCTTTACGTTAGTGTACTTGGATCGTTTTATTGATTATTTTGTTGCTGTTATATATATATTTCAGTGGTATCTATTATGTAATAGATACGACCGCATCAAACAGCTATTGTGTAATTTCTTCAATGTGTGATACCTCCCGGACCAGCATGATTACATCACAACTTGGAAGGTATACTGTGTCGAGTACTAAGTATGTCTACATATTGGTTAGTTGATAAATGAGTACAACTTGAGAACAATCAATACCAAAGAACCATTTGTATACACGTGGCTGATCGGTAAGAGAATTGGATTCTCAATCGTGAGGTTGTGAGTTCGATTCCTGGACCAGGCGATGCATTATGTCCTTGAGCAAGACACTTTATTTCACGTTGCTCCTTCTATCTCGAGTTGCGACCGATAGATAGTATTAGCGATTGAAAAGACCAACGGGAACATTATTTCGTCGGTCCGATTTGACGAAAGTCGATCGACTGTCGATATATTTAGGAAACAACAAACAAACACAGGTACAAAATGTCTCATTTGTTTCACGCTTCATATGGAATAGGGGAAAGAAAGTTCCACGTGTCAGGCTTTAGCACTTCTTTAGGAGTACAAAAGTAGAGACAGGATCACAAAGGATAGATAAAGAAAATAAAAGGTAGTCCAAATAAAGTAAAAAAACAATCAAAATAATTACTATATATATAAGTATGTATACGTAAATACATATATGTATACATACGTACAGTAGTATGTATATATATATACATACATGCACATATATATATATATGTACGTATGGATTGACCGAACATTTATTATAATGCTCGGTGTGTTTGTAAACAAACATCCCGAATTAAGCCGTACAGTGTCTAGCAACCATCGTTGCTCATTTGTTCAACCCTGACAAAGGAACGCTGTACTAGTTTCAAGCTTATTAGCTATCGTCAGCAACGTATACCTTCCTGCCAGATGATTGAACGTCTGAAAGTATATACTTATATCGAGTGAGTTAATCGGCCGGGTTACCGAAAACGATAAACGGAAAAAATGAAACGAAATTTCATTTCTCACTCTTATGTATGTATGTATACATACTTATATTCATGTAACAGCCGCACTAAGAGTGAGAAATGTAATTTCGTTTCATTTTTTCCGTTTATCGTTTTCGGTACCTCGGCCGATTAACTCACTCGATATGCAAATTAGGCTGCTCAGCCGTTAATATGCATAAGGAAAGTATATACTTTCAGACGTTCAATCATCTGGCAGGAAGGTATACGTTGCTGACGATAGCTAATAAGCTTGAAACTAGTACAGCGTTCCTTTGTTGAACAAATGAGCAACGATGGTTGCTAGACACTGTACGGCTTAATTCGGGATGTTTGTTTACAAACACACCGAGCATTATAATAAATGTTCGGAGAATCCATACGTACATATATATATATGCGTGCATGTATGTATATATATATATACATACTACTGTACGTCTGTATACATATATGTATGTACGTATACATACTTATATTTAAGTAACAGCCGTACTAAGAGTGAGAAATGAAATTTCGTTTCATTTTTTCCGTTTATATATATATAAATATATATATATATATATATATATATATTAATAAAAGGAATTCCAACTTTGTTTGATTTACTCGTTTTATTTACAACCCTTTAAAACTTATAATGGTATTAGAATGAAATAGTATGGTAGAATATTAAATGTTAAGTGTTAATTGAACAAGTACTTTCGTGCTTTCGCAATCTTCAGGTTCATAATGTATGGTGACAGTCAAGTTTGCAATTTTCAACTGTAATGAGATGGGTAAATTTTGTGCCTTATATACAGTGAAAAGTGGCTATGCTAACAAGAAATGGAAAAATATTATACATAATACCAAAAATAGGACAAAATACATAACGAAACCAAATATAATATCACGACCAAAAGTTCATCAAGCAAACACCAACCGGAATATAAATCCTCAACAGAGAAAAATCCATTTTTTAACGTCAGGACAACAAAAACCGGTAAAAGAAAAACTCCAGGAGGAAACATACTCAAAATAACTGTAGACGTAGATCCTAAAATAATTAATTTATCTAAAAGAGATCTTGACAATGATGAAATGCAAATTCTGTCAAAAGGACTGAAATTCACACCGACTCCAACAGTCAACCACCAAGAACTGAAGGAGGCTACCCAAGAATTCTGTCGAAAATTACGTATTGTAGAATTCTTCGCTGATAAAAGTAATGAGAGTGATGAATCACTAGTAAAGAATAAATCAAATTTCACTCCGCCAAAAGGAAGAAATATCTATCTCGACCAATACATTGACATCCTGTCTAAATTTACTCTTAGACGTAATCCTAATGTTAGGCCAAACATTAACAAATCAGAAATGTTTGCACTTAAACGTATACAAAATGATAAAACAATAATAATTAAACAAGCAGATAAAGGGGTGCAGTTGTTATAATGGATGCTGAATACTACAAGGATTTGGTTGAGAAACAACTGAAAGACACAACATTCTATCATGAAATACCGTCAAATATAGACCACAACATCATGAAGAAGATCAACAACCTGGCTTCAAAATACCACAACTCACTTACTGATAAAGAAAGAGACTACATCACCAATTTTGAGCCAAAACCCAGCAACCTGTATGGCCTACCGAAAGTTCATAAGTCAAAAGAAATACAACTGGCAGTAAGAGAACAAAACAGTGAGTACATTAAATTACTACACCCAAAATACTTACAACTTAGACCTATTATAGCTGGTCCAACATGCCCCACCCACCGTCTAAGCAATTTTGTTGACATTATATTGAAACCACTATGTATTCACATACCCAGTTTCATTCGGGATGTTATCGACTTCCTGTCCCATCTTCCCAAAACCACGGAAACGAATTCACAGTTTTGATGTGGTAAGCCTTTACACCAACATTACACATGATTTAGGAATAAAGGCGGTTAAATACTGGGTGGAAAAACATAGAGAAGTGATTCCCATCAGATTCACAGCGCCATTTATATTAGACGCAGTTAAACTTATTCTGGAAAACAACACTTTCTTCTTCAATGGAAATAATTACATCCAAATTAGAGGCACAGCGATAGGAACGAAGTTTGCTCCCGTTTACGCGAACTCTGTAATGGGATACTTAGAACAACAACTCTATCAAGAAATAGAGGAAAAATATAGTACTGACTTTAGAAAGTACATTGAAAAATCTTGGAAGAGATACCTTGACGACTGTTTCATCATCTGGACAGAATCTCTAGATACTCTGGATGAGTTCAATATCCTCCTGAATAACCTACACCCATCTTTCCAATTCACAAAAGAGATGAGTAGGACCAAATTACCATTCCTAGATATAATGATAATCAAAAACGACACCACCATTACCACGGATATATATTATAAACACACAGACACCCATCAATATCTGAATTTTAAGTCGTGCCATCCACCTCATAGAAAACGCAACATCCCACACTGCCTAGCCAGAAGAATTTGTACCATTGTAGAAGATACGAATACCAGGTACAAACGCCTAACAGAACTAAGAGAATTTTTGCTCAAACAAAAATACCCATCTCTACTTATAGAAAATGGCATACAGCGGGCTATAAAAATACCTATACAACAACTTAGGACAACCCAAGGAAGAAGAAACCAAGAACTGGTCATACCGTTTATAATGACACACAACCCATGTCACCAGAATATCTTCAACACGTCCAAAGCAAACCTACCGATCATTGCTCAAAGTAATGAATTAAAAGGTTTAATCACAGATCGATCTTTGACTCTTACAAAAGACAGCCGAAAAATTTGAAGCAATTACCAACAAAAGCAAAGTTTGACCTTAACAACAAAGACCAATCATTCACTGTATCTAAATGTAATGATAATCGATGTGGCACATGTCAATCCATACACGCCGGTCAATATATGAAAACAAAAACTGGAAAAATATTCCCAAATGCAAATATGAACTGCAAAAGCAGAAATCTAATTTACTGCATTAAATGCCCGAATTGTGAAGAACTATATGTCGGTCAAACTGGAAATGCACTATCGGAACGTGCACGGGTACACCGACAGCAAATCAGAGACTCAAATGTCCGTCAGATACCCCTAAGTAACCATCTAGCAACATGTGGTCAGGGAATATTTATAATATTCCCATTCTACAAATTACACAGCCCAAGTGAAATCAAGAGAAAAATCAAAGAAAAGAATTTTATTGATAAATTCAAACCCAAGCTAAATGAACAATAATAATGGGGAATTACTCCTACTATGACTACAACCATGTCGACTACGACCACTAACAACAACAACAATAATAATAATAATAATAATAATAATAATAATAATAATAATAATAATAATAATGAAACTTATGCTTATTCATTTTTGGGGCCCTTTCTGCCCGTGTGTTTGTTTGTTTATGTGTGTCCGTATACAGCGTGGTGATAATGCCACACAAGGGCCAAGTGGGATGGCGGATCCACAGATGGCTATGTAAACATACATTCGCCAATCCTCGATAAGAGTGTTTAAATATCGAACATAAACAGTTCGAATAACGGTGAAATGGAGACTAGAACGTCATGTGACAGACTCTCACCCAACAGGTGCCCCCTGGCTCAGCAGCAGGAACCTGACTGTCAACGAAATACTGCTGATGTTGGAGGAAGAAGAAGAAGGAAAGGGGCCAGAACCAACTGGACGAAAGAATTGAATAGAACTGTTATGCAATGCTACCTGAAAAGTAACCCCAAGGAGAGGGGCTACAGGAGACGGATGCATAACATCTGGAACGAGATTGGTTTATTTAAATTAGATGAACAAAAATTGGCCGGGCAGGCTCGGGTAATAAGAACTAATGGGTGGATAAGCGAGCTGGAACTGGAGGAACTGAGCAGAGAGAATGGCTTGGAGATGGCGGGTGTAGTATGCCAGACAAGCGAGCCGGCGGGAAATGAAGGTGAGGAGGTCCTGAGAGCGGAGGAACCACCCGAAGCAGACAATGATCTGAATACTGAGATAAATAATACCTGGAACAGAGATACGGCCACTGAGGAGATGAATGCTGACGGGCTAGGACAAGATTCGGTTGACATCCTAAATTTAGTGGTAGATGAGTTGAACAATGATAGTGGGAGACCTATGAACCTAAGATTTGTAGACAGGAAAAAGTTAAAAGAAACAACAGCTAAGGTAAACAAAGTCATCCCATACCTTGAGGCGAGGAGTCTTCACCAGTGCAACAATATCCTCAAAGCAACAGCAAATACGGTGAGGAAACTACTTGGTATAAAAGCGAGAGGAAACAACAGACAAGAAAGAGCAGAGCCGTGGTGGAAGAAGCGACTGAGTGGGCAAATCGGGGAAATGAGAAATGACATAGGAAAGCTTGAGTCACTACTGAATGGGACACTAAAAAACATAGGCACTAAAAATAGACTGGAAATAAAATACAAAACTAGGAGTAAAAAGCTAAATATTATCATAGAGGAATTGAAGCAACGCATTGTAGCAAAGAGTGCCAAAATCAGGCGATACGAGAACAGAGTCAGTCAGTATAAACAGAACCGCATGTTCGACAACAACCAGAAGATGCTGTTTGGACAGCTTGAGGGGAAAGAAAGAGGCACCGACTTGATCCCTGGGGCGGAACAAGCTAAAACATTCTGGAGAGGAATATGGGAGCAGGATGTTAGACACAATGCCCAGGCAGGGTGGATTGAGACAGTACAGAGGGAGATCGGTGAGCAGGCACAGCAACAGACTGATTTGAGTATCACAGTTGAAACTCTTAAGGGGCAAGCCAAAAAACTAACCAACTGGAAATCACCAGGCCCAGATGGTGTGCAGGGGTATTGGATTAAACATTTAACATCCCTCCACCCGAAGCTGACGGCCATGTTCAATGACTGCTTGGTGTCGGGTGAGGTGCCAGAGTGGTTGACAAAAGGTACCACAGTTCTGATAATGAAAGACCGAATCAAGGGTAATGATGTTACCAACTATAGACCTATCACATGTCTGCCCGTAATGTGGAAACTGTTGACGAGCATTGTGTCTGAGGAAATCTACCATCACCTCCACACAAACAACTTGTTGCCGGACGAACAGAAAGGATGCCGAAAGAAGTCACGTGGTACAAAGGACCAGTTGCTTATTGATAAGATGGTAATGGGGAATTGCAGGAGGAGACACACTGATCTTGCCATGGGATGGATAGACTACAGAAAGGCATTTGACATGGTGCCTCATTCCTGGATCACCAAAAGCCTGGAGATCTTCAGGGTGGCAGATAACATCAGAGAGTTGCTGGGCAGGAGTATGGGGTCCTGGGAGACAGAGTTGACATCAACTGGAGTATCCTTGGGAAGCGTGAAGATCAAGAGAGGTATCTTCCAGGGAGATAGCCTGTCCCCTCTGTTGTTTGTCCTTGCCCTGATGCCCTTGACCATTATGCTGCGAAAAGTGAGAGCAGGATACAAGTTGGGAAGGGGAGAGCTTACCATCAATCACCTCCTCTTCATGGACGATCTTAAGCTCTTCGGGAAAAGTGAGAAGGAGTTGGATGTGCTTGTTGACACTGTCCGTATTTTCAGCAGTGATATATGTATGCAGTTTGGTATTGGTAAATGTGGAGTCATTGTGATGAGGAGGGGTAGGTTGAGCAGAAGTAACGGGATCCAGATACCAACAGGTGAGATGATAAAGGAAATTGACTCTGAGGAAGGATACAAGTATTTGGGCGTTCTGGAGGCTGATGGCATAAAGAACAAAAAAATGAAGGAATTGTTAAGAACTGAATACATTCGGAGAGTAAGGAGCGTATTGAAGTCACATCTGAACAGCAGAAATGCCATAAGCGCAGTAAATTCCCGAGCTGTGTCTATTATTAGGTACAGTGCGGGAATTCTGAGATGGAATGTTGCTGAACAAAAAGAAATGGATAGGAAGACTAGGAAGCTATTGACTATCTACAACATGTTCCACAAGAGGAGTGATGTCGATAGACTCTACCTAAGGAGATCTGAGGGTGGAAGAGGTCTTATCAGCATAGAGGACTGTGTTCAGATGGAGAAAAACAACCTATACAAATACGTGACCTATAGTAAGGAGCCAATGCTCAGAGCTGTACTGAAGGAGGGGAGAGTAGGCCAGGGGATACCCAAGGAGGAAATAACATCAAGGAGGAAGAGCAGCCTTAAGGGAAAATCCCTTCATAGTACCTTCTTTGAGAAAACTGAATTTAGAGATCCACAGACATGGAACTGGTTGAGAAGAGGAGACCTCAAAAAGGCTACAGAAGGAATGCTAATGGCTGCGCAGGAGCAGGCCCTCAAAACGAAGTGGTTGAAGCACCATATCTACAAGGAGGAGGCTAGCCCACTGTGCAGGATCTGTGGAGAGAGAGAGGAGACTGTGGCTCACATTGTGTCCGAGTGTAAACACCTAGCCCAGACCCACTATAAGGGCTGGAGACACGATGTGATGGGCAGGGTGATCCACTGGCACCTGTGCAAAGTAAACAATCTACCACATTCTGAGAAATGGTATGAGCATAGGCCAGAGGCGGTGATGGAGAACAGTCAGGTGAAGGTGCTGTGGGATTTTAGGATACAGACGGACAAAAAACTGGAACACAATAGACCTGACCTGGTGGTTGTGGACAAAGAAAAAAGATCGTGCCTGATTGTGGATGTGGCCTGCCCGTTCGACACGAGAGTGCAAGAGAAGGAGAGGGAGAAAATTAACCGATACCAGGACCTAAAGTGGGAGGTGAAAAGGATTTGGAACTGCCATGAAGTCAAAGTGATCCCGATTGTCATAGGCGCACTGGGGACTATCTCCAAAGGTTTCCAGGGATGGTTAAAGAAAATCGGCCCCTTCACGCTTTTTGGAACGCTTCAAAAGGCATGCTTGCTTGGAACGGCAAGAACCCTCCGATACGTCCTGAATATCTGAGGCTGCAGGTAGTGGCTTGATATTCAATCCAACGGACTTTCCAGTTAACCAACATCAATGACTGAGATTCAAGGAATAACAATAACAATAATAATAATAATAATAATAATAATAATAATAATAATAAGAAGAAGAAGAAGGAAAGGGGCCAGAACCAACTGGACGAAAGAATTGAATAGAACTGTTATGCAATGCTACCTGAAAAGTAACCCCAAGGAGAGGGGCTACAGGAGACGGATGCATAACATCTGGAACGAGATTGGTTTATTTAAATTAGATGAACAAAAATTGGCCGGGCAGGCTCGGGTAATAAGAACTAATGGGTGGATAAGCGAGCTGGAACTGGAGGAACTGAGCAGAGAGAATGGCTTGGAGATGGCGGGTGTAGTATGCCAGACAAGCGAGCCGGCGGGAAATGAAGGTGAGGAGGTCCTGAGAGCGGAGGAACCACCCGAAGCAGACAATGATCTGAATACTGAGATAAATAATACCTGGAACAGAGATACGGCCACTGAGGAGATGAATGCTGACGGGCTAGGACAAGATTCGGTTGACATCCTAAATTTAGTGGTAGATGAGTTGAACAATGATAGTGGGAGACCTATGAACCTAAGATTTGTAGACAGGAAAAAGTTAAAAGAAACAACAGCTAAGGTAAACAAAGTCATCCCATACCTTGAGGCGAGGAGTCTTCATCAGTGCAACAATATCCTCAAAGCAACAGCAAATACGGTGAGGAAACTACTAGGTATAAAAGCGAGAGGAAACAACAGACAAGAAAGAGCAGAGCCGTGGTGGAAGAAGCGACTGAGTGGGCAAATCGGGGAAATGAGAAATGACATAGGAAAGCTTGAGTCACTACTGAATGGGACACTAAAAAACATAGGCACTAAAAATAGACTGGAAATAAAATACAAAACTAGGAGTAAAAAGCTAAATATTATCATAGAGGAATTGAAGCAACGCATTGTAGCAAAGAGTGCCAAAATCAGGCGATACGAGAACAGAGTCAGTCAGTATAAACAGAACCGCATGTTCGACAACAACCAGAAGATGCTGTTTGGACAGCTTGAGGGGAAAGAAAGAGGCACCGACTTGATCCCTGGGGCGGAACAAGCTAAAACATTCTGGAGAGGAATATGGGAGCAGGATGTTAGACACAATGCCCAGGCAGGGTGGATTGAGACAGTACAGAGGGAGATCGGTGAGCAGGCACAGCAACAGACTGATTTGAGTATCACAGTTGAAACTCTTAAGGGGCAAGCCAAAAAACTAACCAACTGGAAATCACCAGGCCCAGATGGTGTGCAGGGGTATTGGATTAAACATTTAACATCCCTCCACCCGAAGCTGACGGCCATGTTCAATGACTGCTTGGTGTCGGGTGAGGTGCCAGAGTGGTTGACAAAAGGTACCACAGTTCTGATAATGAAAGACCGAATCAAGGGTAATGATGTTACCAACTATAGACCTATCACATGTCTGCCCGTAATGTGGAAACTGTTGACGAGCATTGTGTCTGAGGAAATCTACCATCACCTCCACACAAACAACTTGTTGCCGGACGAACAGAAAGGATGCCGAAAGAAGTCACGTGGTACAAAGGACCAGTTGCTTATTGATAAGATGGTAATGGGGAATTGCAGGAGGAGACACACTGATCTTGCCATGGGATGGATAGACTACAGAAAGGCATTTGACATGGTGCCTCATTCCTGGATCACCAAAAGCCTGGAGATCTTCAGGGTGGCAGATAACATCAGAGAGTTGCTGGGCAGGAGTATGGGGTCCTGGGAGACAGAGTTGACATCAACTGGAGTATCCTTGGGAAGCGTGAAGATCAAGAGAGGTATCTTCCAGGGAGATAGCCTGTCCCCTCTGTTGTTTGTCCTTGCCCTGATGCCCTTGACCATTATGCTGCGAAAAGTGAGAGCAGGATACAAGTTGGGAAGGGGAGAGCTTACCATCAATCACCTCCTCTTCATGGACGATCTTAAGCTCTTCGGGAAAAGTGAGAAGGAGTTGGATGTGCTTGTTGACACTGTCCGTATTTTCAGCAGTGATATATGTATGCAGTTTGGTATTGGTAAATGTGGAGTTATTGTGATGAGGAGGGGTAGGTTGAGCAGAAGTAACGGGATCCAGATACCAACAGGTGAGATGATAAAGGAAATTGACTCTGAGGAAGGATACAAGTATTTGGGCGTTCTGGAGGCTGATGGCATAAAGAACAAAAAAATGAAGGAATTGTTAAGAACTGAATACATTCGGAGAGTAAGGAGCGTATTGAAGTCACATCTGAACAGCAGAAATGCCATAAGCGCAGTAAATTCCCGAGCTGTGTCTATTATTAGGTACAGTGCGGGAATTCTGAGATGGAATGTTGCTGAACAAAAAGAAATGGATAGGAAGACTAGGAAGCTATTGACTATCTACAACATGTTCCACAAGAGGAGTGATGTCGATAGACTCTACCTAAGGAGATCTGAGGGTGGAAGAGGTCTTATCAGCATAGAGGACTGTGTTCAGATGGAGAAAAACAACCTATACAAATACGTGACCTATAGTAAGGAGCCAATGCTCAGAGCTGTACTGAAGGAGGGGAGAGTAGGCCAGGGGATACCCAAGGAGGAAATAACATCAAGGAGGAAGAGCAGCCTTAAGGGAAAATCCCTTCATAGTACCTTCTTTGAGAAAACTGAATTTAGAGATCCACAGACATGGAACTGGTTGAGAAGAGGAGACCTCAAAAAGGCTACAGAAGGAATGCTAATGGCTGCGCAGGAGCAGGCCCTCAAAACGAAGTGGTTGAAGCACCATATCTACAAGGAGGAGGCTAGCCCACTGTGCAGGATCTGTGGAGAGAGAGAGGAGACTGTGGCTCACATTGTGTCCGAGTGTAAACACCTAGCCCAGACCCACTATAAGGGCTGGAGACACGATGTGATGGGCAGGGTGATCCACTGGCACCTGTGCAAAGTAAACAATCTACCACATTCTGAGAAATGGTATGAGCATAGGCCAGAGGCGGTGATGGAGAACAGTCAGGTGAAGGTGCTGTGGGATTTTAGGATACAGACGGACAAAAAACTGGAACACAATAGACCTGACCTGGTGGTTGTGGACAAAGAAAAAAGATCGTGCCTGATTGTGGATGTGGCCTGCCCGTTCGACACGAGAGTGCAAGAGAAGGAGAGGGAGAAAATTAACCGATACCAGGACCTAAAGTGGGAGGTGAAAAGGATTTGGAACTGCCATGAAGTCAAAGTGATCCCGATTGTCATAGGCGCACTGGGGACTATCTCCAAAGGTTTCCAGGGATGGTTAAAGAAAATCGGCCCCTTCACGCTTTTTGGAACGCTTCAAAAGGCATGCTTGCTTGGAACGGCAAGAACCCTCCGATACGTCCTGAATATCTGAGGCTGCAGGTAGTGGCTTGATATTCAATCCAACGGACTTTCCAGTTAACCAACATCAATGACTGAGATTCAAGGAATAACAATAACAATAATAATAATAATAATAAAAGTGATGTTGATGGTGATGATTACTAGAAAATGCTATTTTCATCATTTCTAAAAATAGCAAAACAATTGATGCTTTGGATAGGATCAATTAGTAGTCGTTAGACATGCTCAACCAACCGTGACGCCTAAACCAATCAGCTTTAGTAATCCAGTGAAACTAAACACCGATTGGTCGAAATACAGTTTGCAAGATTTAGCATTCTGGAGCCACTTTTCACTGTATATAAGGCACAAAATTTACCCATCTCATTACAGTTGAAAATTGCAAACTTGACTGTCACCATACATTATGAACCTGAAGATTGCGAAAGCATGAAAGTACTTGTTCAATTAAAACTTAACATTTAATATTCTACCATACTAGTTCATTCTAATACCATTATAAATTTTAAAGGATTGTAAATAAAACGAGTAAATCAGACAAAGTTGGAATTCCTTTTATTAATATAATCTTCTATACACAATCATACGCACCCGTGTATATTTATCTATCTATCTATCTCTCTCTCTCTATATATACATATATATATATATATATATATATATATATATATATATATATATATTAAAAACAACTCGGTCGAGAGCTTAATTCTTTTTGTGCTGTTTTTGCAAATGTTTGCAATAACTTCACATGCTGAATTCACTGGCCAAATTAGGGGTTTTCTCCCCTTAGAACCTCACATGTGCTTTCATAACCTGTGAGATCCTGGCGCACGAAGAGCAAAATGCGTGTTGAGAAAGCGATGCCTTGTTCGATCATTATACCAAAAGCTTATTTTTTATAAGCAGACAGTATTATTGATTAAGGTGTTGCAGAAACCCAATATCGGAGTATTCCATCTTCCCCGAGGGTCCGGGTAAATATTTCAATCATGTCTTATTTTGTTTGACCCGTTTAGCTTGTTCGGTTTTTTGGCTAAGGTGGTTAATGGCTTCTTAACCATCGTCTCAGTTTGTATGTGACCATTTAAACTTATGTTTATAGCTCTGGTATCTTCTTCATATCAATGGAGCGCTTGTCTGCACAATACGGAAGTTGCATTTCGCTAATTTCTACCCGGTAAATTTATATTTATATATATATATATATATATATATATATAGAGAGAGAGAGAGAGAGAGAGAGAGAGAGAATATAAATACAAATGCAAAAGATATTGCTGACAATTAGTCTTTTACCTTAAATTTATTTGAATAACCTTAATTTTCGAGATAATATTTCTTCTTCGGAGGGAAGTAAAGGGGTTAATCCAGTGTTCTAATTAGCTTGCCAAATCATACTGACAGGAAATAGTAAAGAAATTCCATTCTATTTCTAATGCTAAAGAGTGAAGGTTAGGGGGATAAAGCTTTGTCTCCTTTTAAAAGGGTTTGGACATGTGTGTCTAAGTGTGTGTGGGAGAATACGTGAAGGTGTAAGCATGCGTGTGTGTGTGTGAGTGTGAGAGGACGTGTTTATATGTAAATGTGCGGTCTAGACTCTCTATCATGTTAAAACTGGTCTATGTGTGTGTATGTGTGTGTGAGAGAGAGAATAAGTGAAGGTGTAAGCGTGTGTGTGTGTGTGCGTGTGTGTGTGTGAGATGGTACGTGGAGGTGTAAGTGTGGGGCTAGGTGCTCAATCATGTTAAAAATTGGGTGTTGAGTTCTAGTCTGTTATTGATTGGTGGTTGCGTTTTGTCTATAATAAGTGCTTCTTTAATTCTAAGATTGCCGAGGTTTCTTTCCTTAGCTTCTATCCTAACTATTATGTTTTTGTCGGTGTTTTTGCGTTTCACTAGGTGTTTCTTATATGAGGAAGCGTTAGTTTTGAGGTGTTCTTTTATTCTAATGTGAAGTGGTGCTACCTATGTAGAAATTGCTGCATTTGTCGCACTCTAATCTGTATACCACGTAAGCCTGGTGGCATAGGTCTGTGTCGTCGATGGGGCAGTTGGCTAGTCTGCAGCAGCTGTCATGTCTGGTGGAGTGTCTTTTGGTTAGCTGTCCACGTAGAGAAGGTCCTGAGTGGGCTAGCTGGATATGTAGCCCCTCTCGTCTGATAGCTCTGCGGATGGCTGTTGTTGTTTGGTCACTGAAGTGTGGGAGCTTCAGGAAGCAGGTATTAGTGCTTGGGGTGTGGTGTCCTATGTTGTTTCTGGCACGGTTCGCGGTGGACGTCGGGTATCCGTTCAGTTTAAGTACTTCCAGGAAATGTGTGGTGTGTGTGTCCCGGTCTCTTGCGTCGGTGAATTTGTTCTGGATACGTGTTAGTTCGTTCCTTATGTATCCGAACTTAGCGCTGACTGGGAGGGCCGATCTGAAATGTACGAACAGGTTCCTGCTGACGGCTTTTTTTATAGATGTCGCCTTCCTCTGTTACCCTGAGTTGGAAGTCCAATAGGGATAGGGATCCGCGGTCATCGGGGTGTTCCATGCTGAACTTTATATTGGCGTCCATGCTGGAGAATGTCATGTATATTTTATCCGCTTCTTCACGGAATGATGTAAAGATGAGTATGTCATCTACATATCGGGTGAAGAAGGTATAGGAATGGTAGGTGTTGTATGTGGCTTGAGAGATGACAAAACTCTTTACCTTTGTCGGATGGTAAGTATATGAGTTCCCTATTCCGCAGGTTCTTCAGGGCGAGTTGTTGCGTCCTGGAGAGGTTTGGGGCTATCTTCTGTTTCCGTAAGATGTTAAATACGGAATGTTTTAGCCTCGAGAGTTTTTCTTCCAGCTCGCGGTTGGTATATCGGGAATCTGGTTGTGTTTGATTCCGTGGTGTAGTTGCCGAGGGTCGATATCCATTTTAGTTGGTAGGCGGCCCGACAGAAATTCGTTTCTATGTCGAGCCATAATTTGTCGTCCAATCTCTGTTTCAATATGAACTTGGGACCCAGGCTGAGGAGGTCTAGATCACCTCGGGAGAGAGATCCTGTCAAGTCTGTGACGAGGTGTTTTGCATCAGGTGTGTTGTTGGTCGGGGCGCCGCTAGGTTCGATGTTGGTCCCGTCTTGTTCGCCTCTGTTGGTGTTTGAGAAATTTTTGCTTTAGGCGTATTTTCTCGTAATCTCGCCGATGGTGGTATGACCTGTCTATAGCGGCGGAAATTACTCTGAGCAGAGGTTCTGGGGTGTCAGCGAGTTGTGGTACTAGGCTGGAAATAGTCGGCATGTGTTGTTGTAGCGTGCAGTGTAGGTGTTGTATGAGTTTTCTTAGGCAGAATTTTTGTATGTAGCTAAGTGATCGCTTGAGGCCTGGTGATTTGAAGCATGTTGGTAGGTGCAGGTTTTTGATAGTTTTGGGGATGATGTTGTTATTCAGGCATCATTTGAGGAAGTTTATTTGGCAGCCGGCTTTGGCGTGATTTTCAGATAGCTGGAAGAGTTTCTTTACAGTTGTAAACTGGGCCTGGCTCAGGCGTAAGGAAAGGAGGAAATTGTAGTTTACTTGAATCATTGCGTAGTTACATATAAAGGTTTGGAGTTAGAAGGCAAGAACAATGCAAGTATGGATATAGAATATAAATACAAATGCAAAATATATTGTCTTTTACCTTAAATTTATTTGAATACCCTTAATTTTCGAGATAATATCTTTTCTTCGGAGGGAAGTAAAGGGGTTAATGCAGTGTTCTAATTAGTTTGCCAAATCATGCTGACAAACGTTTATACCTAACTACGCAATGCTTCAAGTAAACTACAATTTCCTCCTATATATATATATATATATATATATATATATATACAAACGTTTGAATTTGTAAAGCCAAAACAATGCAGGTATGGACATAGAATAAAAAATGCAAATGCAAAAGATATTGTTGACAATTAGTCTTTTACCTTAGATTTACTTAATCAATAATAGACTAGAACTCAACGCCCAATTTATAACTTGATAGACCATCTAGCCGCATACTTACACCCCCTCCCACATACACGCACGTACACACACACACACGCTTACACCTCCACTTATTCTCTCTCATACACACACATACACACACAAAGACCAGTTCTAACACGAGAGAACATCTATCCCCCACATTTACGTATAGACATATCTTCTCACACTCACACACACACACACACACATACTTACACCTCACACATTCTCCCACACACTTAAACAGACATGTACAAAACCCCTTTTAAAGGGAGACTACTCTCTATCCACCTAACCTTAACTCTTTGACATTAGAGATAGAACAGATACTCTATACCATTTCCTGTCAGCATGACTTGGCAAGCTATTTAGAACACCGGTTTAACCGCTTTACTTCCCTCCGAAGAAGAGATATTATCTCGAAAATTAAGGACATTAAAATAAATCTAAGGTAATATCTTTTGCATTTGCATTCTTTATTCTATGTCCATACCTGCATTGTTTTGGCTTTGTTATACATATACAAACGTTTATACCTCATTACACAATGCTTCAAGTGAACTACAACTTCCTCCTATCATCATCATTTTACGTCCGCCTCTCCCTGCTTGCAAGGGTGGGACGGGAACTGATTCTGGCTTGATTTCTACAGCTGGATGATCTTCCTAGCACCAACCTCATTTACAGTGAGTGCTGGGTGCTTTTTTTCCGTGGCACCTCCACGACCACTTTGCAGTGGAATGATAGGGACTGGGACCCCAGTCCCTATCATGTCATTTCTACAGCTGAGTAAACTGGAGCAATGTGAAATAAAGTGTTTTGCTCAAGGAAACAACACATCACCCGGTCTGAGAATTGAACTCACAACCTTTCGATTGCAAGCCCAATGCTCTAACCACTAAGCTATGTGCCTCCAAGTTATATATATACATACATATATATATATATATATATATATATATATATATATGCATATATATATATACATACATACATATATATATATATATATACGTACATATATATATATATATATATACATACATATATATATATATATATATATATATATATATATATATATATATATATATATATATATATATATATATATATATATATATATACATACATATATATATACATACATATATATATATTATATATATATATATATATATATATATATATATATATATATATATATATATATATATATATATATATATATATGTATATATATATATACTTGATCGTTTTTTTTTGGCTATGCGAATGATTGTTTAACCATCGTCTCAGTGTGTTTGGCCTTTAACGTTTGTTATAGCTCTTGTTCATCCGAATCATTGAATACTTGCCTCACATCTCGGAGGTTGATTTTCGTTATTTCGTGGGCCGAAATGCGAATCTCGATAATTTATGTTTGTATTTATCTCCAGACTCTAGCTATTGACCAGTTAATTTTCTTGATTTTTTAGTTGATTCTATTGACTGATGAATATCTTATGTTAATTTTAACCCTTCTGTTGAGAACTCTATTCGATTTGTGATGTTTTTGCATTCTTGCAAAAATATACACAACTGAATTTATTCGCTTGATATAGGGGCTGCCTCCCTTGCCGATCCCCACGTGGAGTCAGCAATAGTCAGTTCTTGTATTAACATTGAACTAGAACCTGTTGAGAAAGTGGCTTCCTTGTACAATCATCTTACCAGAAGCCTGACATTATTTATGTAAGCGGACGGTACTTGATTTAGGAGCCGCAGAAACCCAAATACTGGATTTTACCAACCTTCCAGGGTTCCGGGTAAATTTTCAATACCCGAATTACTTGATCGCTTTTTTGGTTATGCGAATGATTGTTTAACCATCGTCTCAGTGTGTTTGGCCTTTAACGTTTGTTATAGCTCTGGTTCATCTGAATCATTGAGCACTTGCCTCACATCTCCGAGGTTGTTTTTCGTTATTTCGTGGGCCGAAATGCGAATCTCGATAATTTATGTTTATATAACGCCCATGTTATTTCGGACACCTAAATAACTTTCAGTAGCTTCAAAACTAAGAAACACTAAGAGCTCAAAATTGATACATGTGGAATGATAGGTATTAACTAAATAGTGCTAAAATTATAGTTTTTCAAGCTCATTGTTATGCAGTTACGAGCAAAAGAGTATTTCTATTCGAAAAATGAGGTGGTAAAAATGATTGGGAGATTGTTCGAACTTACTTTGTACTGATGTAAGTGTGTGCTTGACTGCCGCTCGGCATGCCTAAGTATAGTGCACACACATAACAGGTCTAGGGGATATGCAAAATCTGGTTTTATCTGGAAGGCATTTGTTAAGTTACATCTGGACAGTTAAATTACGTCCCTCCATTAGAGCCATAGCTGAAAGCGTTAAGTGTCCCAAATGTGTTGTACATTATATACTAAAAAGATACGACGACACAGGGTCATGTAACAGCGGAATTTGGGTCCCAGAAAAACCTCGAAGAAAGGTGATCAAGCCATTGTCCACATTGTAAAAAAGGTCGGTTTCAAGACAGCAGCAGCGGTCTCCCGAGAAGTAAACAATTCTATGGCATTTGTTGTATTATCTGTCCAAATAATTTTCACCACCTCAGTTTTTGAGTAAAAATACACTTTTCCTCATAACCTGCGTTTCAGTGATCCTAAACAAGTATAATTTTAACCATATTTAGTGGATATCTATCATATAATTATTTATGCATCAATTTTGACCTTTTAGCGTTTTTTAGTTTTGAAGCTAGTGAAGATTTTGTGATGGACATCTAGGTGCCCGAACCATTATGATCTAATATGAATATATGTATATATATATATATATATATATATATATATATATATATATATATATATATATATATATATATATATAGAAATAAAGATTCAGCGAGAATCGCATTTCGGTGAGCAGGAGAAGCGAAGCGAAACGCAAAAATCAGAAATGATACTGGCAAAGTGCTCATTAGTTAAAAACCAGAGCTAAAAAATGTGTTAAGAAGCCATACAAAACTGAAAAGGTGGCCAAGAAGGCATTAACCACCCAAGCCCAAAACCAAATCAAGATAAACAGGTCAAAACAAAATAAATGATAAAAAATAAATGATAACCAGACCTGGACTCCCGGTATTGTTGTTAAAATCCGATGTAGAGTTTCTGTGACACTTAAATCAAAATACAGTCTGCTTAAAAATATAAGCTTTGGGTATAATGATCGAACAAGGAATATCACGTTATCAACAGGTATTTCGCTCTGTACCAAATAAGTGAATGAGACGGTAGTAAGTTAAACCACGTGTGGAAATGACAAGGGGAATAACCCCAGATTTTGGCAAAGTAATTCAGTAAGTGTAAATCATGCGAAAAATAGCATCAATAGCACAAAACGAATAAGTTCTCAACCGAGTGGTTTTAAAATAAACTTATACAATTAACCTGTCAATAGAAATGATTAACAAGTTAATTGTAAGAAACGGGAGATTAATACAAATAAAGAATTTATATATATATATATATATATATATATATATATATATATATATATACATATAAACTAGACAAGGACATCAATATATATATATATGTTTTTGGCAACCATTCACAGTGAGGCTCAATGACGAATTAATTAAATAATTAATAATCAGAGCAATATATAAAAAGTAAGTCCATAGAATCATTAGATAAAATATATACAGTATTTCTTCTCCCAATCAGCATAAATTAACCACACAAAAAATCATTTAAACGAGGCTATAAGTTTAAAATATACTTATGAAGAAACAGTAGATAAATGATACAGCTCTTTATCCGCGATTCACAGCTATAGAACATTTACCCATTACTTCTGATAGTCTGTAGAAATTGACTAGACATATAGTTAACCATACATAATTAGTTTCAAAATCAAAGTTAGAAGAAAAATGCACATAAACATACCAAACTCATCAATTTCTACAGGCTATCAGAAATCATGGGTACATTTTCGATAGCCGTGAATCGCGGAAAAAGAGCTGTATAATTTATCTACTGGTTCTTCATAGGTATATTTTAAACCTATAGCCTCGTTTAAATGATTTTTTGTGTGGTTAATTTATGCTGATTGGGAGAAAAAATACTGTATATATTTTATCTAATGATTCTATGGACTTACTTTATATATATATATATATATATTAGTTTAGTGAGGTTTTTTATATGAAATCGTGTGTCGAAACAAATATTGTTATACTTGGGGAGGGTCATATTTGTGTAATATTGCCAGAATTAATAACAGAACACACTCACTGTTTGGTTGGTTTTCGCTTCTCGCTGTCTTTTATATCTGCGATCTAACTTAATCGGTCCTCAATGTTGCCATTGACTGACCGACGGTCAAAAATAATACAGATACAATATAGACACAAACACATATATATAGTTTACATAATTTACATAAATCTTTCGTTGCACATCTGCAACATCGTCAGTGGTGTTATATGTTTTCCTCCTGTTGTGTTGTATGTCTACGCCATTTTTTATTCAGTTTGTCTATATATTTATTTATTTATTTATTTATTTGCTTGTTTGTTTATTTTATTTTGTCTTCTTTGCGCATGCGTTTGCGTGTGTGTATAGTGTTACGTTTGCTGTGTGACTAGTGTGTATAGTGTTGTGTCTGCTGGGTGACTAGTGTGTGTTTATGTGCTTGTTGTTATTGTGCTTGTGTATGTATTTATTTATCTTATTTTATTTTATTTTATTTACTTATTTATACTTCTCTTAGGTCAGTGTTGTTTGTTTGGGTGTTGTTGTTATTCCACTCATTCTTTCTGTTTAACTTTGGTCTTCTAATTTCTATTTCACTGGCCTCTCTGATTTGCCTATCTGCTGGGTCATTCCTATGTTTAGATATTATTCTAATTTCTATGTTGTCTATGTTACCGTCATGTTGTTGTCTAGCATGTTCGTATAGTACTGACCCGTTTTTTCGTCCTTTTAGTTCCCCCCAGTGTTGGTCTATCCTTTCACCTATGCTACGAGCTGTCTCACCTATGTATGTTGTTGTCATGTTTCTGCAAGTACCCTCTGTACATCTTATGCTATAGACTACGTTTCTAGTTTTACAGTTTATCCGGGGGTTCACCTTACATATGATACATTTCCTATTGGTACAGTGGGTTTTCTTAAAGCAACTACATGATTTCCTACTTCCTCTCGATGGTTATACGCCCCATAATCAAGATGTCCC
>OZ024743.1:293765586-293768086 GCA_964016885.1 Eledone cirrhosa
TTAACCACTTATACCCTCATTTCCATACAGTTTACATTCCTCGTATATGTTTCTCATATATATCTACTATCTCATTTTATATCTATGTATTTTTTGTATTTTATATTTTGTATTTTTGTTTTGATTCATGTGATAGAAATATTAACTATGTATTTGCCTAATTACTACGTTTCATACTGTGATTTACCCTCCATTCTATTGTACGATACTATCGTTCAATATATGGATAACATATCTCTAATATTGATCCCCCTTTCAAAACTTCTTACTATAATTTAAACATCTCCCTATTTATTTATTAGTTATTTATTAGTTATTTTATTTATTAGTTATTATATGTACATATTTTACTTACTTCAATCAAGATTTTAACTTGTAATTTTTTTAAATTTCTCATCTTCAATCATAATTTGTGTGTGTGAGTTTGAATCCCTAAAAACTCGAGAAGCACCCAACCGGCTGTTTTCAAACTTTACACATGTAATACTTATGTTTCAGGGAGTGTTCTGAGCAAACATTTTAAATTTTCAGTGCCCTAGAGACCGCATTGGGCGATTTAGCGATCTCTCTCTATAATTCTTAGTCTTTCTCTTTTTAGATAGATACATACATATAACGTCGCACCCTTATAATATATGTCTGTATGTCTGGCTGTCTGCAACGCGCTCGGCGCGTCAATGTATGGCTGTTAAACGGACCGCGAACGCATTCTGATTCATTCTAAAGGCTACCAGTGGAAGCAACCGTAACACCCTCCTTCAAATGTTAGAGAACGCAGCCAAAGTCACTATTAAGGGCTACAAGTGAACGCTCACATGGCCCTTTTTAGGGCCACCACTTGAAATTGTTGATGGTTACCCCTCCTTACTGGGGTGTCAGTGAACGGCTTACACGGCCCTTTTAAGGGCCCTTGAAATAGCTGATGGCGACCCTTTATTTAGGGCTGCCAGTGAACGCGCACACGCCCCGGGGCCCATTTTATTGCACCATTCCACTTTAAATTTGTTATATTATGCCAACAGTTTGGTAAAGGTTTTTCCAGTTGCGTTTACTTACTAAGGTGCGGTGGACTCCTTCGAGAAGGCTCCACATGCTGTCCGATTTCATGTCATGCCTTGCTCAAGCATTGGAGTGACTTCCCTCTGACATAAGTGGTGACATCTGTCCTGCTGACTCATGCCACTTTATTAAAGTACAAAAGCACCAAGCCAATTTTCTCCTCGTGGAAAGAGAAGCATACCTAATACTAATTGCATAAGAGTATTCGGTTTATTGTCCAGGCATGCAGTTTTTCCACGATTAGGTCTGTTGACAGCCCACGTTATGATTCAGGGAGTGTTATGCACATAAACAATTCAACTTTTTGATCCCTAGGGCCCACATTAGGTGAAAAACTGCGTTTTTACAGATTTTAGGGGTATTTTGATGCTTTACGTCAGACCGATTTTCTTGAAATTGTAACTATGTATTAGTCAGTCTATTCTTCATAATGTGAGAAAAGAAAATCCGACTTTTTTATGGGCTAAGGCCCGCATTAGGTGAAAACTTCATTTTTTCAACTTTTTAGGGCTTTTTTTAGGCGTTACGTCTAGTCGATTTTCCCGAAATTTCAAGGCATGTTATGCACATAAAAAAAAAATATTTTCTTGATGCCCTAGAGCCCGCATTAGGTGAAAACCTGCATTTTTCCTTCTTCATCGAAGGAAAATGTTAAAGATTATCCAGCCATTAGAGTATTCAGTATATTTTCTTTACATATTGTCGAGGCATGCAGTTTTTCCACGATCAGGTCTGTTCTAAAATACCTTATCCCATGCAACACCAGGTACCACTGCTAGTATATATATATATTTATATATATATATATATATATATATATATATATATATATATATATATATATATATATATATATATATACGTACAAACACACATATACATATATATACATGTATATATACATACATATATATATATACATACATATATATATATTATATATATATACGTGCATATATATATATATATACATATATATATACACATATATTTACATATATATACATATATATATACATATATATTTACATATATATACATATATATACATACATATATATATATATATACATATGGATACATATATATATATACATATGGATACATATATATATACATATATATAAATATATATATGCATACATATATATATATACATATGGATGCATATATATATATACATATGGATGCATATATATATACATATATATAAATATATATATATATACATATATATAAATATATATATATATACATATATATACATATAGATACATATATATATACATATATATAAATATATATATACATTTATATAGATACATATATATATATAAATATATATATATATACATATATATAAATATATATAGATACATATAGATACATATATATATACATATATATAAATATATATATATATACATATATATATACATAT
>OZ024743.1:293775586-293780586 GCA_964016885.1 Eledone cirrhosa
TTCCAGTAGATGAACAATCATTCTCCGAGAATAAGGGAATTCAAAAAGGTACACAGCTACATTCCTCAATCTTTCCATAAGCACGTTGCTATTTCACGTTTCCTACCCCGTGCAATGCCGGGTTCTGCTGCTAGTATATATATATATATATATATATATATATAGATATATATATATATATATATATATATATATATATATACATTGTGGTCCGAAAGTCTAGTCATCTCCTACCAAAAAGAAATTTATATTATTATTATTAATTATAATTAATTGTTTCTACTTTTAGCACAAGGCCACCAATTATTCCAGTGTATTACTGGTACTTTACATTATCGACCCCGTAAGGATGAATGGCAAAGTTAACCTCGGCGGGATTTGAACTCATTCCGTAAAGGCACGTAACAAAACAAACAATAATGAAAGTTAAAACAATATGTAGGGGTGACCAGACTTTCGGTCCACCCTGTATATACGCGTGTTTTGTGTGTGTGTAAAGGAATGCAGCTCGAACATATCTGTAAATATTGTTGCTGCTGAAATAATATTAATACGGTGGACGCCATAAGTAGAAATAATTAATATAATACAATTGTTTTTGGCAGAGTTGTAGTGATGTGGGAATGCGTTGAATATGCGTTCCCTTGTGTTTTGGTGGGAGGCGGACGATATTACTTCACTATTTCAAATAAGCCAAATTTAAAATTGTCCTATGTAAAATAACATTTTAGATTTCAGCGCCCTATGGGAATATGAGAATGTTTCATTTACTATTTCAATTCTTTTTACTTCGGCTGGACTACTGAGGGACTATCACATTACTCTATATAAAAAGAAATTATCATGTAGCCACTCTAGCTTATTTGTTGCAGGTCGGCGGCACTTTGATGTTAGAACCCTCAGTTGCCAAACATGCGTCTCGGAGATTCGTGTAATAATACAAATTTACCGAAACAACGGACTCGTTATTAAGATGGTAAAACACATACACGTTGTCTTATACCTGTTTATGTATTTTATATATTTTTACGGTAATTTACACTAATTCGTTAGTATACTATATTTAGTTTTTTAAATAAAATAGCAGAACATATATTCTAAGTTTTAAATGAATGTGTATTCCTAAAATATAGAAAACTATTATTGTTTCGTTGTCACGACTGCCTTACAGCATGTGCACACTGGGTTATTTTCCTTTTATTTGGGAGCTCCTAAACCGGAGAAGGAGAGATGCTCTTAATGTTCTTGTGAATCACTTGCAAGTCAACTCCTTTTAGGAAAACATGAGCAATTACGGAGTTACATAGGTCTGGTTTTCTGAGTAGGATATATTGAGAAATATTGAGTGTAGTATTAGTAAAAGAGATAGAGCAAAAGAACAGCACGTTTCGGGGCCAGACGCTGAACAATATATTTATATCGATTAGTTTAATAGCTTTTTTTCTGAATGCCGTCTCTGATGTCAGTGTGGGTAACTACAGGGTCACACCTGATATCTGTCATTGTCGGTATCACCTGAGGTTTGTTGAGGATTATTAATTGTTGAAGGTTGAAGTATTTTACTGACTCTGAAGTGAAGGGACAGTCTTTTAAATGCAATCTTTGTAATATTAATTATGTGTGTTTGCTATGAGAGATCTTCAGTGATTTGGAAAGGTCCTGAGGGTTCTACTTGCATACTGCTCATTCTTAAAGAGGTTATAGTGTGATGTTGTTTTCGTAAGATGAGAAGTATTTGTATGCGTGATTTTATTTTTGTTTATGAAAGAGACAAGAGCATGATCCCAATGGAAGATGATGCTCTTGACTTCTCGCTTTATGGAATCAGTGTTGGCTTGACATGAGGTGTCTTAATTACAAGTGGGTGGTGCTTGGTTGGGCAAGGGCATGTTAGAATGAAAGGTGGTATTATCCACAAAAGAATGTGCGTTGTTGACATGCTAGTTAGTAGGTCATTGATGTGGAAAAGGATGAGTATGAGGGATAAAATAAAACCCTAGGGTAAACCGGGGTTTATAGAGTGTGAGACAAAGAGTGTACCACCAGGGGAACAAACAAAACAAAAAAATAAAAGCAAGACGAAATGGGGTACACATCGAGGACATCAGTTTAACGGTCGTGAGATGTGAAAAATAAATTTTTCATGACTTTTCGGGTCAACAACCTTCTTAAGAAGGCTGAAAAAGAGAATATATACCCACTCTGCGTCTTCCATGTATCGAGTACACTTGTCTTCCCGCACTCAGTATCGTAGACTATATATATTCCCTGACGACGGAATGATTCTCTATGTGTTCTTCGGAAAATATATTTATTCCATTCCAGAAACTAATTAGTTGGAAGTGATATGGTAGCAGGCAGGCCGCTGTCTTATTAGCAAACCACTTTCCACTGATTGACCTCGATGTCACGTGATTGATTCTTTTTGAATTTGCCACTGACGCAGAGGCAGTGATTTTCTCAATGGCTAGGAATTCAGTCCACGCTTTGCTATTTTCTATCCACTGAATTATTTTTTAATAAGTTTCCAGAGTCCACGCTTTGCCTGGATACTTAGATGAGAATAGTCTTCCCTGACGACGGAATGATTCTCTATGTTTTCTTCGGAAAATATATTTATTCCATTCCAGAAACTAATTAGTTGGAAGTGATATTTTAGTAAGTAAGTTAATTTTATAATTTTCTTATTTTACGTCTCTCATATATAAATATATATATATATATATATATATATATATATATATATATATATATATATATATATATATATATATATATATACAATACTGGAATGTGTGTGTGGGTGTTGTTTGCATGCACGTAAATGCGCATTTGCGTGTGCAGGTGTACGTGTTTGTGTCAGAATTCATAGATGCATAAACACACAAGCTTCTATTGCTTTGTGGCCTCCTCACAATAAGCTATAGAAACTAACCGTATAGAATCAGAGAAGACAGTTCAAATTATCGCACTATTGAAGAACCATACAAGAGGAATGTAGCGTGTGTCCTATCGTGGTCATATTGAAATAATGCACAAAACAAAGTTGCTCAAGTTGATTTAATCGAACAACTTGTTCTCATATTAATAGACAAGGACAGAGCTGTGAGGGAGCGAGCGACTCTCCGGTGATCTAAGTTTGTGATCCGCTTTTGATATTGCACATACATATGTGTGTGGACTATTGTTAAAGGTGTGAAGATAAAGACTGGTGTAATTTAAAAAATGTAATTTTAAGAGTAGTTAATTGATAGGCTTGGTTAGAATATTGAAGGTGAAATTTGTTTTTTTCTATGATTTTGTATGTGTTCTTGAACGAATATGATCTTTAAAGCCTTCATAAGTTACATGTTTTCTGTGGTCCACCTACTCAAGAACTCCATAACATGCGTCTCGGAGATTGGTGTAATAATACAAATTTACCGAAATAACGTACTCATTATTAAGTTGATATTTGGAATGTTACATTTTACAGAAATGTTTTATATAAATATTTTACTCTGAAAACAAAACAAAAACAGTTCTGTATCATAGAACTAAGGGCTTTAGGCGGTTTGATATCAAATAGGTTAAGGCTTTACGAAATTGGGATAAGCTCTGGCCTAATGAAGCTCTATGCACAAGAAGGATTTTAACGCATTAAGTGCAGTATTTGATGTAACCGAAATGTTACACCTATCGACTGTCATTCCATGTGATATTCATGGAAGCTGGTGACAAAATGCTAATTTGAATACATTCTGTACAGATATCGCAAACATCGTCCAAGACTATGCTAATCATTTCACTATTCTACGGTTCTGCCCAATAATTTTTTTAAGGAGACCGAAAGGATGAAAATTAAAGTTGACTTTGTTTGGATTTGAATTTAGATATAGAGATTCAGGTGGTCTAACGAATCTTGCCATTTAGCTGCATTTATTTAGCATACAGATAGTAAAAGATTAAAGTTTATCTTCAGAGCATATCCCGGTTTCATTGACCTAAAGCGATTGAGAGTAGAAAATTCTCTTCCCAGAATGGAACACAAGTCCATCACAGGGTTAGCACCCAGCTGCTAAGAGTACCTGTTTTTAGCTGATTTGGCTAGAGAATCCTGAAATGAAATGTTTTTCAGAAGAACACAACGTGTTATCTACTCAGGAAACTGAACCCTCGAATATACGATCATGATTCCCAAACCCCTAACTACTAAGCCACTTTTGTAGTACATATCTGGTAGTTATTTTACTAAATCTGGAATGATAAACGGAAGAGTCGATTTTCAAATGATTTGAACTTAGAACATGACACTTGGGTATTTAGTCCAACGATGTAAATAATATATTTTAAAGATGAAAAATTAAACGAAACAGCAATAAGACAGAAAATTGCATGCAATTTTCTTTTATAAAATTATCTCTGTCAGTACCAAAAATTACTTGTCAAAGGTTTCAATGCTGCTGTTAACATGAAACATTTTGCAAGTCATAGTAGACCAACGTTGTTATATCTTAAAAGGTTATCTGAAAATATGAGCGAAGTAAATATCTATAATGGAATTTTAGCCGAAGTAAATTATCTTGAACGTTAATGCCGTTTTCAGGAGTTAATTCCAATACCAAACAGAGAATTATGAACAGGCTATAACATTCCTTATACGACCGACCTTCAAGTTTTAAATGACATCTGTGAATTGTTCAAGAAATTTGGTAATCTTTTTACACCCCTCCCCTGTCTCTCCCCATCTTCCTAAGATCTTCAGTTTATATATATAAAAAATAATATATTAGTCGAGATAGAGTTGTAATTGTGTTACTGCCTATGTATTTAACTACTACGAAGAACTTGCTAAAGAATGTTGCAGATTACACTACTGATTTATTTATATAGTATATAACTTACCTATTTATATATTTGGAAGATAAAACAGGGTGACCCCCCCCCCCCCCCATGGTCTCTTCTTTCTATTATAACTGGTAGGTGGACGCCTTCATGGCTAAGTAACCACTTTGCAATCG
>OZ024743.1:293785586-293820586 GCA_964016885.1 Eledone cirrhosa
TCCTATCTCAGTTTCTGCATCTGACACGATAATAGTGATTTTTCAAAGATATTTTTCTCCCTTTAAAATTGCCTTGGTGCATATTTCAACATCAAATTTTAATATCAATTCTTCTACTGAATTTGTTTGCTGTCTGTAGCAATGTTTCCAGTTTTTGATCACAATAACAAATTGAAATCTTCCATATACAAACAATGGCTGTTTGTCCATCCATAGATTTCTGTATCGATGTTCAGTCTGGCGTAAAAACGCCAAATAGACTAACTGGAGAAAGGCAGGTCTCATGAAATATTCTGTTACTAATCGGGATATAACTTTTAAAAATAATTCCTTTCCTTTTCTATCTGCAAAATTGTATGTCTCCTTTCTATATTTATTATTTTGATTTAGAGATATGAAGGCGCATGACCTATGGTTATGTTATAGAAAGGTTGTACCTTCAGTAATGTACTTTATTTCACATCGCTCTTGTTCACTCAACTGAAATGAATGCCAGGGACAACGGATGGTTAGCTCTGCAATGGACAAAAATTATATCCAGCAGATAGTTTTGTACAACGCTCATGAAACAAGAGTAAGTTCTGGGCTTCATCCAGTCCATAGAAACATGGAAACACGTATACAAAACGATAATTCTAACTCTACACATTCATATAAATATTTGCGCGTGTTTTTATCACAAGGTAAGTGTGTTTTTTTTGTATTAATTCATTTTGAAATTTGCTCGACTTGTTTGGGAATAGCGCCAAGTCAACGGAGCATCACTGACCAAATCATGAAAAAATAAACCAAACATTTTCACTAGCTCAGCAAAAAACAAAACAAAAAGAAACCAAAAATAAAAAACACTTCAAGTATACCTATCTGATTTGCTGAAACATAATGTGAGATATATGTTCATCATTTCTACTGTCCCATCTGAAAACAGACTAAACACTTACGAAGCATGAACATAGACTACATTCCTTTGAAATCCGATACTTAAGGTCTATAGCAGGAATAATCGCGAAATCAGAAAAACAATAAATGGTGTCATTAGACAAACCCGGAAAAAACAAAACAAAACAAAACAACATATTTGATTGTTTACGGGACAACAATAACCCGTTCACCGAGCGTTGAATGCCTAAACGAAGATAATTGTGCTAGATTTGCTAAAATTGCTTTGAATATTCTAATCCTAAATATGAAGTACAGTCCGAAACGGAATATTGGCAAAACTATATCTGCAAAGACTCCATCTTATAGCTCAAATGATTTATTCAAGAGCATGCAGAGAAAAGCTAATCTCTCTTTGCTTTACAAAGGGAAAGGAGCTTATCTGGACGAAACCTTTATCCAAAGAAGGGGGCAAAGACAACGGCATCAATCTGCCTGACGTTCATGATCGAGGGCGAAGCTTGAAGGCAGTCAAAGATTCTGCGTGAACCATAAGCTAGTCCACTAGTTGATGGGACAGTGTAATACAAGGGGATAGCGATATTTATTTTTTGATCATTGTCGCCCCTTTAGCGGGTGGGTAAACATACAAATAGTAAGAAACGATATATGGTCTAGTTAATTCAGCATGAATTTGAGAATACTTACGACCACTCAGGACTTCAAAGTTGTTTTGGAGCTTTGCTTTCTAGTGAGCACCACGCCAAAGGAGATGGGTGGCGCTATAAAACAGGAAGCCCGGTTAAATTTGTTAGCCTGCAATATTTTAGTCATACTATTTTCCTTACTTTTAATACTACGAACTACTAAATTCACCCACTCTGTGGTGAGATGATAAAACCTTTCGATCACACAAGATCAAACATTAACTGTCTCCGTTCTACCCTGGATAGTTTTGTATCTTCCTGAATGACTCTCTTTAATGTTTTGAGAGGTCTTCCACGTTTGCGCTTCACATTAGTGGGCTCCAACAGTAAAGGTTTTGTAGCATGTTCGTTGCCTCTCATGACATGACCTACAAGTTACAGACGCCTGACACAGAAGGTGTGGCTAATGGACGGGAGGCTGCCGTAGAAAGTACACGTTACGTTTACACCCATTTAAATAACATTTTATCATATCTTTCTCTTTAAGTAGAATTTGTAGGAGTTAATGGCACATCCTGAAAGGAGAGGCTCTACCATTAAACCGTTTAACTATTAATGTCATAACACCTCCTTAGCCGTAGTCGACAGAGTGCTATCAAAGTAATGACACTGAAGAAAATTAGATATTTCCTAGAGATTCTTTTAAACCAAGTGGATGGCACAAGCTGGGTGGTACAGCTACCTGACATTTTGAAAAGAGTCGAAATGTAATCAACCGACATATAACACACACAATGATCTAATGGAAAGACTTTTATCGAGTCTAATTTTCAACTACCAAAACCAACGAAGAAAATACATAAAGCAGAAAGAAAAAAAAAGCAAAGAAAACCATCTTTTTAACTACCAACCAGCCAACCAACCAAACAGCCATCTAACCTACCCATCTATCTAACTATCTACTTTTGTGCCAAATGCCAAACAAAGTAAGCGATATTAAAAGACATTAGTAAGCCATTGTTGTCAACTAACTCAGAATAAATTGGTCATAGAATTAATTCAATTAAAATGTTCCAATTGAAATATCCAATTATTATTAATAAGAAGAAAAGAAGGGTAATACGAACAAGGATAACAACAAGAAAAACAACGCAAAATTTAAGAAGCGTGTTTAGATGAAATGTAATTGGAAGACAAAGAATGAATTTACCAATTATGAAATAGATATGAAATTATGTACGTATGGCTGTCTGGCTATCTATCGATCTATCTACACGCATACACATAAACACACATATGCATAACACTCTCCCCCTCTCTCTCTCTATATATATATACACATACATACACACACACGCACACACACACACGCGCACATACACAAAGAACAGGTTAAATGATGCTGATATATATTTATGCTTGTATGTATAAAGAGCTTTGTGTATGTGTGTATAACATATATACATCTATCTATCCATATATCCATCCGTATATATATATATATATATATATATATATATATATATATATATATATATATTTACCAAGTTTAATATAGAAATGACTTCTACGTGACTAGAACTATTTTATTCAAAAGAAATCATCAGGTGCTTTCCTGATCATTTCTTTTGAATGGAAGAGTTCTAGTCATGTAGAAGCCATATCTATATTAAACTTGATATACACTCTACTAATGTATTAAGTACCTTACTAACTGTGGTTACACCCGATTGAACTCAGAACTCATGGCACTACATTTTTAGAATTTTTCAGTCCTGTGATATCTACCCGTAACCCAAACATAAATAATATCTTTTTATTACTGATTACAAAAATACATAGCGAGCAGTTAACAGGTCGTACAGTTTAAATCTGACACAAGCTTATTAGTTTTGTGAGGGGGAGGTTACGTTTTACATCAGGCCTGTACCTATTACCAGCTTTGCATCGGCCTGTCAATGAAGACACGTGGAGGTGTATTTGCTTAGTAGCTGGAATTTAACTCGTGTGCCAGAAACTCAAAGCATTGATTTTGATTTATAATTTATTAGTAATTGGCTTCTAAATATTTTTATAGGTCAATGATCTCAAAGAGATCAAAAACCATGGCTTAGACACCACAGGCTTCCCTTCCTAGCTCGAGCCAAAGGGGGCTGGATCGTGGAGGTAGCCCTATCATCTGGGATACTACAGGCTGTGACACCTTCTCCAGCGGCAATCTAGTGCAATCGGCAACTAACTCAGACTTCGATGTTAGTCTGGCCGAAAGGGGGAACTATCGAAATATCGATTGCTCTCTGATTGGTTTGTGATCGAACGTGTAGCATTAGAGACATCTGGCGTTCTTGTCACCTAGACCTCATTCCTACTCACTACTATCAGGCAGGAGTTGGCTGCCAGCAGGAGAGAACCTTGCGATTTCGAATTACTATTCCAGCGAGTATCCCTCGCAATCCACCGAGGCAACATTTCCTTCCTTCTGACCATTGGGTCCAATACACCGGAGATAATCCTCCCACTCAGTCCGGGCCCTCATCCCTGTGGCAGCGATATTGAGTCGGTCGACTGTAAAATTAACTGAAAACATTGAAGCACTTATCAAATTGTCATAGCCAACATAAAGCGTGTGTAATGCCCTGTTGTAGTGTTTAATTGTGGAAATGTGCAGTTCACCCAACCCACCACTATATAGCTATTTCTTTCTAACTCATATTTATTATTATTGTTCATTAGGCGGGGGATTGGCAGTATCGGTAGAGGGTCGGACGCCATGCTTTGACGCATAGAGTTACTGCCCTTGCCATTCTGAGTTCAAATCCCGCCAAGGTTAACTTTTCCTTTCATCCTTACGGGGTCGATAAAATAAAGTACCAGTAATACACTGGTGGTTGCTGGCCTTGTGCCAAAAGTAAAAACAATCATTATTGTTCATTTTCTTTGTTGACTGTATGTGTATGCATTTCGTCATTTTACGTAGGTAAAATAAAAATAATTGTTTCTACTTTAGACACAAGGCCAGCAAAAAAAAGGGGGAGGGGAAAGTAGATTAAATCAACCCAGTACTTAGTGGTGTTTTATTTTATCGACCCCGTAAGAATGAAAGGCAAGGCTAACCTCGGCGGAATTTGAAATCAGAGCGTAAAGGGCTACAAAGCATGTTGAATGAGAGATTCTCTGCATGTACATGTATTTCGCATGTTTGTGGAACAGTATACGTTGGTAACTGCAGCATAGTTTTTGTCGATAACGATATTCTTGCATCACCCACATGCCACCTTACTTCTTATTCCCTTTTCGTTTGTTCGATAGCAGGGTCACGTGTTACCATATTTCTTCATATGTAATGAATGTTTAGCAAGCCTTCTAGCGCTAAGCGACTTTTGATGCTTAAGCCCCTCCAATAGTTTATTTCAATATATTTGTGCTTTGCTTTTACTACACTAATTTTCTATTGACTCTAAATATGTTAGCATGATCAAGTTTTTGATATCTTTCTGTCTCTCATATTGGTGGTAAACAAACGCAAGCTAATAATAATAATTGTTTCTACTTTTGGCACAAGGCCAGCAATTATCCCAGTGTATTACTGGTACTTTATTTTATCGACCTCGTAAGGATGAAAGGCAAAGTTAACCTCGGCGGGATTTGAACTCAGACCATAAAGGGCCGTAACTCTTTGCTGCAATGCATGGCGTCCGACCCTCTTCCGATACTACCAGTACAGTATATATATACGTAAGCACCCGGCCAATCCCCAAACTGTAACGGAAGCTCTGTTCAGTGTAAAGCATAGTAAACAATTTAGAATTCAGTTAACAATCAGTATTATATATTGCCCAAACTCCTTTATATCGTATTTAAAACGTTATAATAATATAATAATATTATTGTTTTGTTCTCTGGTACTGTTTTTATTCAACTTTATATTTTATTTTGTTATAGCAGACTTGTTTCTTGCTCTAAAATTGTCTCGAAGGACCTTTTCTAGCATTAAAAAACAACAACATAAAAAGCGAATGCAGTACTTAGTTTCCTCTTGTTTGTACACCTAAACGAGTTTACACACATGCACACGCACCCATATACACGCACATGCATACATGCACATGCATACACGCACATGCATACACCCACACACACATACACTCACATTATAATATAATCAACACAACTCAGACAATTGAACAATTCAAACACATGCCTGTATTTGTTTTATAACGAAATTCTATTTGTCTCAAGTGATTTGAGGATCCAACTTTTTCACACAAAATCATGCTGATTCTTCCTGGGGATTATATTAAGCGTACAGCGAGTAATCAGTTAACTTGATTAATCAAACCGAACAGCCGTTCGTTAAATCGACGTTTATCCACACAGGCAATGTATTTTTGTACATATATTTTAGGCGGTGCATTTGTTGAGTCGTTAGAGTGCAGAGAAAAGTACCTGATGAAATTTGTTCCGACTCTCTTGTTCTGATTTGAAATCTTTCATTTTTCGAGGCTGCTAAGACAAGTATTTGTTCAAGGCGATAGATTAACAAAATTGTTGGAGCGTCGGACAAAATGTTTTATATTTGTTTTGTTCTTTTTTTTCGTGTGAGTTCAAATCTTACTGTGGCGTACTTGTGTGATTTAATCCATCACTTAGTTTAAAATCACCATTCGGCACTCGTGTGCCTTTAGTGACCTCTTGTCTATTTCAACCGTTCGGACCAGATCACAAGTGTAAGAATACTCATTTCTCTCTTTATCTCAGTCTCGCAGTCCATGAAACTGTATTGGCAGTAAATCTGTTCTTTTTTTTATGTATTATTTTAAGAATCTGTTATTTTATTACATGGGTAACACTATTTGGGCCTATAATTGCTAAGATTTAATACAGTATAGTGCTGTTAATATTATTGTAATTTTTTTTTGTATTTTCTGTAAGAACTATTTGACCTACAATTATTGGGACTGCTTGTGCTTTCAATCGGCTCATTCTAGTTAATTTATATTCTTCAGCAGTCTCTATAGTTCTTTCAAGAATATATTTTTATCCAACTTATATTATCAGATGCCTTTTCTATTGGTGATCTTTACAATAATATCTAGACAGTTTGTATTTATCTAGCTCCTGGGATACAAAGGCATATTTTCAAGTACCTTCTATGGTCTGCATTTATCTCGCCTGGTTTCAATATCAATTTGGTAGTATTGTCGCAGTTTGTAATACATATTTATACGCTTTGTTATAACCAAGACCAGGCATCATTACACTATACTATCAAATGCTTCTCTGTGATCTTCACATAAACTGTAGTCATTTGAAATCTTTTCCCCTATAACATTATTCATTATACCTTTGTTGGTCAGGTATTGAAGTTGAATCTGTATCAAGAGGCTTTTAATGTCAGCTTTTCAATTTGTGCTTCGTATAAGTGGTATAAATTTTGGCGTTCTTTACTATCTCCACTACTTCGGGTCTAGTAGTCTGCTGTCAATGCAAAAGATTTCTCCGCCATGAACTTAGCATAATCTTCTTAATTCACTTATTTTACTTCACTTCACTTTATTTTACTCTGTAATCTTAGTATATCCTTGTTCCTTATCTACTTTAGAATATTTGTTATATTTTTTTCCCTGTTCCTTGCTCTCTTAGATAACTTTTAGTAATCTATTGTCAGAGATTTACTATTTAAATCTAGAGTAATAGTTCCCAAATTATATTTAGTGGAGAATCCCTATATCTTGTAGATTATCCCTACCAAACTCATGTTTGAAATGATATCACATGAAATAAAACATTGTGAACATTGCAATTTGAAAGACTAAACTTGCTTAAGATATGTCAAGAAAATTCAAACTCAATGCCTTTTTATAATCCCCAAACGAACCGATTCATCCAAGATATTGTACGAATGTAATGCCACAGAGCATAAATCATACATAATAAATCGAAATGTGCTGTCGGATTTTACAACATATTTATTAGTCTTGAAATAACGTATGAAGATACAGCTAGTCGAAGATTCTTAGTTAAGTTAGATGGAAGTAAATCCATATATATTAGTTATCAGACATAAAAAAAAGCATTCTTCCCGGCACTTAATAATTTCATACCATTCGTTTCATCAGAATGCCATATTGATAATTTGAAAAAATCAAATGTAAAATCAGCCTAGCTTAACTTGTATATTTTATGTATTTCTTAAACATATAAAATGGAATGATTAAACAAATAAGCTGGAATTAATAAAACAAATAAACTGGAATTAATAATTGTCGTGAACATATTTTTTGCCTTTATGCCTGATAACTAATAAATGTATTTATTTTCGTACAGTGGATTCTTAATTAACTGAGAATCTCTGACTAACCGTAACTTTTCAAGTAAAAGATATGTATGTATACAAGTATGAATACTATTATGTACACAAGTATGTATGATGCATTGTATACAGATACATTGAAGTGCGAGGCTAGCAACCCTACATCCATTAATCAAAATTGGTACAGAAAATACGAAAGACTCTTATGCCACAGAAAGCAACGAAATTAAAGATGTATTGGTATAAATACACGTATATATATATATATATATATATATATGTGTGTGTGTGTACGTAATTCAGTGAATTACAGGTGTTGGTACCAAAACAAGCACTCTATGCGCAGTCATTAAAATAAACGAGGAAGATTCGATTACATGTAGATATTTATTTAGTTTTTTCTAGTATATATATGATCCTAGACCTCATTCGCTTAACGAGTGGGGTGGAGCTAAACAGATCGGACCGAGGCAACAATGTTTCCATTGGTCTTTGTAATTGCTCATACTGTCTCTCGATCTCAACTCTAGGCAGAAGGAGCAACGTGAATAAAGTGTCTTGCTCAAGAACATAACGCATCATCCGGTCTGGGAACCGAAATCACAATCTCACGATTGCGAATCCAATTCTCTAACCACCCAACCACGCTAATATATAAACAATGAAGCGTCGAATAAGTTGAAATATTTTTAGAAATGGCGGAAATTTCGAAAGCACGAGAATAGTTGTGTAAACACCTTTAGAAAATCTATACGGGTATTTTTACCCGATTTCCTAAAGCTGTTTTCACAACCTGTCTCCTGCATTCTAGATTCTCTCTCTCTTTTATATATATATATAGTTTTTATGTGTCTTTGCTCACATAAACATAGATGTCGAGGAAGAGCTGGGCCCCGTTCATTATGATTGTTCCTTGAGGTGATCGATATTGAAACGATTCTATGATATAACAGTAATATTTCTACATATGCCGCAACAGTAACTTCGATCCTATTTATTTTATTTACACGACACACTACAGCATCATTTACTCTGGAATACAACCCAACACGTGACAGTCCTCGTAACAGCGTCGAGTGTTTCGTGCGACGCACCGTCTGTAACAGTAGCTGCACACTTAACTCTCCCTCTCTCTCCCTCTCTACACCCCCTCTGTCTCTGTCCGACCTCCCCCCTCTACCCTTCTCTGTCTCTGTCCGACCTCTCCCTGTCTCACATATGCTAGACTTAAATCTTTTTGGAATTAACCCGGTTATTTCAACTTTTTCTTTTCTTTTTGTTTCAAATTGAAATGAAATTGTTTTAGTTTGTTACAATCTTGTCAATACTCTTATTTAATAATTTACAAACAATTTCTTGTATAAACAGAACAAGCCCAACATTCTGCATCTGTTTCTTTCTTCTTTTTTACCTCCTTTCCTTCCTTTTTGTCTTTTCATCTATGTTTGCAATTGCTCACCTATTCCTTTGTGTACGTTGCTGTTGTTTCTTTGTTTTCATTTTTTTATATTTTGTGTTATGTTTTTATATTAACTTTATTTTCTTAAATCGGCGCCATCGATAAATTTGTTCTCCTCCTTTGACGTCAACTCCTAAACGAATCAGTGGAACAACAACAAAAACAACAAAGGCAACAACTGATTTACTACTACTACTACTACTACTCGTCAATAGTCACAAAAACAAAGAAAACTGATATACTACTACTACTACTACTACTACTACTACTACTACTACTACTACTCGTCAACAGTCACATCAAAAACAAATGAGCCATCTTATGGGTAGTGCCTCATTGTCTCATTGTTGCATAGTCAATATTAGCTAGTCACCATCAATAACAATGATACTAACATCATCACCACAACAGCAAACGAGCCAACCTGATGACTGGTGTGTCGTTATAATATGGTCAATACTGACTAAACGACATTAAAAATAATACCACTGACACCACTTCCTCTCTACAACCACCACAACTACCACCAGTGCCACTCTACAATTACCACCACCACCACCACCACCACCACCACCACCACCACCAATAATAGTAATCGAGCAAATTTGATGGCAGTCGTATAGTTTTTATATGGTCAATATTAGCTAGACAACAAAAATAATGGCAAAAATAGCACTGATACTACTACTACTACTACTACTATCAACACTAATGACAGTAAACGAGCCAATTTGATGATTGGTTTATCGTTGTAGTCAATACTAACTCGGCAATAGTGATAATATCAACACTAATGGCTCCACCACCACCACCCACCAGCAACAACAACAAACGAACGAATCTGATGGCTAGTGTATCGTTTGTTATATGGTCAATATTAACTAAACAACAACAATATTGACACCACCACAACCACCACAAATCGACACCACCACCATAATCAGCACTTCCCTCCATCACTACCACCCACAATAACAAAAAGAGCAAACGAATGATTTTGATGACTGGCTTATCGTTTGTTATGCGGTCAATATTAACAAGACAACAACAACAACAACAACAATGTTACAAGAACAACGGCAAATAAGAGAATTGATGGCTAGCGTATCGTTATGAGCTAGACACCAACACCACTCCCAAGAACGACAAGAATTTTGTCGTCTAATGGCTAGTGTTATATAGTCAATATTAGATAACGATCATACTGAATTGAACAGCATTGCTCATTTCTCTAGTTTGTTTTTTAAGACTACAATCGGTGTTAGTTGACCATTCAATAATCTGGTTTTGTTTTTTTACCCTGATTTTATCGTGGCTTTTCGTTTGATTTTCAATGCTTTGCATTCACTACACGCACACATATACCCACATACACAAACGCATAGGTGTATATGCATACCCACACATAGGCACATATAAATATGCATATATAATCAAACAAACATATGTACGCATACATATACACGTTCACATATGTATATTCACATATTCCAACGCACTCACATATACGTACACACACATATACGTACACACACACATACAAAAAATCGAGACATTCAGAAACACCACCATGCAGACCGATGCAAAAGCATAAATACACAATCATAAACACACACAATCATGTAAGCAAACACATACACAATTACACACATACGCATACAAATTTAAAACGCGTACATATATAAATACACATTTCCAGCCACACCCACTCACACAATTACACACAGTCACACAGTTTAGAAATATACACTATGCATACACAATTAAAATCACGCGCACTTATGCACACACAGATAATCAAAAACGCACGCACGCATTTAATCACACAAGCACACACCATACACACACCGGTATCAATTTGGTTGACTTGAACCCACTCCCATATTGCTGGCTTTGTAGCTAAATTAGGAATGACTAGTGTTACATTTTATGAATTTTGCTTTAAATGCAATTAATCACACACGCACACGCACACACACACACACACACACACGCACACACACACACACACACACACACACACACACACACACACACACACACACACAGTGACTCGGCGTCGCCTGGCGGACAGATTTACTGAACACCTCCGGGATATTCGTCTCGGTGGTAGTTCCCCTATCGCCCGCCACTTTGGTGCCCCTGGACATTCCGCACACCACCTCAAAGTCTGTGGCCTACTCCAATGCCACGGAACACCCGCCACTCTCCTCAGGGTCGAACAACGAACCATCTTCACCCTACGCACCCACACTCCCCCGGACTGAACTCCCCACCCTTATTCCTTTAGCCTTCGACTGCCCCCCTCCCCCCACACATATCCACCACTAACACACCCCTCCTTTTCACCGCCCACCCCACAAATAACAATACTAACACCTCCACCCCACACCCGACCACCCTTCCCCAACTAACATACTAACATCCCTCCATTCTTCTCCTCTCGCTCCTTATCACACGCACACACCCACCGGTACATATATACACGCGCTCACACTAAACACACACCCTACTACCACCACTAACCATCACCCTCACACATCCACCCCACCACCCCGCAACTAACATCACAACACCTCCCGACCCCAAGCACACGAACACACACACCCACTTACACCACCCACTCTACACGTAACTAACATCACTAACACCCCCAACCCTACGCACACGAACACACACACCCTCTTACACCACCCACTATACACACCCTACCACCACTGACCCCCACTCACACCCGCATTTAACCCTTTCTCCACCTCCAGTATACTAACACCCACTAACACCCCCTTCACCACACACACACACTAATCCAAACACGCACGCACACACCAGTACACTACACTCCCTCCATCGGCCTCCACACTCTTCTCTCCCCGCTCCATCCACACCCTTTCTCAAACACACACATCCCACTAACACCTCTACTAATACACACCCCCACTCCTCCTCACTCCAACTTTCACACCTACCCACCCTCTCCCCTGTCCACCGCACCTCCGCACACACTGACACACCGACTTTCTTCACTTACCATTCTACCCTACTGCTGCTATGCCTCTCTGACCACCTCCCCGCACACACAGACACACAACCCTCCTCCCACCTTGACCCTCTGACCACTTCCAGTTGCGCGCGCACCCCACATCTCCCCTCTTCCGACCAATCTCTTCACGGATTACACATATGTGAACCTTGATCCCGGGAATCCACCACATCCGAAGGATATTACTCAGCATTCCACCCCACCGTCTACGGAATTACCTTAACGACTCACCCACGGACATACACCCAAACAAATTTTTTCCCCACACGCCACCTACATCCACAACAATCATAAACACCACACACACACGTGCGTACCACCACATATTTACACATTCAGCCTCCGGAATCCTCTCCCCCCACCCCTCTATCCACACACGCACACACACTCCGACCCACACCCCACCTCACACACACACCTCTTCCTGAACATGCAACCCCGTTCTTCCTCCAATTCTTACTTTCACATACACACACACACAACGTACACCTACACACACACACCACCTTCAGCCCTCCCCGCTCAGACACCCCGTCTCCCTCTCCCCACTCCACCCGCCACCACCCCTACACTCTCCACATCCTTCCACAGCCTGTTTTACTCCATGTGTATTTTTAATTTTATTTTGATCATGCTTTTATATTTAATTTCATTTGTACCGTTTCCTCTCACCCCCTTTTTTCTATATGTCTCTCCACCACTCCCCTACACACCCTTGGAACTCTTTTCCCACACACTTTTCACCTGAAGAAGGGCTTATGCCCGAAACGTCGTTTCCCACCACCACCCCACTCTCAAGAGCGTGAAACTAATAAACTTTTGTTCGTACTGCCTCTCTGTTTTGTTGCCGTTCAATTTTTTACTATATATATATATATATATATATATATATATATACATATATATATATATACACATATATATACATATATATCAGAATATGTAAGGCAATTTATGTTGGAAGCCATGATTAAGTCAAAAATCCACCAAAGTCATTTAAAGAAAACCATTGATTTACTACTACTACTACTACTACTACTACTACTACTACTACTACTACTACTACTACTATTAAAGTACCAGTAATGCACTGTGTAATTGCTGGCCTTGTGCCAAAAGTAGAAACAATTATTATTATTATTTCTGGCAGTTTGTTCAATAAGGTTAGATATTTTGGTCTGTTGAGATTGTTTAGAAGCTTGAAACTAGCTGATTTAGAAACAATCTTGTGCTGTCCACGACCAGAGGTCGATCAGGCTAATTGTGTGTGCTTAAATCTTTATATTCTATATTTCTTTCTCCTCGCTTTTCTCTCACCCTCTAACCTCTTTCTTCCCCGCCTTCGTTTTTCCTTTCCTTACTTCCTATATATTTCACTTCCCTTCTCTCTTTTCCTTTACTTCCTATATAATTCACTCCTCCTCTTTCTCTTTTCCCTTACTTTCTATATACTTCACTTCCCCTCTCATTTTTTTCCCTTACTTCCATATATAATTCTCTTCCTCCTCTCTTTTTTCCCTTACTTCCTATATAATTCACTCCTCCCCTCTCTCTTGTCCCTTACTTCCTATATAATTCACTCATCCCTTCTCTCTTTTCCCTTACTCCCTTATTTCACTCCCCTTCTCTCTCTCTCGTAGCTAATCAATAGTATCTGTCTTATCTATTTTATCAACCAAATTTAACTTTTCAGGCTATATCAAGCCTAATTTCAATCTAACGCACCACGCTATTGAAAATCATAAACATCTAGTAGAAAGGAAAAACAATGAAACAACCAAAATAAATAAAATAATGCTTTCGAAAGTAGACACAAAGCAGTCCACATTTTTGTGTTTATAGCAAGGTTCATAAAATATAGCGCATAATAATTGTTTCTACTTTTGGCACAAGGCCAGGAATTATCCCAGTGGTACTTTATTTGATCAACCCCGTAAGGATGAAAGGCAAAGTTAACCTCGGCGGGATTTTAACTCAGATCATAAAGGGAGGTAACTCTATGCTTCAAAGCATGGCACCCGACCCTCTACCGATACTGCCAATCCACCGCCCTCAAGACTAGCAATTGTCGGTAAGGGGAAAATGGATTAAATTGATCCAAGTGCATTACTGGTACTTTATTTTATCAACCCCGTAAGGATGAAAGACAAAGATAAGCTTGGTAGTATTTGAACTCAGAATGTAAAGGTTTTAACTTCATGTCGCAAAACATGTTATCCGACTCTCTACTGATACTGCCAATCCACCGCACAAATAATAGAATATAATCGTTTCTGATTTAGGCGCAAGGCCAACAATTTTCGGGGAGGGGAAAGTGGATTAAATTGATCCGAGTGTGTTACTGGTAATTATTTTATCAACCCCGTAAGGATGAAAGGCAAAGTTAACCTCGGTGATATTTGAACTCCGATCATAAAGGGCCGTAACTCTATGCTGCAAAGAATGTTGTCCGATACTGCCAATCCGCTGCCCTCATTATATAATGCATAATAACGATTTCTAATTTATGATCAAGGTTATCAATTTTGTGCAAGAGGTAAGTCGATTAAATTGACCCCAGTATTTGACAGATACTTTATTTTATTGACCTCTGAAGGAAGAAAGGTGTAGTTGACCTTAGCCTGAGTTTAACTCAAAACAAAAATATCCAGAACAAATACTACGCATTTTTCTAATGTTCAAATGACTCTTCCAATCCACCACCCTCTATGTACGAAGGCAATCTCAAAAGTAAGGTCTCCAAAGCTATGGGGACGCAGAGAAGCTGTTCGTACGGCTATTGGCAACACTGTTGTGATTGGTGCTTCCTTCACTCCCAAACAAGCATGCTCGCGCTTCGCTGGGATGCTCAATCTTGGCTTGGCAGCCGTTGAAAATGGACCACCCGTTGAACGCTACCGCTAAGTGCGAAGTTCGCGCAGTTATTCGGTTTTTGAACGCAAAAGGCGTTGAACCGATTGAAATTCATCGCCAATCGACGGAAGTGTATGGACAGTCGTGCATTGATGTCAAAAACGTTCGCAAGTGGTGTAGAGAGTTTACAGCCGGTCGTATTGAAATTCACGACGAACAAAGGAGCGGGAGACCGTCAATTTCCGACGATTTTTCGACAATTTTTCCGTTAAAATCCTGTGGATGGTGCTTCGGGAAACCTCAGGAACCAAAATGCAGAGAGCATTCAGAGTGATCCGCCGATCTTTACGCATGTTTTCCTCAACCTTTGCGATTGTCTCGTCGGAAATTGACGGTCTCCCGCTTCTTTGTTCGTTGTGAATTTCAGTACGACCGGTTCTAAACTCTCTACGCCACTTGCGAACGTTTTTGACATCCATGCACGACTGTTCATACACTTCCATCAATTGGCGATGAATTTCAATCGGTTCAACGCCTTTTTTGCGTTAAAAAACCGAATAACTGCGCGAACTTCGAACTTGGTGGTAGCGTTCAACGGGAGCCCCATTCTCAACGGCTGCCAAGCCAAGATTGAGCATCCCAGCGAAGCACACGCATGCTTGTTTGGGAGTGAAGGAAGCACCAATCACAACAGTGTTGCCACAACCGTACAAACAGTTTCTCTGCGTCCTCATCGCTTTGGAGACCTTACTTTTGGGATTGCCCTCGTAGCATATAATAAAAGCAGTAGCGAACTAGCCCAAAATGAACATGTTGTAAGGTTTGTGGTTTTTCTCATGCGAGAAAAACCACAAAACCTTCCTGGTAAAGGAAACAAATAAATATTCTTAAAAAGACTCCAGTTGCATTTTCGATTTCATCTCTTTTCCTTATATATATATATATATATATATATATATATATATCGTCGAACTCTCTTTGCTCTTTTCCATATAAAGCTTGAATCTTTCGTTTCACACACACACACACTATAGCTGAGGGCCACGCATTTTTTGCTTAATACACTTTTTCAAATGTAGAGCAATCTAAACTGAAAATTGCATTAAGCACGAAACTCCTGGCTCTGGAGTCAATATTCAACATGATTCTCACATTTAAGAATTAAAATTCTAATGTAATGCTAGCGTGTAGTCCTGTGAAAATAGTGTAATCCGCTACGTGTAGTCCTATCTAACAGTTTCGGTTCACGGTCGATTATATCGATCATATGTACTTGAATTATGCTTTTTATCGATCACAGAAGGATAAAAGGCAATAGAATTTGAATCCAGAACATAAGGAGACGCAACTAAATACTGTAATGTATTTTCTCCAGTGTTAGATCAATTTTGTCCATATCTGCCTCTTCATATAAGGATTTCTAAATAAGGCCCAAGGTCAGAAATTTCAGAGGAGCGGTATCATAAAGAATTTTATTGATCCATATTCCTGATCATTGTTCAATTTACTGTAGCAGATGGCCACCACCCTCCTCCACCCACTGTACCTTTCATAATCAATTGTGTTCTGTTGTTGGGTGATTAGCTCTGTTCATTGGTGGGATTTGAATTTCTAGGTGAGATATGAACACAGCACACGGTGCCAGAACAAATACCATAAAATATTCTATTGGGTCATCCCATAGATTAATAATTGGCCAATTGCCTCCCTCGAGCTGCATGCGGTCCGTTTGGCTTTCTGAATCGCACGTCTAATTTCAAAATTGCTTTGCTTTTTTTTCTATTAGTGCGTCTCGCCTTATAATGATCCACATCGTATGCGACCCACTGCTCGAAGAAGGTTGCCCATGCCTTCCATAAATAACGCGGATTTTTCAATTGCATGCAATAAAAGTCGGAAAGTGAGGATAAACACTTGCATAAACTTGCTATAATAGTAGATATTAAATTCACCTGGACCCATTCTTAGTGTAAGATTTAAAAAGTGCAGTTTATCTTAATTTTTAAAACTAAAAGAAGTATAAAAATCTCTAATGATTGAAAAGATAAATTACTCAGTAGACCTTGATAAGATTCAGAACAACAAGACACTTAAATAAATAATTTTTAACATAAGGACAAGACCATAAATTTGTGAGGAATGTGTAATCGATTCAATGAAACCCAGCCGTTGCATAAGTCCGCGGCTCTGACTTCCAGGGGTGGAGGCGTATGAATATCAAACGTGTCTTAAAAATAAACTACCAAGTAGCCTTGATACAGAGTCTGAAAGCATCTTTGTTCCGTCTAGCGAAAATCATTTCTCGGTCCCAGGATACCTAGTACTGGTACTTATCTACTCTGGGGGATAAAATATAAAGTTGCCCCTGGTGGGATTATAACTCATAACGTAAAAGCCCTTACCAAATTCCGCAAGGTATTTCATTCAATGTTCTACCGATTAAGCACTATATCAAGTCTAAGAGCAAGTTATCAATAGAAACCTCATTGCAGTTATTATTAGCGCGGAAGTTACTTGTGGCTATAACATGTTAATAATAAAAAACAATCAAACGATCAAAGCAGCGAATTGGCCGAGTCATTAGAACGTCGGATAGAATACTTCATGATATTCATTCTGCCCTCTAATTTCAAAACTCACCTTTCTTTTCATCCGTCCAAGGTCGATAAAAAAGTACCATACAAGTACTGGGAGACGATTCTTCCCCTATATTTCTTTCTCTCTCTCTCGCTCTCTTGAAGTAATCGTCTATGTTCAGACATCGAGAGGCGATGAGATCCACAAGGTTTAAAATAAAAAGGCGCCAGAAACGCCATTTGAAACTACGGCGTTCCTAGGATTCCATCAAGAGCTATGAGTTCTTTTTCTTCTTTTCCTTTCTTTCTTTTTCTTTTCTTCTTTTCTGTCTTTTTCCTTTTCTTCTTTTCTGTCTTTTTCTTTTCTTCTGTTCCAAACACAAATACTTGGGTATTCGCATAGAGACATCACGGCAACAAGAATCTGACAATCGATCCCATAATCCTGCACAACCTTCCACAGTAGGTCCCGGGGAAAGCGGTTATATCTCTTTTCGAAATGTTCTGGTAGACCATCCACCGACTTCGTATTAAGAAGTCCTCCTCCACACATGCTACCAGGAACTCATCAGGGGTTCTTCTCTCTTCAGAGAGGTGCATCCTCGCTGATATCCTGAACCCGACCGATCACAACAGCATCTGCGGATGTAAATAAGGTGCACCTTGGAGCGGTGACTAATCTCTCAGAGGCTGAAGTCACAAGACCAGTTAAAGAGCTCAAACGTGACTAGGCTGCTGGGGAAGATGAAAACCGGCCCGAGATGTTAAAAGCCTTAGAGAAGGTATTCTCTTGCTGACTGTGTGCTGGGTGCCCTGGATATCTGGAAAGACACCTAAGCAATGTCAATCAGGAGTGATAATCCAAATTTTCAAAAAGGAAGACAAGAGAGATTGTTCCAATTATAGAGGGATCTCCTTGTTAAACATATATAGTCTATGCTAAGTGTCTGGCAAATAGATGTAATGAGATTGTTGAGTCCAAGCTAGCTGATGAACAGTGCGCTTTTCGCCCCGGACACAGCGCAGCCGACTAAATATTTACACTGCGGCCGATCGTAGAGAAATCGTGGGAGTTTTGAGCTACGAGGTCATACATAAAATCTGAACCGATGATAACTTTGATTAGTTTTTCCATGTAACCTAACGGGCGAGAGCCACAAACCAATACTCATTGTAGTCGTCCAAATGTAGCACAACAGATCCACTCTTTTCAGAGATTTAACATTTAACTTAATTTCTGCTTATAAATTAATCTGTTTATTTATAGATATCAATATTTCTGTCTTTGGATTTCATCTGTGCGGTTAGTTTTGATGATTTGCTGGACGTTACTCTCCATTCAAGGATGTAATATGAGGGAAATATGGTTCCCATTCTTTTTCTTCTTTTTCTTCTTTTTCTTCTTTTTCTTCTTTTTCTTCTTCTTGGGAATGTGGGGGCAGAGTCCTCAAACACTTATTCCAGTTGGTTGCCATGCTACTTGAAATAATTTTATGATTAGATTTGACGATGGAAGTTTATCAATAGATTCGATCCCAAATTTTCAAAGTAGCAGGAATTAATTCGGAAACCACCTGTGCCCTAAGAGACATACGTGAAACAATTATGGCCGAGGAACACACGAATCAACATGTCTTCAATGGAAATACAAACAAAACATTCCCGCGAACATTTTTAATGTTTGTTTGAAACTTTAACCACATTTATGTCTTAGATATCCGAAACCATACATTAGAGATGATATAAACTTAGTGCCAGCAGCAATCAATAGATCGCATGTTCAATCCTACTGCATCACGTTTTGGGTAGATGTCATTTACCATTGTCTCTGATCGAGAGAATGCTTTGTGAGTGAAACTGGGTAGACGGAAACTGTTTGGAATCCCGCCAGATGGACTGTTCAAATGCCCACATTCAATACATACTATGTCATGCTGAAATCCCCCTGAGAATTGTTAAGGGTACACGTGCTTCTAAAATATTAAGTTATATACGTGCGAATTGCATGAGCAGACTGTTCTGTTGATCGAACAACTGGAACACTCATCGTCGAAACCGATGGAGGTCCATTGCAGAAAGAGTTCGTTGGTTTTATTGGTGGTAATTAGTCTAAAGGTGATATTAGAGATAGTGCCGTAGCTGTATTGTAGCAAATCGATCAAACGTTTATATAGCTCCTTAGTTGGCTCAAAAATATATATGCTAAAATAGTTAACCTAATTAAATAGAGACTCCCTACGAGATATTGCTATTTTTATGCTGCAATGAAATGCTGGGTCAAACTGATATCATCTCTATACTCAACAAGACGCCACCACTAGCACAACCACCAACACTAGTACTACCACCCCTACTACTACCAGCACCGCCAGCACTACCACCCCCATTACTACCAGCACCCCACCACCTTTACCATTACAGCAACACAAGCAGCACAATCACCACCACTATCATCACCATCTTCACCAGCAATACAATCACACCAGCACCACCACCATCACTGCGCTACTATAACGACCAACACAACCAGCACTAATACTACGACCAACACAACCACTATTACTATCATCACAATCTTCACCAACACTACAATCACCACCTCCACCTCCACCACCACAGCAAACACAACCCAAACCTGGCAACTTAACGAGCGACAGACACCTGACGGATTTGATAGATTTTCCCAAAGCCATTGGTAGGGGGAACAGAGTGAAGTTGATAGATTGGAAAGTAAAAACACACAAAAAAAAAAAATGCAGGGAAAGAAAAATATAGACTGAGAAAAAGAGATTGAGTGAATGAAAGAATGAGAAAAAATAATGAGAAGAAAAATCTAGTGAGAAGAAACAGCCATGGTAGTGATAGTGGTAGCCGTAAAGGTGGTAGTTTTGGTGTTGTTGTTGTTGGTAATGCTATTGGTGAGTAAGTGGTGGTGGAAATTGCAAAAAGTAGTGATGGTGGTGGTAGAAGGTAAAGGTGGTAATGTTGTTGGTGTTGTTATTGTTGCTGTTGGTGGTGGTGGAAATCGCGCAAGGTATTGGTGTAGTGAAGATGATGGTAGGGGTGAAGATGGTAGTGGAATTTTCTAGCAGTTTTAATTACCTGGTGTTATTTCAAGCATTTGCTAATACAATTGGAAATTATCTGTGCATTTAGTTTCACAGGTGGTTATTACATTCCTTCACAGGCACACTTACCCACCCAACACTCACACTTTCTCTCTCACTCTTTTTTCACACACAGTCACACTGATTTACAGTCACACGCATGTACCATGTGTGAAAGTGGATACACACACGAATATATATTTCTTTATGTATACACACACACATGTATATATATATGTATATATATATATATATAAATATATGCACATATGTGTATATATACATACAATACACACACACAAACATATATATGTGTGTGTGTATTGTATGTATATACACATATATGTGCATATATTTACATATACATATGCATATATATATGTATGTATTTATGTATGCATGTATGAGTGTGTGTATGCATGTACATGTGTGTGTGTGTGCATTGACTAGATACACACACACCCATATTACGTTTATCTGCAAAATTACACGCCCTCATATATATATATATATATAGTGCACATACAAGAATACATTTTACACATGTATATATATGTAAGTACATGCATACGTGTGTAATGAAGTACCTATGTATGCATGTACATAATATATGTTCATACGAATTAAATGTGTGAGTAATGGATTCAAGCATTTATAGAGACTTACAGTTGGAAAGTCTCGCATCACCTTGTTTAATACACAGATTCACTTTACAAGTGGCTTTATCGATTATAAAACTGAACTCCGGTGTTTATATCAAGCTAATATTATGTTCGAAGCAGTGCTATTCTTGAAGTGGGGAATTAGAGAATACATTTCATATACGAACTTAACTTGGCGTTTGAGCTAACTCCCAGCGTTCTGGTAAATAAAATTCACAACTTGAAACATATTCAAGTCACACAGAAAGTGATTGTGACCACCTAAAGAATGACAGGTGCAGTAGCACATGCAATAGTAGATCTATAAGTACAAATATTCCCGTAAAAACTTACGAGTATATCTACCATGTATATATGAATATATATAAATAAATGTATATATTTCTGGCAGAGCTGTTTTGCTATAGAATGGGCCGCAGGTGGCGGATAGTAATACTGCCACCGGATATGATGGTTAGTTGCGATATGTGTGCTCCTGCCGGACGAATAAGAAGCCTCCGACCAACAAGGGGTAAAACTACCAGAAGAGATTGAGCAATGGGTGATACAGTTAGCTCCCAAGTAAACTCTCACAACCCAGTGATGTAGCTACTCACAAGCCCCTGGCTGTTAGGATGTGTTATGGAACGGATCCATTGAGATGGATGATTTGCCTCTTGAAACTTAGGCTGAAAGAAATGACTCTTTGGATGGTGCAAGTTTATGCGTCAAACAGAGAGCCCGAATACCGACCCATTCTTGATGAAGACATTGCAACATTAGATGTAGATAATACTGATTCATATATCCTAATATGAGACAGCAATGCACGTGTTGGCACTGAATAGCTAACATGGAAAGGAATGATTGGAAGGAACGGGATCTTGATCTGAATACGAGTGTAGAGACCTTATTAGACTTCTGCTCTAGTAATGAGCTCACTATTATAAACACATTCTTCCAGCACAAATACATCCATAAATACACATGGTATAAGGGGAATCTGGAACATAGATCAATGATTGATTATTGTTATTGTCTCTATTCTCTTCAATTGTGTGTTCTAGGTCCATATTAAGAGAGGAGATGAACTGTCAACTGTTCATCACCTAGTTATCTACAATCTGAGACAACCTAAAATCAAGAGAACTAAAGAGAAATGATATATCGTCCAGGTGTGTGAACGACATCTCATCTCTCTAAGATTATTAATTAAAACAGAAGGGCTTTCGATAACAAGGCTAATCTTTTATTAAATGATTCATTTAACAAAACACAACATAATAATTACATTCATAGGACATACCCTGCAAGCTAAACGGCAATGGCTTAATTCTTACATTCAAGAAGAGATATGAAAATGTCTTGGTCAAAAACAGGCGTTTTTACAAAGTACGTCCACGTGGCAGGACAAAGGCGACTGGAATTGAAACCCAAATCTCTTGAGTTTTACATTGGCGTCTCTTCTTTTAGACAAAGCCGAGATAAGGGAAGTAATTCGCTATTTTTTTGTGTTACCCACAGGTGGCGACACTGCGTTGCTATAGTCAACACATTGTCGCCATAGTTACTACAATCACCTCCAACCAGATTTTTAATAAAAATCGTAAAACAAACGATAGCATGGAGGAACTAGAAGTTGTAAATTGGTGCAAGAAAAATTCCTGTAGTATATAACAATGAAGCCAAAGCCTTACAAGGTACTCTTTACAAGTTGCTGAAACCGGTTTCAAAACGAACAATATAGAGGCGAAATAGGTTAATGCATGCAAGCATTACACAAAAAAATAAACAACAAATGCAATAATTATACGCATGCAGCAATAAATTCAAAATGCATTAAAAATACGATAGGCATTGAAAATGCCATAGGCAGTAAGGTTAAAAAATGCAATGAAAAATTATAATATGCCTTAAAAATACCATAGGCATTCAGGGTACAAAATGCAACAAGAAATTCAATATACAGTAAAAATATTTGCAAGAAAAAATAATACAATTCAGTAGTTTATAGTACTGTATAGCTTACGGGGCCAATGCACCTTTCGACCTGAACGGGTCGTATTTCTGTATGTTGGTGGTGGGGGTGACGAAGAAACAAGTGTATGTGGCGAAGAAAAAGAAGGGGGCATTTGTGGTTCAAGTGTCACTGTGTCAGTGTCCAGATTGGCTCGTTTGAGGCGATCAACGGAAATAGTTTCCCTGGACCCCCTAATGTCCACTGTGAAATGTTTCTCTGTACGAGCAAGCACACGATAGGGTCCAGAGTACGGCCGTGTGAGAAGGGGTCTCACAGCGTCGTCCCTAACGAACACATGTGTCCACAAGGCAATATCCCTTGGGACGGCAGTTTTTACAGTTTGCTTCCTAGTGTCCATCGGTGGTAAATCCTGGAAGTAAGAATGAAGCCGGGACACGTAGGAAGCGGGATCCTGCGAAGCAAGATCAACAGGAGCAAGCATTTGCCCCGGTAACGCAAGAGGAGTACCATAAATCAATTCGGCCGGGGAGAACCCAAGGTCCACCTTTATTGTCGACCGAATACCTAACAACACAATAGGCAGGTACTCACTCCAACGTGAAGAGTCCATTGAAGCCCTGAAAGAGGCTTTAAGCTGTCTGTGAAATCTTTCCACCATTCCGTTTGATGCTGGATGATATGCCGTGGTTCTTATGCGAGTAGCGCCAATAATTTCTGTTAATTCACGGAAGAGGTTCGATTCAAATTGACGACCGCGGTCCGTTGTTATGGTGGTTGGTACTCCAAAACGAGCGATCCATGCAGATACGAGGGTACGCGCTGTCGTTTCAGCAGTGATATGTCATAGGGATGGCTTCAGGCCAACGCGAAAAACGGTCAACGATCGTCAAAATATACGAATAACCACGACTAATCGGCCACGGGCCGACGATGTCCACGTGAATGTGACGAAATCTGGCATCAGGACAGGTGAAAGTTCCGAGAGGAGTTTTAACGTGCTTATGAACTTTTGACTTTTGGCAAGCGACACAGGAACGGCACCAAGCAGCAATGTCACGTCTCATATCAGGCCAGAAAAATCTGGCTGTTATGAGTTTTACCGAGGCTGTAGCTCCTGGGTGAGAAATGCCATGCAAAGCGAGAAATTCAGTTCGTCGATGACCAACTGGGACGAGAGGTCGTGGTGAGTCCAACGAGATATCACAAAGTATCTGTCCGTCAGCGGTTGATAAAGGAAGGTATTTCATATTGCAGTTAATGAACTCCGGTGATGTGCAATCCAATGATTCAAGCGAGGGTTGGTCACTGGCCATTTGACGCAAATCTATATCGTTAGACGACGAGATCGAAGCTATCGGGAGGCGAGACAATGCGTCTGCCGCAGTGTTCAAAGCACCCGGAATATGTTGAATATCATTGGTGTATTGGGAAACAAAATCCAGATGTCTAGTTTCCCTAGGCGAATATTTGTCAGATTTTGATCTTAAAGCGAAAATCAACGGTTTGTGATCTGTGAAAATAGTGAACGCTCTCTCCTCCAGAAGATGGGAGAAATGTTTCACAGATAAATAAATTTCTAAAAGCTCACGCCCGAAAGTACTATAACGATTTTCGGCAGGCTTTAGCTTTCTCGAAAATAATTCCAGTGGTTGTTGTAAACCATCGCACTTCTGTTGCAAGACTGCGCCCACGGCGGTATCCGACACATCAATACAGAGCGATAGCTCGGCGTTGGGTATTGGGTGGGCGAGCAAAGACGTGCTCGCTAACGCCTTTTTCACTTTTTTAAAATCCTCAAGCTGCGTTTTATTTAAGGAAATATCCATATTCTTACGCCGGCAATTTTTAAAAATTTCTGTCAACGAGAACAGCAAGTTGGAACAATTAGGTACGAATCGCCTATCAAAATTTACAAGGCCTAAGAATTGACGCAATTGTCGTAGTGAACTTGGCGGAGGCAAATCCGATACTGCCTTAACCTTCTCAGGAAGAGGTCGAATACCATCGGCGTCAATCAGATGGCCTAAAAATGTTAGTGAAGTCGAGCCGAAAACACACTTGGAAGCATTAATACGAACATTATATTTCTGTAAACGACGAAATACGAGACCCAGATGCTTTGAATGCTGCTCAGGAGAAGAACTAGCAATCAACACATCATCGATATACGTGTACACAAAATCCAGGCCCCGAGTAACATCATCCATAAATCGTTGGAAGGTACTAGCCGCATTTCTTAGCCCGAAAGGCATAGTAGGAACTCGAAAGATCCAAAAGGAGTGGCAATAGCAGTCTTCGGAATATCCTCCTTTTTAACCGGAATCTGATTATAAGCACGAATCAAATCGAGCTTAGAAAAAATTGTGCAACCTTGTAATGATGAAGCGAAATCCTGCAAATGCGGGATTGGATAACGGTCAGGCACAGTAATCACGTTTAAGCGTCGGTAGTCACCCGTCGGTCTCCAATCACCAGAAGATTTAAGTACCATATGTAGAGGCGATGCCCAAGGACTTGTGGAACGCCGAATTATTCCTAATTCCAGCAAGTGGTCGAATTCAGACCGTGCAGCTTTCAACTTCTCTGCAGATAATCTTCGAGGACGTGAGAAAACGGGTGGACCTGTAGTGGATATAAAGTGTTCAATCACATGATCCGGACTAGCAATTCGTAATCTTCCTTGCGTCAGCTGTGGGAATGATTTTAACAAACTGTGATACTGGTTGCCCACTTCAGCCAAGAAAAAATCAGGGCTTACTGTGGCGATCTCCGGCTTTGTAGCCTCGAACGATAGGCCTGTATTAGCATAAAAAAGTCGTTGTCTGCGGATGTCAATCGACAAGGAAAAATGGTGGAGAAAATCCGCTCCCAAAATGGCGTATGGCAAGTCGGCAATAGCAAACTTCCACTGCAATTCACGACGCAAATTTTTTAACTGAAGAGGAAGCGAAATTTGCCCGTACGTTCGAATGGCCGTGTGGTTGACTGCTTGTAAATTTATATTTGATTCAGATGGGGTTTTTTTGAGATAACTGACTGGCCAAATACTCAGCGACGCGCCAGTATCGACAAGGAAACATTTTTTCGACCGCGGGTCGTATACGAAAAGATGGCGGTCCGGTCGATTTTCCCAGAGTTCACTAGCCGCCCCTAGTGGCTCTGCTTTGCGTTTTCCGATCTCTTGTAATTACAGGGCGTGCGACAACGTTGTGCCCTACTACCGAAGTTAGCATAATACCAACAAAACGAAGAATTATTGTTGTCTGCGTTATAGTGCTGGCGATGAATAGAAGACGGCGGCGAACGGTACTCGTAGCGGTTTCGAGGAATAGCAGACGGAGGCGAACGGTACTCGTAGCGGTTTCGAAGAATAGCAGACGGAGGCGAACGGTACCTCAAACGTTGAGAAGGCTCTCTGTGTTGTACGGTCAAATCCTCCACTTTTTGGGTGAGCGCTTCGATCATCTCCAACAGTTTGCTGTCGGCCACAGAAGAATTGCGTGGGGGAACAGAAGAAGAAGCCACACAAGGATTATGCCGACTGCTGTTAGAGTCCACCTCTAGTATTCTATCCGCGGATGCGGCAAGTTGATCTAACGATTCCCTCTCCAAATTATTGACCAAGACCATCTGCGCACTTGGCGGTAAACGAGAGAAAAATAGTTGTTTGAGGAATGGGATGTCGCAAATAGGAGCTGGCGTCCTGTCACCCATTTGCGCATCATCTAACAATTCCCGAAAACGACTTTCCGCTGACTTGGTATTCCTCCGAATAATTTCCCCTTTCAACGAGCCATAAGTAACGTCTGCGGCTAAATTGGTTACCACATCCTTCACGGAATATGCCAACGACACAGGCAAGCCACTAACTAGTACCTTCAGTTTATGCTGTTCTTTGGTTTTGGTTAAATCAAAATAGCATTCAAGCTGCAAAAACCATAACTTGATGTCGCCTGCGAAGCACGGCAAATGATGCCCAAAGATTTGATGAATTTTTAAGGCCAAATTATTTCTTCGAAGCAGCTATGCGACCAAAAAATGACACTGGAATCCAAAATCTTATTCTCGCGAATTCAACTGAAATTCTTTTTGAAAATTCTCGCCGGCCAAAATAAAATTTGCATAATAAAAAAAATTATTTTCCATGAAAATTATTCGGTAAGAAAATCCCAAGATGGCTGATTGAAAAATGTGTTTGTGATGAAGAAGCCGTCATGTGGCACGATGCAGCCAATGAGATGGCTGGGATTGTAGAAGACAAGCTGTACGCGGGAAAACAAAATTTTTGAGTCTCCATTTTGTTATTTTAACAGAAGGTTGAAAGCAAAATTTTATATCCAGAGAAATCCCTTTTTTTTTTTTTTTTTTTTTTTTTTTTAAAGAGAGAAGTTGATGCAAAAGGAAAAATATTGTTCACTCAAAGACAAGACACCAAACAACAACGGGCCTGAATTCCATATATAATAAATATCAATGATATAAAATAAATATCATTGTTGATAAAACGCTGGATGAGTTGTGATAAATTTTTTTTGTTTTTATCTAACTATACTTGCAAGGCAGGTCAGAAGGAGATACAATTCAGCAATACAGAAGAATTTTAAACACAAAAGAATTTTAAAAGTTGTTCTTAGTCGGGGTCACCAATAAAGAGAAATGATATATCGTCCAGGTGTGTGAACGACATCTCATCTCTCTAAGATTATTAATTAAAACAGAAGGGCTTTCGATAACAAGGCTAATCTTTTATTAAATGATTCATTTAACAAAACACAACATAATAATTACATTCATAGGACATACCCTGCAAGCTAAACGGCAATGGCTTAATTCTTACATTCAAGAAGAGATATGAAAATGTCTTGGTCAAAAACAGGCGTTTTTACAAAGTACGTCCAAGTGGCAGGACAAAGGCGACTGGAATTGAAACCCAAATCTCTTGAGTTTTACATTGGCGTCTCTTCTTTTAGAGAACGCCGAGATAAGGGAAGTAATTCGCTATTTTTTTGTATTACCCACAGGTGGTGACACTGCGTTGCTATAGTCAACACACTGTCGCCATAGTTACTACAGAACTAACACAATTTGTCGGTCTAGCTCGACCTAGAATATAAACTGTGAAACACTGGCTGTTATGGAAGTCAGGAACAAGTTTGCGGGTACTATTGCATCCAAATATAGAGAACTCTCTGAGCAAACTGACGACCTTGAAGTAGAGAGGAAACTGTTCAAAACATCTGCTGATGTAGTACACGAGGTGTATGTGGGAGCGATGACTAACCTCTCGGACGCTGAGGTCACGAGAGCAATTAATGAGCTCAAATGTGGCAAGGCCGCTGGGGTAGATGAAATTTGGCTCGAGATGTTAAACGCTTTCAATAGAGAATGTATTCTCTGGCTGACTTGTGTGTGCTGGTTGCCCTGAATTTCTTGAAAGACACCCCCGTAATGACAATCGAGAGTGATAATAGCAATTAAAATAAAAAAGAGCCAATAGATCTACACTAATTATAGAGGGGTATCTTTTTTAAGCTTTCGCGGTAAAGTCTAGGCTAAGTGTCTGACAAATAGATGTAGTGTGATTATCGAGTCCAAGTTAGCTGACGAACAGTGTGGCTTTTGTCCCGAACACAGCACCATGCAGTCGGCCAAATATTCACACTGCAGCAAGCCTTTGTGAAATCGTTGAAGTATTGTCAAGTAGTGTATTCTTGATTCGTTAACCCTCAAAAGGGCATACAACCACGAGCCAGGGGATCTATTGTGGAAGCTTCAGTAGGACCTACTGTGGAGGCTTTAGTAGGAGGATGGACAGCTTCTTGTTGCCCTGAAGTCTTTATATGAATGCCCAGTATTGGTATTTGCATAAATAGTGCTTTATCGAAACCATTTAATATGGATATCGTACTCCACCAAGAGTGCGTACTGTCACCTATCCTGTTCATTATCTTCATGGACAAGATTGACTTGCGCAGTCGGATTGGAACTGATATTGAGACAGATGGGTGTAGGATCAGTCGGCTTGATTTTGCAGACGACATGGTACTACTTAACTCGCTAGACGTTAATCTCCGACATGCACTTGATAGGCTTGCTGCTGTGTGCTGCGCACCAAGAATGGAAATAGTGCTGCAAATACTGAGACGCTTTTCCTCTCAAAGAAGCCTGCACATTGCACTCTACTTATGAATGTAATTCACTGAAGCGAGTGGAGAAGTTCAAGTATCTTGGGGCGCTGTTCACGAGTGCATTAGCTGGTAGAGTAATGCACCAGCTTCAACATTTGTTCATCAGAAAAAGGGAGGTAGGTGTAAAACAAAACTCGTTATCTTCAATTCGGTATTCATGCCAACCCTTATCTTACGTAATGACCGAAAGAGTATATTCCCGAACGCAAGCGACTGAAATGGGGTTCCTCTGATGGGTCGCTGGAGTACTCGATAGACTTCGTAGCCCAGAGATCAGAGTGTCACTCTAGATAGAGCTGCTACTTCTCGGAATTGAGAGGTCACAGCACCGATACTACGGGCATGTGGCCAGAATGTCTAAGGAAAGAATCACTGGATAGATTTCATGGGCAAAACCAACAGGCTGGAGACCCTGAAGTAGACCCCAAGCAACATGGTTAGATAACATCCATAAGCTTGACTGGTTCCATTTTGAGATTCAGCCGGATCAATTGGAGGCAGTTGTTTCTGAAAGGTCTTGTTAGATGGATTGATTGAGGATTCTAAGAAAAAGCTCAATGCTGCGAACCCGCATTTTTCCTATTTGTAGCTTAGCTGGCATTATTTGTTAGTTCTTCAATTCAATCAGACTCACTTTTTCTGTTATAGTGTTTTGGGAAAAATTTGATTTTGTGACGGTATTGTGATATTTTCTCTCCGACATTTTCTTTAAAGAATCACTGTGACGTGTTTGTTAAACTAATATGTTAGCTTATAATCAGTGCTCACAGAACAGTTAACTATACGTTAAATTAAAAATATTCAGAGTTACGAGTCTACATGATAACTATGTAACAAAGTTACACAACTTAGCAATTTCACAAAAAAAAAAAGATATGTGAAAATACCCATGGGAGCTATACACGTAATTGTATGTATATGTCTATATATCTATGAAAAAAAGCAATGGCGTTTACAAAACTAGTCCAAATTTCATGGCTTTCTTATTTTTAATTCTTGTAACGGGAATGTACGCACACACACACACACACACACACACACACACACACACACACACACACACACACACACACACACACACACACACACACACACACACACACACACACGCGCACACACACACACAGACACACACACACACACACACACACACACACACACACACACACACACACACACACACATACACACACACACACACACACACATATTTATATATATATATATACCTAATTACACGCACACACATATAATACATACATACACACACACACAAATATATATATATATATATATATATATATATATATATATATACAGAGAGAGAGAGAGAGAGAGAGAGAGAGAGAGAGATACATACATACATACATACGCATCATGTGCTGAAAGTGGTTTGCGCCCAAATCTTCAAATCACACACGCACAAGCATGCGCTCATACACGTACACACAGAGCCTATAGCAAAACAGTAAATTAAGTAAATTTACTTTTCCTTTATTCTTGGAAGAGTTCATTAATTAATTTGTGCTCGTAAAAGTACTACTGCCACCTGTATCATCCGCGTCACTACGACCATTGCCATGAATAACATCTGCGCCTCTTCGCTATCACCTCTATTGTCCCCATGACCTTCACTAGCCCTATTAACACAATCACCACTATCATCAACACCACCAGTATCACCACTGTGACTACCATTACCTCTACTATTAATCTCACAAAATTAGACGCAACAATCATTATTACTAGCATAGTTACGTCCCTTTACGATCTGAGTTCAAATCCCACCGAGGTTGACTTTGCCTTTCATCCTTACGAGGTCGATAAAATAAAGTACCAGTAATGCACTGAGGTAATTGCTGGCCTTGTGCCTAAAGTAGAAACAATTATTACTATCACTACCATAAACTCGACTACCAACACCCACCCAAGCCCAACCTACCAACCATTTTTAGTAGTAGTGTTGAAAGTAGTGTTTGCAGTGGTATTATTACAAATAGTGTTGGTGACAGTAGTAGTAGTAGTAGTAGTAGTAGTAGTAGTAGTAGTAGTAGTGTGTATTATTAACGGTAGTGGTGGTATTATTAATATTAGTGGTAGCAGTTTTATTGTCATTAGTGGTGATCGTCCTATTAGTAGTAGGATCGATAAAATACGATTCAAGTAATAGAGTTGATAGTAATCAACTATTATCCTCCCCACTCAAAATGTGATGCCTTGAGGCTGTGTTGTATCCGCCCGTGTAGCAACCGAGATGATGTTGATGTGTTAAAAATCAGAATTAGTTCTTCAGAATGGATGAAGAATTATGCATTTTGAAATAAATTCTCAAAAATGTCAGTTTTGCCTTTCTGTTGCCTTCAGGATTATGATGATGGATTCTTTGTTGGTCCTTCTTCTCAATCAACGTATATGTGGCTGAGTGTTTTCACAAACACGTGCACCCTTAATGTAAGTCCCAGGCGGTATTTACGCTGCAATCCATCCGACAGGCTTCAGTATAATTTCTATCTGATTTCACTAAAGATATAGGTTGACCCGTGGCTCAGATAAACACATTTGCCCATGTTACCACACCATCGGATGTAGCCCTGGATCTCATCATTTCCAAGCGAACGTTTTAATTCATGGCTGCTTCCTCTTCGTACCGGTCACCGTCGAGAGCTCAGGCGACCTTGGACACCGTACTGCCGAGCTCTTCTGTAAAATAATAACGTTAGCCGTCCGTCTGAGGAATGAGCCCCGCGAAGAGAGGTAGTAGTTGCAGCGGGTGTCACTGGCTATTGTCCACGGAAATGCCTTTGCAGTTTTGTCTGTGGGGTGCAACCGAAACATCAACTCACCCTAGGCTCAGAGCCTATCACCCTATCCCGTTCCTCTTTTCTTCCGTGGCCTAATAGTCCCCTTTCCCTCTTTTTCATCTCATTTATGGAATTAATAGCCCATATTTTGACATTGAGTTCAATCAGTCTGTTAAGTCTCATAATTCAACATCGTTAAAATGTATGCCAGCTATATTTGATTCAATCAATCGGCTGTAGGAGACTTTATACCACATAAAGATATAAACAGCAACGTTTTAATGTTTCAAGATTGAGGATGAGTAAATTTCCCTTACCTATTAAAACAAGAACACGAAGTCAAGTACACATAGTTCATTGGTTTACTAATAAATCGTTGGAGCGACAGACAAAATACCCAGCAGTATGTTTTATAATTCTCTGCATTCTGCGTTCAAATTCTCTCAAGGTCAACTCTGACTTCCTTTCTTTCGGGGTCAATAAAATAAAGTACCAACTCAGAGTTACGGATTAGTGGATGACGGTGAGAGTTCGGCTTTTCCGTGTTCGAACACATTGCACCTGTCATGTGGATCATATGAGTTAACTATTCGACTCACTTATACATTACAAAAACCTCACCTCTACCGAAAAAATAAAACATTTATGTATTTGTTAGATTGTTGGATGACTTATATTTTCCAGCTCTTTGTGTTCGAAATAAAGTCCCTCTATAGCTTTCTTTCGTTGTAGAATTAATCCATTGCTCGGTTCTAGACCATCACTTTGTCCTTGTGTAACTTTAGGAGAGTAATTCTGTTGAAAGCATTCGAGCCAAGTATTCGGCTTAATAATATTTTCTTCTCTCCCATTTACCAATCTCAGCTGCTCAGAGAAGAGTCAAGATCACTGACTTTCTGTTCATGACTAAATAGAAAAGAAAACAACTACAAAATCTCTTTAACAGAATACGAGCCACAAATATCTCAATCAGTTTTCCATTCTAACGCTGGCGAAAGATGCAAATCTCGGCTAGAATATCGATGATGTCGTGACAAAATATTACAATTGTTTTTATAGTAACAATTACATGCCCATTTGCTATAACTCCTATTATAAAGGCGTTCAACTTTGTAGTGTTTTTGGAAGTCAATATTCCCTTCTCAAACATTACAGCCACCCAACAACAACACAAATAAGGATTCCAGCATATATATATATATATATACCATTCTATTTTATATCAATGTGAACTGCTATTTTTAATGGCCATCTTTTCACCCCTTGATAATTTGTGTGTGAGACACGTTGGCTGAAAGCTTCTGACAGGAACGAAAAGATTGATTCCTTTTAGCTTCCCGTCCCCATGTAAAATTTGTAAATCAGTGGCGAGTTGAGAGATAGAGTCCTATCGGGTGCCAGTTGCTAATAGCTTTACCGTGTCAGTCGTCACAAACAGTCATGGCCGACATAGACTGGTCTTAGGATTCTGTCGGTCGATTGGTTATTGATTAGGCGATACCCGCTGATGAAGCCACATAAGCCGATTGTGCATTGTTGAATAATATATGCAGACAGATCGTGCAGTGCACCTTACTGCTGCATTAGTCCGGCAGAAACTCGAGTCCGTGAACATTATAGGCACCCGTTTTACATGTGTTGTGTTGAAGCTAATAACTTTGTGTATACTCTGGGAATGTATCTTACATTGCCCATGGAATGCGCTGAGATACAATCGGTACTGGCATTGATAAATATGCTGGGTCCGTCAACCCTTACTATATATATATATATATATATGTAAAAGGTAAATAGAAATAACAACACAATCGGTACAGTATATGGAAGGGATATATTAGGTTAACGCTTGATGTAACAGGAAGAGGGTCTTAACGTTTCGGACGCTAGTCCTTCATCAGAAGAAAGAATGTGAAATAAGATAGATTGAGGGGACGGGTGGGTTGGAATAGGAAAAAAGGTCTTTAGATAAAAATAACAGCTCCATTCATGTTGATATCTCTTATGAACTAAAATCAATTTCACTTATTTTATTAAGTTATACGAAACAGTCTGCAGACCTGCCAACCTCAAAATATCCAAACGAGAAGGACCCTGAAAAAAAAAGAGCCCCCAAACGGGGAGAAATGAGGCAAGATAGGAAGTATTTACATAATGAAAGTGATACCCATTTTCACAAGAGAAACATCTCTCACCTACCCAAAAGTGGGCGGGACATCTCCCCGTCGGAAGGAGAGAATTGACAGGTCTGAGTATGTCACGTATATATAATAGCCAAATGTCATGTGTAATGTCACTTGACAAAAATATATATTAAATATGTGCTATAAAACCAATGCGAAATACAGCAAAACTGAAAATAAAATAAACGGCACTTTCGAATAAAAATACCCTACATAGTTTTTGTTACATCGTATTTCAGAATTTCTTTGCCACTCTCTCCATCAGAAATGCATTGATTAGGCAGTCTGAAACCTGTAACTAACGATACTATTGTTCATTAAATGTGATTGTG
>OZ024743.1:293825586-293835586 GCA_964016885.1 Eledone cirrhosa
ACTAACCATGGGCTAATCAAAAGCAATATTGATAGCAGCAAAAAAGACAACCAGCAATAGCAATAGTAACATCAACTACGAGGGAAATTGTAGTTGGTAACGAAACCTATTAGAGATAGCATTCAAAGATCACATCACTCCAGCCACACCATGCCATCTGAAGGGACTGGTTGAACAATGCAAGCCCACAATTATAAAACAGACAAGATGGCCATTGAGGTAACACCTTGAAGCATCGACTACAACGAAAACAAGCTGCAATAGCCACAGCAGCAACAAGAACAGCAATAGCACACTCGTGCGGCAAAAAATAATGTCACAGTATGTGATTGGCTGTCAAATGCCTGAAGGTACTTGAAAACTGAACAATGATGAATGGAGTTTATTCAATAGTTGACAGTAGGGAGATTCAAGTGAACATTCGAGAAGACAAAAACGTAACAAAACAAACAATATAATAACAAAAAAAAAACAAAAACAAAAAAATGAAAAGTGATTTTAAAATTTCTCTCCAATTCCTAGATTGAATATTTTGAAATTTATGTCATATTGTTTTTGGTTGTCGATTATGCAATTAACTGATGGAAACCACTATGATGATCATCATCAATAAACACTATCATCATCACCAACTAAACCATTATCATCATCCCCATTGCTAAAGAAATCACCAACATCATCCACACCACCTACAATACAGTTACCACATACCTACTATCAAACCATACCATTACCTACACACTATCATAATTACCAACAACCACCACCACAGCTGACATCATGGGTACCAAAATTACACTATCACTCCCCAAATCACACCATCTCGATCACCCCCTACCACATATTTCCACTATCTATCTATCTATCTATATCTATCTATCTATCTATCTATCTATCTATCTATCTATCTATCTACACTTTTTTTCGGGGGTGTGTGCGAACCCCCAAGGCGCCTCCTCTCTATTGAGGACTTTGTTATAAATTTTATTTTTTGTTATATTTTATTTTATTTTTATATATTGTTATTGCCTCCTCCTTATTGAGGACGCCTTGTTTTGTAAACTCCTCCCATTGTACTTGTCCCACTTTTGATGCCCTGGTGGCAAATAAAAGAAACATATCTATCTATCTATCTATCTATCTATCTATCTATCTATCTATCTGTCTGTCTACCGATGTGTTTGTTTATTCACTTTTATCTGGCAATGAAGTCTAGTATTTTGTTGCTGCTTAACCACGAAGGGAAAAGCAATGACTCTTTTCAGGGCCTCTATAATTGCTGGAAGGGAAGAAGGAAGGTATTCATAAACCGGTGACTTGATCTGAATCAGCATGCAACAGGGTAGATACTGAAACAATTAAAAATAGAAGCGATGTATATGGTTAAAATATTTTTAATTAAATATTTTGTATGCTCTCGTGATTCGGGCGTTCGGTTCACAATCATAACGCCATAATTTCGATTTCCAAATCGGGCGAAAGGTTGTTCATTTGGTTTCAGATTGCTCTAGTTCAATCAGTTAAAATGAGTACCAATGGCAGTTGGGAGCTAGCCCAGCGACCGATTTTGGAAATCTTGTTCTTTAGGGAGTCATTTAATGGGGATAACCTCTGGGTTTTGACCAACGTGTGTAAACATGGATAAACGGAGCCAAAATGATAACTCTAATTCTTAAATATTTTATTTGTGAAAGAAAAATTTACCACTTCCCTAAAAACTCCAGAGTGCATGTTTGATACTTGTCATTATTTTGTGAGCACACAGCACCCCTACTATGTAGCTACTGTTTATATTAAAAATACTGCTTTGCACGCTGCTAACCCCATACACACACATACACCCACCACCACCACCACACCAGCCACCTCGCGGGTCTCTTTCCTCAGGCGGCTGCTATCGATCTGATTTTATGAACATAGTGCAAGACATTTTGTTCCCCTCTGTAACGACTCTACCAGTTACCTTACCCTTGGATATGCTAACAGCGAATTTCTCCTCTCTCTCTATAATTTTGTGTTTATTAATTGCGCCTCTCTCTCTCTCTCTCTCTACATATATAATTTTCATTTTTCCTTTCAAACCATCCTTTCTATTTAATCGTCTTTCATAGTTTCTTTCATGCATTTTTTCTCACTATATTAACAAATTCTTCAACTCTATGTCCTATTTTCTTTGTTTATCTATTCTTCTATTAATATTTCTCTCCATGTCATTCTCTATCACTCTCTTTCACTCATTGTCTCTTTATACCAACTTCTCTCCCACATCGATAGCATTTTCTATTTTCTTTCAGATCAATTATTTCCCCTTTTTTGTTTATTAAAAGAAAAAGAAATAAATATTCTGCCTTCAGACTTCTTCAGAATCATTAATTACGATGACAATAACGTATCCTTCATCAATTATTACACACACAAACACACACACACACACACACATTACACGGATGCGTTTGAGTTATTTTATGTATTTAGGATTTTTCGTTTTTCCTTATTAATCCTTTTTGATTAGTTTGGAACATTATCGTTCCTAAATCCATTAGCCCATTAAGAATTCAAGACCTCCTCGGCCTCAAAATCAGAATGAAATGACGGTCGAACCGTCGTGTCATTCGTGCGATTTGCAGTAGGTTATAAAGCAGTCATGGGCAAACTGTGGCCCGTTTGGCTTTTTGCATGGCACGCCTAATTTCAAAATTGTCTTAAAGTTTTTAATAGTGCGGTCCATCTTATAATGAACCACATCATATGCGGCTCAATGCTCGAAAAAAGTTGCCCGTGCCTGTTATAAAGGATCATAGAAATACTGATGTCTTGAAAGGCCAATGGAAGTGTAGATTTAGGAACGATATTGTTTAAATATAAAGAAACGATAAGGGAATATGAAAAATACTTAATAAAACAAATACACTTAACGCAAATACACTTCCCTTCATCCACCAGGTTCCATATGACCTCCAACCTAGCACACTAACCGCATTTATCTCAGCATAGTTCTTTCCACTGATACGAAAGCATTGTAGTGTGGCTTTAATAATATTTTGAATAAAAAAAATATTTTTAATATATGATTAATTTCTCTGTTCAAAAACACATTTTGTTTCATTAAATGTCTTACAAAAAATTCAGATGATAGGGATTTTTCGTAAGATTTAGATATGGGTTGTGTTGAAATAATCCTAGGAACCACTGGTCAACTTCAAAAAAGGCATCACTACATTCTATAAAGTAATGCTGGGTGTATTGTCTGTTCTGTGAATTGAACTCACAAATCCACGAAAGTGAATTCACAATTGTGAGGTTGTGAGTTCAATTCGCAGATCAGGCAATACATTGTATCCCTGAGAAAAAAAAAAAAAACACTTTATTTCTCCTTGCTCCAGTTCACTCAGCTGTAGAAGTGGGTTGCGACATCATTGGTTCCAAAGTGTATCGGCCTTTGACTTTCCCTGGGACAACAGTGATGGTGTGGAGAGGGGAGACATATATGCATGGACGACTGGTGGTTTTCCAAAAAACCACCTTACCCGGTTTTGTGCCTTGGAGAGGAAATTTCTGGGAGCAAAAGCCATGGTCATTCGTGACCGAAGGGGTTCTTTACTTGTTACCTTTACATTATATAAATAGCAGTCAGATTCCCTCTATAACCACACCATGCAGTTTTGAACATGTAACGTCGTTGGATGATTTATTCCGAGGTACACTGTATCTAAAAATATAAGGGATGGTTAAGAATGCATTGTTTTTTAATCTATAATTGCGTGATCAGAGCCTAAAGTACAGCTGCGATATTCGTGAGCCTATCAGTGCACATTCACGTGACCGTATGACCTGCTAGAAATAGTAATCTAATCTTCTCAGACCACACCCATTGATTTTAAAAAGTAGCACCTTGCATAATATAGTCCAGGATACATTATGATCATAAGAAAAAAATGTGGCGGGCATGACTTAGTAATAGGTAAATTTAATCAAGTTTAATCTCGGCAACAACAACAGTGCTCGAGCCAATTATGCCCATCTCTTTGCGCCGATGCTTCCCAAACTTATTTTCTCGCGGAACTCTTATATGATTTTAGAAAAAATCATGCATCTCATACTAAAACTTTACGGTTAATTCCTAACGACACTAATTTCAATAACCCTTTAAATGAAGCAAAGGTTACTTCTGAGGAAGTTGAATTCATTACAAAAAGAAAAGAATCATTGGGATGAGCATGGGTTGTATTACTTTTCATTCTGAGCATGCTCAATCAGGAGTGATCTGTGGCTAAACAACCAATGCTCTCACTATATATATATATATATATATATGAATGAAGTATTTCCGTCGGAAAGGTACAGGAAAAAAGAGTGCTCTATGTAGGCTACAGAGCTTATTAGTTATGTAATAAACAATATAAGATAATTATTTCATTTACCAGTGGTTTCTTGAATGCAGATATTTATATCTGTCTTCAGTCGTCAGAATGAATAAATCTATTTATTCATTCTGACGACTGAAGACAGATATACATATCTGCCTTCAACAAGAAACCACTGGTGAATGAAATAATTATCTTATGTTGTTTATTACATAACTATATATATATATATATATGAAATTAGGATTTTATTTCTCGCCCTAGCACAGTTGCTACATAAATGAAAGTATCCATACGTACACACACGCACATATATATGATGGCTGCAAACTCTGCTAAGAGTACTGCAATCGCTTGTCAGATTATAGAATTTGGTGCACCTTTAGGCTACGGCTAGCTTGTCAACATCATCGGATGCTTCCGAAGCCGCAGGTTTTTCTTCAGAGTTTCCATCTCCTAGAAAGGCGTTGTGATACCAACTGGAGGCCTTTCACTCCCAGGTAAAAAAAAAAACTATTTGGATGGTCGTTGACTCTGCTGAGTTCCTTTGCCCTTTGTAAGCTTGGTTGGGTTGCTGGTTTAGTCGCCGATGGCCAGATCACGAGACAGGTTGAACTGGGTTACATATTATCAGTACCACTCGATAGCGACCTGACATATATATATATATATATATATATATATATATATATATATATATATATATATATATATATATATAAACATATATACGTATGGGTTATATCGAATATTATTAATAATATTCGATTCATTTGTAAACAAACGGCCCGATTAAAGCTGTGCCGTGCCGATGACAAATCGTCATCCGTTTGTTCAACACTGACCGTTTTTTTACAGATGAATCAATATTATTGGTGGATTGGTAGTTTCGGTAGAGGGTCGGACGCCATGTTTTGACGCATAGAGTTACAGCCCTTGCCATTCTGAGTTCAAATCCCACCGAGGTTAACTTTGTCTTTCATCCTACGGGGTTGATATATTAATATAATCGAGTTTTCCCTCTTCAAATTGCTGGCCTTGTGCCAAAAGTAGAAACAATTATTAATATTTGATATAACCCATACGTTGGTATGTATATGTACATATGGGTGTGTGTGTCTATGTGTATGTATATGTGTGTACGTATGCATACTTACACACACACACACACACACACACACACACACACACACACACACACACACACACACATATATACATATAATTTCTTAGTAAACTCACCTGTTTTGGGACAGATATAATTTAGTGTCAAGAGGTTAAGCTACATATGTCCGCTAAGATATTTTCAATAAAGATTGTTTCAAATATCATTTATTTTATAGATCTATTATATATATATGCTACTATCTACAGCGGTAATGATTACCTGTCACTTCAAGTCTGCTATAACTGTCCATTCAAGAGGATGTCCATGCGTGATTTTGCTTCTTAAAGTTGATGAGTCTGCAAAAGCAGACAGGTAAAACGGTAGGTGCTGGCTGTTGTGGTTAGCGAAGAAAATCTCTCTCTCTCTCTATATATATATATATATAATATATATATAATATATATATATATATATATATGTAACTAATAGAAAAAATAGTGACATGGCATGGCATTGGGTGAGAAAAAAAAACCCCGTAAAAACAAAAGAATTTGAAGAGAGGTTTATAGAAATGATGTTAATAGATTCAGAGCTTAGTTGACTTGTATAGTCGAATAGCAGCTTTCTGTAGTATAAGGGTGATTCAGAGATATTTGACTTTCCATTGATCTGCACCAATTCCTGTTTTTGTTTTGTTTTAACTAATGATGACTTAATAATATAGCTAGATAGCCAGATGAATAAATAGACAGAGATGGACGTACACAAATACATACACATGCTCCAGCAAACCTTCACACACACAGGCGCATACACACGCAGCTATAAGTATATATATTTGATGGTGCATTGTTGCATATATATTCATATCACCAACGCTATGTAGATAAAATCTTACAATTTACTGTTTCCGCGCTCTAGCTACATCTCTTTCATTAACTGTTTTCGATCGGTGATCCCCTTTCTCTTTTTCCCTTTTCTTTCTCTCCTTCCCCACTTTTATTTTTATGTGCCTCTATTTCTCTTTCACTCTTCTTTGCCGATAATCTAATCTTCCTCTCTTCGGGTGCCCCTACCATTTTTCACTTCTTGTTTGGCTTTTCGCTACCACTTTCATTTCCTGTTTGGGCTGCTCCTGCTATGTTGATTTCGTGTTGTCTTCGCACTGCCTGAGACCGCAATACTTTCCCAGCAACGACAACTGTTTATTTCATTAAACGTCATGGAATGGCTCTTCCAGCGCATCTCCCTTACCATCCTCCGGCGAAACGCATTCTCCATTCTGTCCGCCGAGGCTGTGGGGTAGCCAGCACGTGGGACCCCATTTGCTCACAATGCAGAGAGATGGGGAGGGTGAGAGAGATGGAGGCGATGACAGTGGGAGTTTGGTTCTTCCGTGTTCGGACACATTTGCGAAACTCTAGGTTTTATGAAACAATTGTACCATAAATTAAATGTTACCATTATGCCCTAGTTACACACACTGTTCTTCTTAGTTAAAAGACATTAACGCTTAATTTTTCTTTTAGTTTAGTTAACTTAAGTCGTTAAATATTATTGTTTAATTCTTCATTACTTATTTTCTGTCTTATTATTTTTCGTTCTATGTCTTTTTAGTGTTTGTTGTGTTTATCCCAGGTGTATATTTCATAGCTATGGTCTTAGTTACACTATTCTATTATTTAAAGTACGGAATCTGTGTTTGAAATCTGTACAACAGTTAATGAAAGTGATGTATATGTCAGTCCCCTTTGCATACGTTGCCTGATTGTGCAGTTATGTATATAATATCCATATCCATACACATATAAATATATACGTATATATATATATATATATATATATATATATATATATATATAATATTAAGGATACTATTTATGGTTATGTATATTTTAAACTTTTTATAGTTATGTATATTTTAAACCCTAAACAGTGAAGGTCAGTAATTTATTACTACCTTATTACCAGTAAGACAAATACCTCAATGTAATAACAACAGTTGTTCTACAGAGCAGTTATATAGAATTCACAAGTATCAAAGCTATGTTCAAAGCATTTATTCACTTACAATTGTTTCATCCAAACCTAGGCTTGAAGTCTTCGGAGCATTTTTCAATGTTTGTACATATACTTGACCTCCTTTCCAACGCAAGAGACATACAGATACATATATATATGTTGATGTACAGTGGAGTGACATATATTATACTATACTATCTTTGTACAGAAATTCAAATTCAAAATCAAAATCAAAATCAAAATTAAAATACATTCGGCAGATAACGCAGATAATGCAAGAGGTTAGTTTCATAGTCAGATCTAGTATGTAGTGTATGCGTTAGTTACACATGCAGCATGCAAGTGTGTCTCATTTATATACGATTATTGTGTGGCAAGGTTTAAACATGTAATGCAAGCACTTTAAGCGGGTAAGCAAGAGTATTATGGTGGTTGTAGTGGTAGGGTATTTTTTGTATAGATAAAAAAAAGTATGTATGCTGAAAAAGAAAAAGAAGAAGAAAAAGAAAGTTATAGTTTTCGTATCCACCACCATTTTCACATTCAGGAATAGGAAGATATAGTTTTTACATCAATCACATAAGTTACGATGATTCCGTATTGAATGTTTGATGCATTACATTATTGTAGCGTATTGAGGCTCAGTGTTATTTAATCCATATTTATAGAATAGGTTCTTTCTGCTGCGAGAATTTACAGTGGTTTATTACCCGGAAGTAGGTGTGTAATTAAGGGGAGTTAATGCGTAAGGGGAGGTAACTAGCTGATTCTCATATCTAAATTCATTGTTCTAACATACATTATATGGTGCCTCAATTGAGTTCCTTACATAAAAGGTTATATATTTATATCTGATTTTAAATTTTAAATTTTAAATACAGTCTAACCTATCATAATTTATTAAAGGTATCTATAGGAAGTTGATTACTCCCTATTATATAGTGCTACAATTGAATGTTCCATACAAAGTGCCATATCTTTGTATCAAAGTTCACTGCAAATACAGTCTACTCTCAAAACATATCAGTGGACCTATTAGAATTTTGTCCACATAACCCCTGGTGAGTTATGGAGCAGCGTATGGCTGTTTGCATGATAAAAACAAATACATCTCTTGGGCAGACAAATACATCCCTCATTTACAATGTCATTAATCAATCCATCAAGTTATACTTGCATATATAATTCATATATAATTCATTGCAGCACCTTACATATAAGTTAGACAGATCCCTTATGTTAATAAATTAATCCTATATGTATCTAATGTTATTACTCCATACATTTAATTACAATTGCATATATAATTCACTATACATCAATATATATATATGTATCTGTATGTTTCTTGCGTTGGAAAAGAGGTCAATGATATGTACAAACATTGAAAAATGCTCCGAAGACTCCAAGCCAAGGTTTCGATGAAACAATTGTAAGTGAATAAATGCTTTGAACATAGCTTTGATTCTCTCTCTCTCTCTCTCTCTCTCTCTCTCTCTCTCTCTCTCTCTCTCTCTCTCTCTCTCTCTCTCTCTCTCTCTCTCTCTAAGGTAAATTTCTTTAAGTCGTTTGGAAGCCTCGACAATGCAAATGGGCAAATCTCCGGGTAACAAGAAACAAGATCCGGTGGTGGAGAGAGACATGTAAGTGGGTGTACGTTGAGATGCGTGGCGTGTATAAGACGTGTAGAGGAATGAAGGAAAGAGCGTAAAGGATAAAAATAAAAATAACAACACGAGAGTTACCTTAGGAGAGATTTAATTGTCCCTATATATTTCGGATTCACATCCATCAACTGGGGTTTTTTTCCAGGGTGGGGGAAAGGTTTTCTGTTGGAAAGGTGCGAAACGTGTCCTCCGTTGTTCGTTGTTTTGAATATATATATAATTGTTTCCCTAAACACTTACATTTTCTCCAAACATTTTTTTCTGTTCCTTCCTCTTCTCCCTATCTACCTTTCTATTTCTTTTATTTCTCATTCAAACTTACTTCTGATGAAGGAATAGTGTCCGAAACGTTATGATTGCCTTCCAACTATATCAAGCGGTAAAATAATATATTTCTTTATTGTACTGTATTGTTTTCTTTGTTATTTCCATATACTTTTCGCTTATATATATATAATGTGCACACACACTGAAGCACTCATATATGCGTACACACACATACACATATATAATTGGCTGTTATTGTGACATGGTAATTTGAAAAACACGGGATTCAACATATTATAATATTTCCTAGGAGACACAATCTAATCCCACCAATGAAATATAATTCTGATCCTAGTACTTCAAGGCATTGAGTTACACAAGAGGAAATTACTTGGGACTGTCCAGCGAGTCTAACACCGTGTAGGTTAAAGGGTATCTTAGGAGAAGAGAGAACGTGTTTAATGGACCTTTTAAAATTGAATTAATTTTAAATTTTCGATTACATGTGTATTTGAGGGCATTCAAACATTTTCCATTAATAACGATTCCTGTTATCTTACTGAAATAAAAAA
>OZ024743.1:293840586-293843086 GCA_964016885.1 Eledone cirrhosa
TACAGTTGAAAATGCTAGAGGGATTTTTTCAGTATAACATCAAAATATTTATTCATAAAATAGGGATTTGTGCATTTAATCGTGTACCGGTTTCAGCTTTATATGCCTTTTCAACGACGGAGTTGTATAGTGCAATTAAATTGAATATTTATACGAATAATAATAAAATTGAGAAAAAATCTTTTAGTTTTTACATACATAATTAGAGAGGGATGTTCATATTTTTGTCCGTAATTTTGTTAGTGTTGACTAACAGAGGTGGTAGCAGTTTAAATTGTTGGCTTGGAAGCCTACAATTTAAACTGCTTTTGATTCCAGAGTCGGGGCAGATCGATACGGATCAAAGCTTGAGGTGATCAATAGCGAAAAGTGTGTCACCAATCAATAAACTTACTGAAGGCTTAACAAATCGTCCCTGTATAATTATATTACACTCTATCTAGCTCTACACCTAGCCACTGACGAGCACCGAAACAACGAGTACTTACCTGGGTGAACCTATAGTAACTTCACGTTACACTCCCTGGTTATCTCTCTCTCTCTAACTCTCTCTCTCTCTCTCTCTCTCTCTCTCTCTCTCTCTCTCTCTCTCTCTCTCTCTCTCTCTATATATATATATATATATATATATATATATATATATATATATATATATATATATATATATATATATATAAATATAAATATATATATATATAAATATAAATATATATATATATATATATAAATATAAATATATATATATATAAATATAAATATATATATATATATATATATATATATTTAAATATATAAATATATATATATATATTCTTTTAATTGATTTGTATTCACCATTCCTTCCGTAGTTAATATGTTCCTCACTCTGGTGGTTTCTGATCCCATATGATTGAACAGATATCTCTATGTCTACTTCCCTCTATATACTGATTTATAAAGTGTCCGCAACCTATTTCTTGAGCTCATTAAATCATAGGGTATGAATGTGAGTCTTTAACTCCGTTTTTAATTTGATATATTGGCTCCTAATTCATTTCTATATGTAAGTAGAGCTTCTTAATTTGAATAGTTCTGGGCTGCTGTTTTTAGCTGGCTTTTGGTCTATTCACACTGCCATGGGCTATAAAACGCACTTCTCTTTTCTCTATACCATGCGAATTTTCTTAGTTATCTGATATAATTATAGAAGTGTTGATCGTATTGATAGACACTGACCGATGAGTTCCATCTACAATATGTATTCATTCTTCACTTTTTATAGCGAAACATACATTTGAGCATGTCTGCATGTCTCGGTGTTATAGCTATAATTGGATGCTTAGTATACTTTAATACATTTATTTTAATTGATTTGTATTCACCATTCCTTCCGTAGTTAATATGTTCGTTACTCTGGTGGGTTTTGATGCCCTATGATTGAAAACATATCTCTATGCGTACTTCTCTCTATATGCTGATTTATATATATATATATATATAATGTGTGTGTGTGTATATATATACATGTAAACGAAAGTTTATCGTTTTTATCAATATATATATATGAGTTAATAAGATATCGTTTAAGGTAATCCAAGTAGAGGTTATAAGTACTCTGTCGAGGATACTTTTAACGTTCGGCGTTGTTGATTCAACAAGAAGTTTCCTTAGTCGAGTTTCCTTAGCCGATTCAAGACAGTCCTTAGGTAAGCGGTTCTTGGAGTAATAATAGTAAATGAGTGAAGAATAACATGGTCGGCTGTACAATAGGGTTAATTTAAATATTAATAATTGTTTCAGTAGTCCGGTGTGTCTAAAAGTCGCTGATCGCCAGAAGCTACATCACTCGATTTTAATTACAGTCGATACCCGACCAAATCATTAGATTACTGATCTGTGTACATTATACAGTACGTTAATATTCATAGATACATGGGAGAATAACATAAATGAAAACAACAATAATAATAATAATAGTGGTAGTAGTAGTAGTAGTAGTAGTAGTAGTAGTAGTAGTAGTAGTAGTAGTAGTAATAGTGGGGTACAGTGATGAGAGGACAGAGGCGTAAAATAGTAATGACAATAATAACAACATGGAAAAAGTAAGAGAAGTGGTAATGAAGAGATGATATGATAAGGGATATATTTAGGGTGACTTGACAGTGTAATGAAATGGGAAGGGATGAGGGGATAATGGCGACATTCAATGAGTTAAATAGATGAAATGGCTAAATATAAAATAAAAAGATAATGATAACAGACGGGTGATTAAGGTTGGGGTATTTTGAAAAGTATTATCTTAATAGAGGTGAAGATTGATGGTAATGCTGTGTGTGAGAGGGTGTGTCTATAAAGAAGCTGTGGTACAGTCGCTTGATATATATATATATATATATACTATAATAATATTTAATCTATACATATAAAATATATATTGATTATGTTCTCAACAAAGAAAGTTCAATGAACATTAAACTCAAAACATGATTTTCAAATCTAAATCATATACTAAAAGAGTTTT
>OZ024743.1:293845586-293853086 GCA_964016885.1 Eledone cirrhosa
CCCTTAAGTGGGGTTGTTGGGGAAGATAGAGTGGAACAGGAAGAGAGAAAAGTAGGGAAGAAGGAGAGAGAAGGAAAGATATGCAGGGGTTGGAGAAGTAGGAGAGAGTGGCTTGTAGATATCTTAATCAAAATGTTATGGTAGGGGTTTTATTAGTTACTTTTGGAGAGATGCGTAGATAGTTGAGGTCGGAATTATTTATTGCCCCAGAGGGCAGGTTCATAAATGTTGAGAGGGAGGTAGGTCAAAGGTGAGAGAGAGAGAGTGTAATGGATGTAGAGAGAATTATATAGGTAGAGAGGGGACAGATAAATATGTGTGGTGAGTGAACTTTTGGTTTTGTAGTAGTATTCTAGGAGTTGTACTGAGTTACCATGTATAGTGATAAGCAGTGTATTGTCTTGTAGTGTGGGGGGAAGAGAAGGTTGTTAGCTAGAAAGTGGTGTTGTAGTTACGGGTTCGAATGTTAAGTTATTTTATAGTGAGAGAATTTAGCTTTTAGTTTGTGGTTGCAGTATAATGATCGTTCAATTCTATCGTTAAGTAGTTTGTTTTTGGATTTTAGTATGTAAAATAGCTGAAGGTTACATAACCTGCAGTACTTCAAATCACTCCGATATGCATTTGCGCTGGAAAGTATATCCCATTTTAAGGTGAACTGTTGGTTGTGTTCACGGAGTTGCCAGGTCTTGTTGGCGAGCGTGGTCACAAAACGGTGATTCTGATGTTTGATTGAGAATCGATGACGGTACCAGCGAGATTTAAACGATGTGGTGGTAGATCCGATATAATACCATTTCTGGTCGTCCGATTCAACCGTGCATTGGTAAACAATGTTGGACTTTAGGCATTCATTCTGCAATGGACATCTTTCAGGTAGATGGCAGTTACATGCTTTGTTGTGGGTAGCGGGTATACCATGGATAGGTTGTGATAGCGGTACAGGTGGGTTGTGCAATACCCGTCTCCCATTTAGTGGTTGGGAGGTAGATATTGCGTTCTGCCCATCTGTTACTAAAATGTTTTGTTTTGTAGAGTTGTTTAATTGCCTTAAGTTAAGTTTTTTTATGTATGCTTCAAGGTTTGGTGCCGTGGAGTATGATAGTCTAATAGTTTTGGAGTTCAGAATTTTGCTGTACTTATGGGAACTAGGGAAGTGTTTATTAATTAATTTAAAGAATGAAAGAGATAGTTTTGTACTAATCGAGGCATTAAAATAGGATTGTACCAGATATACTTTCTACAACGTGATTTATTTGGTGGTGATCTTCTATTATTAGTATGTCTGGTAGTACAGTGTGTGTGTGCTTGTGTTTTAGTCCCCCGGTTACGTATACCTTGATTATGTGTAGAGCTATGCGTGTTGTGGAAATTGAATTTGCACGTAGCGTAACTAGGCTGCAGCACCACCGTGGAAACACTTGTAAGCACACGGAATAAACTACCTTTTTATGATGTCTACCTGTTATTATTCATTCTTTATATATATATATATATGTATATATATATATGTATATATATATGTATGTAATATATGTATATATATATGTATATATATATATGTAATATATGTATATATGTATATATATATATATATATATATATATATATATATATATATATATATATAACTTATTTATTAAGAATATGTCTCTCTTGATGCGCTAAAAATATAACTATTCTTCGTATCCCGAAATGATATACTCCAAACTATATTATTGTATTCAACTATGTAACACAAAGAAAAATAGGCGAAACAAATTTATTCCGTTTTATCGCCCTGGCCGGATACAAATAGCTGCTCATAACTAAATTATTTGGCATATTGGAAAAAAATTCCTCCAAACCATAAAGAAAAACTGATTGAAACTATATTTTTTCTTCACATCAAATGTAACATATTTTTTGGCATTCAATAAACAAAGGGACATTTTAAAATACAAAACTGAACATCAAATTCTCGTAGATTATAATATGAAATCTAACCCTCCGATAATATAGAATAATGAGTTTAATAGCTATAATGATACTAATATTAATGGTCATATTAATGATGCTGATAACACTCTTCGGCGCTCTAGTATAAATACTATATCTAACTAAAATAATGTATTAAACATATTTCGAAATAAGATCACTCTAATATCTAATAGTAATTGTAGGGCCCCATACTCTTTCCCACTGAAGGGCAATTGTCTTAGAAACAATGTTATACAAGTGTGAAGGCCCAACATCTAAAAACACTTGAAATTACACAGGAGCAGCAGAAAAAAATCTCTTTAAAACCCGTTTTTATTCATATTTACATTCTTTTAAGAATAAAACATTAAACAAATTCTACTTCCTTTGTTGAATTAATCTCGTCTTTAAAAAGCAATAGCATAAGATATTCTCTTAGTTGCGAGATTATTTATTCTGCAAAAGCTAATGGTGGGGCGTAGAACTAAATGCAATCTTTCTCTGAACGATGTGCTAGAAATAATTATTTCAAAAATTATCCATCCTAATTATAAAAATGAAATAATTCCTTCCTGTCTACATAGAACATTTCATTCTTTCTTTTACAAAAACATTGATCAGGATTAAGGATACTCATGACGCCACGGTTTAAGTATTTCTCTTAACACTTAGACAATTTGTATCATATAACATTTTATACCCTACCTTTATGTTAAACTATCTTGAAAAAAATCATATCTATTATCCCTCTTTTTTGACTACTAATTTTTTATGAAACTTAGTTTTTAATTCACACGCACACATTCAAAATGTTTTTCCTTTTGTTCTCCTATTTATGATATAATTGTAATCCCACCTATGATATCCTCAGCCTTATTTTCTGTACTTATATGATTTAGTCTGTGAATTCTCTTAATCACTTAACATTTATTCTAATTATAGATACATTCTCTATTGGTTTATACTTCCATAAACAATATTTTAACGATATTTTAGAATATTATAAACATTATATTTCATAACTTCACTGACAGGGTGATAATAGACGTCCCATGGGTATAAATGTCTATTAGTGTAATCTAGCTCTATTTTAGTGCATGTTATCCTTTTTATTACAATATATTAGAGTTAACGAAATATCTATAGTGACTGAACATAAATATTTTATTATTTACACAATTTAATTACTATTTTAGGCTTCCATAATGTTAACATTTTCCTTACAAGTTTTATCATATACAAAAGCGAGACAAAGCGAAAACGTAAATAACGTTTGAATATATTAAAGTAAATATTATAAGTATATAATTGATTCTGATGAGTTATTCTTACAAGAGTGAACCCTTCGTTATCGCTAGTCTGGCGAAATGTTGGTAAATCTATTAAATGTTTCATTAGTAATCCTTGTCTAAACTTTCATTTTTTGAAATAGATATATGTGCACTGTGAAATTACAGTACTGTTGTGATTGGAATTTTACTTATTGTATTCAACTTTGGACTGTTTATTACTTATCTTATTTTGGAATAGTGTATGCATTTTTTTCATTTGATGATGGATGGATTTTGTTTTGTCAACATTAAAAAAGAGTCCATCGGACGGGGAATTAGCCTCCACTTTGTATAACACGTCCTCATCTTCTTTGCTGCTGTTTTCTAGGAGAGCTATGTCATCTGCGAAAGTCAATTCAGGTAGAACTTCCACTTCATGTTCGGTACTCTGTTGACCTTTCAGCATCATCCTGTCTTTGGGTGCAATGGCATTACGCAGTGCATAATCATGGTCGATTACAAAAAAGAAAGGGACCAGAGTATCTTCCCGAAAGACTCCTGTCTGAGTTTCTTTCGGGAGTTATTATAAGTGCTGAAATATTCTCATATAAGACATAAAGTGTATTCACGTTCTGATGAGGTGTCCCATACGCAGGAAGAATGTTAAACATCTTCGATCGAATCAAAAGTCTTCATGAAATCTATGAATACAATTACTGTTTCCTTCTTGTGATTCCGTACTTCCTCAACAATCGTTCTTAGTGCCAAGATGTGTGAGGTAGTAGAGCGAAATAACCGAAATCCATTTTGGCTGGAACGTAGAACGTTGTCGATACTTGGTCTGATTCTATTCAGGATCATCATATTGTAAATCCTTGCTGCAATTTATGTAATACTGATACCTCTATAGTTGGGGCAGATGGTAAGGTTACCTGCCTTGAGTATTGCCAATATTCCTGATATTCCCCATTCTTGCGATCTGCAAAGGTTTCGATGCATAAATCTCTTAGAAACTAGCGAACTTTGGTTAGTCTCCATAGGTCTAAGATTAGGGCATCAAGCTTTGCTTGGTTTCATTACCTTTTGTGCATTGTCCATTTCCATAGAGAATTCAGCGATACATTTGTTTGGATGGATTTCAAATACTGGGTCAATCGCTAGGTCTGGCTTACAATGCTTATCATCTGATAGGTGTTTGTGAAAATTCTCCCTCCAAGTCACACGTTGTTTGCTCCCTTAGCTATACACACCAACTCCTTCCTCTTCTTCTTACCAGAAAGTTCTTTTATCAATCCCCAATCTTCTCTGGATGTGTTGTTAGTGTTTCCAAAATCAGCCAGCGTTTGGCTGATTCTTTCATCTTCCAGATGGTCGAAAGTATAGTGCTGAATTCTCCGGTAATGCCGTACATCTGAAACTGTAGATTTGAAGGTGTCATTTCAGGCTGTTGCCACCTATACTCTTTCTGCAGTGGGTGTAGCACGACGTAGGCATCTTGGTAGGATTTTCTTACATACTACATTATAATTGGCAAGGATTAAAATTTATCGGCAATTGAGTCTTCAATTGTTTTTACAAGATTGACATCTTCCCTTAACGCCCGCAATGCAACATCCAATGAGCAAATGCATGCGCTAGACGGTTCGGAGATTGAAGAAATGGATGACATTTTATACCATGACAATTCCATGAACACATAGCACAATATGGATAGTAGAATAGACAAAGCATATCTGGCTTTCAACTCCCTATAGAATGTGTATCTCGGATCAAGAAAACAACTAAAAGGAGGCCATTCAAAGCAATGTTTGAGTTAATTATCCTCCACGGATGTGAGTCATGGACATTAACAATATCACTCGCGAAGAGGATTAATGGCACATTCACGCAATTGATGAGAACGATCCAGAGCATCTCTTGGAAAACACAAGTGGCAAATAAATTTCACATCGGTTAAGTACTTGCATTTCTGACATCATTGGCGTTAGAGACTCGCATTAGCCGGGCAAGTGAAACGGCACAATGAAAATGGAGGCAGAATTCTTTTCTGGAAACCTGATGTAGGGTGACGTGTTAAAAGACCAACTTTCATACTAAAGAATGTTCATCAAGAAGATACCAGGCTAGAGGCAGGGGAACTTGAGATAGCAATATTGGACAGGGTGATCTGGAGGGGGAACTTCGTCATGGCACCAGATTGGGGACTATAAAATAAAATATCCATCGTTAAACTTTCTTAGCTTATATACTGATGTATTATCAAATAAAACAATTCATTATTCGTCAGCAAACCAAGTTATTCAGAATAGGAACCAGACTGTCTGGGAAAAGGTCAAGAGGTCTGTTCAGATGTAAGAGCTGGCAATTAAATCTATTTATTGCAGGAGTGTCTGTGGTAAATAAATATTTATTATATATATAAATGTGTGTGTGTTCTTATACACACACATATACAAAATAATAAATCAGTATATGTTTTTAAAAATATATCTCGAGACGTGAGTAATGGGATTAAGAAAATATCGTGTATATATATATATATATATACATACACATACATTCAGATGCACGCATATCTCTCTCTCTCTCTCTCTCTCTCTCTCTCTCTTTCTCTCTCTCTCTCTCTCTCTCTCTCTCTCTCTCTCTCTCTATATATATATATATATATATATATATATATATATATATATAATGTGTGTGTGTGTGTGTGTGTGTGTGTCTGATTGTTTCAAAAATATGACTGAGTTCAAGATTGATTAAAAAAAATAAAATTATATTAACTCATTATTTCGGAAGGTTTAATTTGTAACAATAGTTTTCCTGATTCAACATATTTTGCACTGACACTATATATTTAACACCGTATCTTAAAATCATTTCTCTGTTGAGGCCTGTGAGTGTTTTTCAATAATTTCATGTATGCTGTATTCGGTTGTTGAATTTATTTTGTCTGTGCGTTGATATTAGAAAAATCCTCTCCTCGCGTTATATAAGATTCTATATAAAATTGTCTTGTTACCAACTAATGGTTTTCAAATGTCTTGTATTTATTGTCTAGCGTTATACTTTATAGCGCAGAAATGCATATATGCACACACACACACACACACACATATATATATATAGGAACGAGTAGGACCCCGACGGCTGAGCTCATGCCGTTTCGACGGCTAATTCTACCCTAAGTATTGAGTACTTTGGTGCGTTATGGTCCACCTGGTTCCTTACCACATTTCCTTCGTTATATATATATATATATATATGCTTACATATAGATACACACACACACACACACACACACACACACACACACATACACACACACACACACACACACACACACACACACACACACACACACACACACACACACACACACACACACACACACACTCACACACACACACACACACACACATATATATATATATATATATATATATATATATATATATATATATATATATATATATATATGTATGTATGTATATATATAAATATAACATAATACATACAGTGAATATATAAGATGCATTTTTGTGGAGGAGTGTTTTGTGGGAGACCATAATATAATTAACAGGGGTTGAACTCTAACTATCTACGATATTGAATTCCTTTAACCGAGTTGAAAGTACGAGGCACATTTCTTGTGTGGATTGGCGAATGAATCAATTATAGTTTATTATGGGATGTAAGTATGATTTCTCTTCACAACTATGAGGGCTTGGATACAAGAATGTCGTCTTTGGCAAATAACTTTACCAATATCTCGAATTATCCCAAGAACTAGGGGTGAAATTGGATAGAGGATTGTACCTATAATTAGATAGATGGATTGTATCTATAATTCAAAGCTGGAGACTTGTTATATATTACATAATTGTTTCTACTTTAGGCACAAGGCCAGCAATTACCCAGTGCATTACTGGTACTTTATTTTATCGACCCCGTAAAGATGAAAGGCAAAGTCAACCTCGGTGGGAATTGAACTCAGATCGTTATATATATATATTGTTATATATTACATAATGCTGATGATTCGTCTTTGGAATACTTTTATTGTACATGGGTCCTTGGAATACCAATCCTCTTGTGTTAATTCAGATGTTGGATGTGCAGTTGATCAGATAACCAAATGTTCATCGTCGAAATCAACGGAGACTCCTCCATTATTATTGAATGTAATTTTATAGACGCCAGCTTCCAGAAATATATAAAACTAAATTTGACACATAACATAAAGAGGGGAAAGAAAAACATATCACTCTAA
>OZ024743.1:293858086-293895586 GCA_964016885.1 Eledone cirrhosa
AATTAAATTTAAATAAATAAATAAATAAATAAATAAATAAATAAGTAAATAAATAAATAAATAAATAAATAAATAAATGAATAAATAAATAAATGGAATTAAATAAGTAAATAAATAAAATTAGATAACATGAAATGAAATAAAATAAAATAAAATAAAATGAAATAAAGTAAATTGAGATAAGATATATATTTTTTTAGAATATATCTCTTGAATATATCAGGGGCCCACGAAGGCACTAAGTGTCACAGTTATGTGTATCACTTGACCATTTTTTAAAAATATATTTCTTGAAAATATCAGGGGCCCACGAAGGCACTAAGTGTCACAGTCACCAGTATCACTTGACCATTGCAAGGCAATGGAGGCGTCCCAGGTTGGGCAGTCACAAAAGTTCACTCGAAAGTCGCGGGTGTGCATTCACACAGTTGAGCGGTGGGGTAATCACAAACCGGTTCACACCCGGGCAGGAGTCCAATGGTCAGAGAGAGGTGCATCGAAGGAAGGTAGGAGAATTCACGTGCATTAGCAAGCGAAGTGCAGGCGGGTTAGCCAAAGCAAGCAGACACAGTTGGAGCGCATACAAAAGATATATAAAAAGACAGAAGATATATAAAAAATAGCTTCAAGAGCCATGAAGTCACCGCATTGGGACATCACAAGATTGTACACATCAATATGTTCAGCCCGTATATGCACATATACACACCACATGCATATGCAGAGACGGTATACATATATATATATATATTTTTTTATATACAGACATATACAACCACCTACACCCATACACATATAAATGTATACACGGACACACACGCACACACACACAGCGTAGGACACCCGGGTCAAAGCTGATATTAAACACAGAAATACCACATTAGGCCAGACCCACCACCACGGATAATACATTCAAAATAAATACATACGATGAGATGTAGTAAAATAAAGTTGAAATCCTACGGAGATAATCGTGTCCGCACGTGCCATTGCCCGATTCAAGTGTACACAGACCGTTAGTAACTACGGAGGGCTATCGGGGCCAAAACGTTACTTTCGGGATCATAACAACGACCGTCAATATATGGAAGGCCGATCGTGCTAGAAAGACTACAACCCCGGGCAAGAGCTCCCAGAAGTCAGCCTGTAGATCTTAAACCAGTATTTTTTCCCCCCTGGTAAAATGGTGTACATTATTCGATTTTTTCAGTAAAATCGGTTCTCTTAATAGAACATCAACAATCTTAACAATAAAAGGTGTGAAATGATATTCACTATATATATATATATATACATACATATATTCACTATATATATATATATATATATATATACACATATATTTGTTTGTGTTGCACCATAGAGCATGTGTGTTTACGTATGTCATTGTGTTTATATGTGGGTAGAGATGTGTGCTGATGTAGGTATGTATGTTGACGTGTGTATGTTGTGGGTTCGTCTTAGGGAGAAGTGTTTAGACGGGGTCCGTATTTGTTAATGAAGTAAGATTCCTTGCTAATGCGCTGGGTGTGGGTGGCATTATCTTTAAATTTGTAGAGGGGAAAGATTATGAAGTTGGGATGATTTTGGGCGGCACAGGTATCAATGTGTTCACTCAGTGGTATTTTCCTGTATTCCCGTATTTGGGATCTATGGACAGTCATGCGTTGGCGGAGGCTGTTTTTGGTCTGGCCTATGTATTGTTCTCGACAACCTGAGCAAGTTAATACATATATTAGATTTTCCGATGCACATGTGAAATTGTGTTTTACTATAAAACGTTGTCCTTCTTTGAAATAGAATTCCGAACCCTCTATTAGGTTGATGCAAATGCCACAGTTGGGTCTATCGCATTTTTTTACTGTGGGTTTCGTTGTTGTGGTTGGCAGTACTTTGTCATGTGTTAGGATGTTTTTCATTGACTTGGATTGTCTTTTGCTCTTTATGATATCGTGTGTTCGTAGGATTTGGTTCATTCTATGGTCCTTTTTCAACACAGGGATGTTCTGGAGGATGGTTTCAAAGGCCTCATTGTTGAGGGGCTTGTGTGTGGAGATGTATGGAAGAGCTTTTAGTTTCGGTTGATTTACTTTAGGGTGTCTGGATTCCATTGTCAATTAGTGATGCAGGGTAGTCCCTGCCTATGAGTGTGTCCTTTAGTTCTTGTAGCCGCAAGTAGCAGGTGTTTTTATTGGAGACTATAATACAGATTCTCTTGGCTAAGTTGTAGGGAATATTAATGTTAACGTGTCTAGGGTGGCAAGAGTTGAAAGGGAGATATTGCTTGGTGCCTGTGGGCTTGTAGTATATGTCTGTTTCTATTTTTTTGTTATGGATCTTAATGAGGATGTCGAGGAAGGGGAGTTGTTGATGGCTGTATTCCATCGTGAAGTTAATATTCGTGTTGAGCCCATTTATAAGGGTGTGAAATTCTTTAAGTTTTTCGATGTTTTCGTGCCAAAGGATGAAGCAGTCATCTAGATATCGCTTCCAGTTCCTTTCAATGTGTAAGTGGAGGGTGTTTCCAATTTTGTTTAGGACTTTAGTGTAGAGGGTGATTTCCAGGTATCCCATGACTAGGTTGGCATAAGTGGGGGCTGTTTTCGTTCCCATAGCGGTCCCAGATTTCTGCCTTTAGGGTTTGTTATTGAAAACGAAGTAATTGTTCTCCAAGATAAATTTGAGTCCCTCTATCACGAATTCTTTTTTGATGCGTTGTGGGAGTTCATTGTGGAAATTATCCAGCCAGAATTGGATAGCTTCTATTCCTAGGTTGTGGGGGATGTTGGATTATAGGTTGACTACATCGAACGTCACTAGTAGGGTTTGTTCAGAAAGTGACATATTAGGGAGGTGATTGAGCATATCTAGGTCGTCCCTTATATAGCTTTTGATGTGTTTGAGAAAGGGTTTGAGAAGGGTATCAATGAAGTTGCTAAGGCGGTGGGTTTCGCAAGCGGGGCCTGCTATTATAGGTCTTAATTTGAAATCATTGGGTGAGGGGACATTGATGACTATGTCTGTGGCTTCCTTGCATGCCTTACTTATTAATTCGCTTTTATGTACTTTAGGGATACCGTAGAAAAGGCTGGATTTACTTGTGAAGTTTGTGATGAAGCTGAATTCCTTGTTAGTGAGTTCTTCTTTGTATTGGTTGATTAGAGTTTTTAGGTTTCTCATAATTTTCTGTTGATTGTAGTGTTCAGCCTTTTCGTAGTATGTTTCGTTTTCCAAAGTGGAGAGCGCTAAGTTGATATAGAATTTTGTCTCCATTAGGACTACTGTACTCCCTTTATCAGCCTCTTTAATTGTAATGGTTCTGTCGGTTTTTAATCTACTTAATTCTTCCCATTCTTTCTTGTTGAGGTTTGTCTTGTGTTTTTGTCTGTGCAAGTGTTGGTGAGGGAAGTTTGTGATGTGTTCACAGAATTCGTCCAGGATTTTATTTCTACCTTTTGAAGGGGTGTAATTGCTTCTATTTCTGGCTAATGATTCATCCTCATTGTACTGGTCGAATAGTTGTTCACTAAGTCATAACTTTCTACAGAAGTCTGTGATGTCTTCCTTCATTTCATAGTAGTTAGGACGTAGTGGGGTCGGTGTGAATTTAAGACCTTTGGAGAGTAAGTTGATAAGGTTGGCTGTTGGTTCTGCACTAGTAAGATTGATCATTTTTATTACTATCGGTTTCCCCTCCCTGTTTTGTGTTATTTTGTTTGCCTGTATCTGTGTGCTGTGTCTAAAAAATGGTTGGGGTAGAGGGGTTGCCTGCTGATGTTAAGTGGTCTCCTGTGTTTGTTATATTCCTTGTTGTTGTAAAATGTGGTTCGGGTTCGTGGTTGTAGATTGAATGGGGTGTTCCTGTATTGCGAGTATGGATGTGTGTTTCTATGTGCCATGTTTGATTGTGGTGTTATAGGTGGCCTACGTTATTGGTTGTATCGTGTGGTGTGGGTTTATTGTGTATTGTGGAAGCGAGAGTTGAGAAAATGGAAATTACCTTGCTGTCCCCTTGAAGCGGGGAAGTTGTTACATCTATCATGGTGGTGGTATCTTTTCACTGTGTTTGACGATGAGGCATCCGCGTAGTAGTTGAGTGATTTGGTATGGTGTCTCCTTGAAGGGGGAAAGTTGTAAATGTCATTCTGGGGGAGATGATTTCTTGGGTTTTTGTTCCTTCTTATGGTAGCGAGGTTGGGAAGTTCATCTTCGGTGTGGTGCTTCCTTCTTCGTTTGTTACTGGCTTGGGGGTTTGCGAAGTTGTTGTGCGGTTCAGTCATGGGTTTTTCTATTTTTTATGAACGGGTTATTGGAGGTGTAATCCGTTTGAAAAGTCGATTCATAGTGTAGGAACCAAGCGGCACTTTTTTCCCAGCGTTGAAGGGATTTCAGTTCTTCTCTGTTGCAGTCCCCTTTCCATAATTTGGAGATCTTCTCTACCTTGGGGCCTTCAGTTTTGTTGTTGATTTCCAGGAGGATCTCTTCATATATGTATATATACACATACATACATACATATATATATATATACATATACACATATATACATATATACACACACACACACGCATATATATACACACACACACACACACACACACATATATATATATATATATATACATATACACATATATATATATATTCATACATATATATATACACATATATAGCTATGTATATATATATATATATATACATATATGTATATATATATATACATATAAGTATGCATGTGGTTGCCTTAACACCGTATGGCATAAATTCAGGCTGTTCAGTTTGTTTACAAATGAACAAAACGACGTTATAATAAGCGCCGCTAAACTGATACGTGCATATATGTATGTAACCTGTATGCATATGTATATATATATGTATATATATATATATATATATGTGCATGCTACTGTACGTCTGTATACATATATGTATGTACGTATACATGCATACTTACATTTAAGTAAGTGCCATACTAAGAGTGAGAAATGAAATTTCGTTTTCATTTTGTTTCAATTTATATATACATAAATATATACATATATATATATACATATTATACACACATACATATGTGTGTGTGTATATATATATATATTTAAGTTTGTTGGTTCACTACTGGATAGAACTGGTCATTCCGTATGGTCAATCTCGATGTAATATTATGGAGAGTACTCAACGTAATGCAGCTCACCGGTCGGTCGTCCTCTTGTCTATGATTTTCAGCCCCATGGATTTTATCTGTTATATTCCTTTGTTATATTTCGAATACCTGATGATATCACCGGATTCATACGGAACCCGGTCATTGAGATGATCATGGTATAATAAACCTTTGAAGGATTTACACAAGTCCAGCCTCCTGTTATTATATATATATATATATATATATATATATATATATATATATATATATATATATATTAAAATAACAGATTAAAGTTTAAGCCAAGAATCGCTGCTTTCACCCTTAATCTCTTATTTTAATAAATATTTGCTCTACGGTTCTTATATATTTGATATATATTTATCCTTATCGAGCCCTCTTTAGATTTCAGTCTTCAAATTTATTATTATTACTATATATATATATATATATATATATATATATATATATATATATAGGTAAGTATATATATATCTTTTACACTTTTACTCTTTTACCTTTTCCAGGCATCCGACTGAGGCCATCCTGGAGCACCGCCCTTGTTGGTACACATTCTATCTCCAGCCTGTGTTGGCTGGCCATTGGTGTAATAGAGGGAGTCCGTTGTTGCTGCGCTTCGGTTACCTTCGTATTGTGCTGTGGGCTCATCCACGATCCTGGATAGCAGAGTGTCTAGATGTCTTTTGAAAACATTCACCTCCACACCATGCAGATCTCTCAAATTCCCTGGCAGCTTGTTGAAGAGTTGAGTGCCTCTGGACACCAGGTTATTGCAATATCTGCCCTTTATTCTAGATGTAAAAGACGGGACCTTTTGCACCACAAATTGACGTCCAGTTCGGGGGTTAGTTCAGCTCTCAATGTCAAAGTTTAGTGCTAGGATTTTTTGTATGTTTATCACTTTTTATCACATCCGTCTTCTTTCGAAGCAGTAGAGTTTCAGTTCTTTAAGTTTATGTTTTCTTAGTATATATATATATATATATATATATATATATATATATATATATATATATATATATATATATATATATGTGCTGCTCGGAGATCAGAGAATCGCTCCAAATGGAGCCGCTACGTCTACGAATTGATTGACCACATCTCTGATATTAAGGACATGTGGTTAGAATGTCGCAGGAAAGAATCGCTTGACAGATCTTACGGGCAAAATCAACTGGTAGGAGACTCAAGGGTAGAGCCCGAGCAAGGCAGTTGGATAACATCCATGAGCTTGGTTAGTCTCGCTTGGAGATCTAGCGGGATCAATTGGAAACCGTTGCTTCTGACACGACTCGTTGGAAGGCGTGCTTAAGGACGCCGCCCCCATGGCCTTCCCAGGAATAAAAGAATTAAGGAGAAGATGCTTCAGCACAGGTTCTTATTATTATAAAAACCTGTTAGGACGGAAACATTGGACAGCGTCATATATATATAAAATATATTAATAAGCAATTATAATATATGCTGGGGGTCAGCAATTTGAAGGAAATGGGCAAATCGATTAAATCGACACCAGTGTGTTACTTTATTGACCCCGTAATCATTAACATCACAGATAACCTCGGTGAGATTTGAACTTAGAACGTAAGAAGCTGATGATTTCTCCTGAATGAAACTGTTCTAGTCCTGTAGAAGCGATCTCTCTCTCTCTCTCTCTCTCTCTCTCTCTATATATATATATATATATATATATATATATATATATATATATATATATATATATATATTGTATATAGGTTGAACTGTTAGGTATTTTGTTTAGGATGCTGAATGAGATACATTGGTAAATCATTATTTGACATCAAACCCATAGACGTAGCCGAGTCAATCGGCCGAGCTTGCATAAAGATCAACATAGGCATAAAAATAACAAACTTTTATTAGAGTTTTATATAGTAGATCCGTATTTGTTTTTATGTGAAAATTGTTTAACTGGTACTCGAATATCGCCGTACCTACAGCTAATTCTCTCTCTCTCTCTCTCTCTCTCTCTCTCTCTCTCTCTCTCTCTCTCTCGTGTGAGCTCTCGTGTGTTAACGAATCGTCAGACAGCAGCTATAGAAGAAGTACAAAACACGATTAGATATATGTACAAGATGGCAAAGGTCACACACCCCGCATTCGCTATTTAAAGTATCATGTTATTTATGCGAGTTCTTGATCAGCCAATAATATGATTTGGCAAAAACAGTGAAAGATAAAAAAACCTTTGGTCATTAAATGAAAGAGATACATATAAAATAACATGGGATAAGATAAATAGCTTTAAATAAATAAAAATATGTCGGGGGTGAATTAATAATAAATAATGTTTGGGACTGGGAGGTGAGATCACTATGCGTGGGTGTTTAAAGCATGAAATAAATGGGTAGTAATAGATGACTAATTAAAATTGGGATACAATAGGTAATTAATTCAAAGGGTAAATATTCAAGTGCGACGATATTGGAGCTAACTGTTCTCTTGAGTCTAGTCGTGGGAACCTATACATTGCCGTATTTTTGCGTTACCTTAATTCAACTTCACGATGTAGCCTTGAAAGTCTATATTCTAAGTGTCTGTGTATCTGAATGCAAGAGTGCTTGCGCGTTTGAATTGACCCTGGATATAAATTTCTGTTAAAATAGTATACATGCAAACCGTGGATTCAAGTGCAGATTTCACAGATTTTAGTGTTAGTAACGCTATAGAATTAAGAGTAAAAGATACTAAGTGTTGAAGCACTGCATATATATAACCGAAGCATGAGTACGCATACCTGAAATATCAAAGATAAGTTTATTAAAAGATATTAAGCTATTTAAATGTCTACATATAAGATAAAAAATGGATCGCTTTCTACAGATTTAAAATCAAATGTATAGATAGGTGATGGAAAAAGACATGACTGTTGGTTACATGTTATTTAAATGATCTTCCTGTAAAGTGATTTAAGCCCACACGTCTGTTGAGTAAATTGATACTGGAGTCAAGTCTATCACGCCGATAAATACCTCGAGCCAATCATCTGAGAAACATATGTAACGTTCGATATACGATAAAATAATTTCAAAGTGACCCCTTCGTTATATAATCCAGACAGGAGTCTACCTTGAGTTATGCACACAATTATGTTATGGCAATAAGAACACTGCAGAACTATATTTTGCAGTTCTTAGGTTGAATGCTAACCTGATTGGGTGTTTATTTTGCAGGCGTTTTTTTAAAAGTGCACCTGTATATCTTTGCACCTGTAGAACAATGCAGAGGATTTCATTGCCTACATGCACAATTTCTTTGCCAGCTCTATCCATAAATTTATTTCCGATTGACAGGCTCCTATCTGCAGAACACGGCACATGAATAAAATCGTACATTTTGATTTTACAATCTTTTATGTATGTCAATATTTGGTCTATATAATCGCGTTTTAGGTAAAACCCTGATTCTCCTTAACATTTTGTGGTTTAGCCACAAATGGCTGCTACTTATGTTGCATTAAGATTTGTTTGTCTATCCGTTTATAGGATTTACATGGAATGGTTTGTTTCACTAATGGCTTTTTAACATGTTGATGGTATTTTGCTTAATACCTTATTTTCCCCTTTCATATTGTTTCTATAATTACTGATGTGCAATTCACATTTTCATTGTAGTTTTGACTCCAGCTTTACTTTAGCTCTAAACCTTGGTACTTTTTTGTGTGGGCGGTATAAAGACGTCTTGTATGTGGTTGTATATAAACTTTTGTTATTTTCTGATTGTATTCTATGGACTGGAATCGTTTTTTGCATTCTTTTATATAGATTTCTGTTGCAATTATTACTGTTCCGTAATTGGATTCTACTTATCTACTTGTGCTAAGCCTCTGTCTCTTTATTTTATTTTCTCTAAAGCTGTTAGACATCTAGTTTGTAATGTCCTTGTGATATACTCCAATCTTATGTTTTCACTAACCATTCACTACATGATGGTAATATTATATGACAGTGTAGGCATGGTATTGGGATACTTATTATATTTTCTTGATTGTTTTCGTTTGTTTCAAAATATATTTGATTTTTAGTTTCAATTCCACACGTTATGCGTATTGATTTTTTTAAAAATATTAGATTTAGTCCACCTTCAACACGTCCAAGTACTTCTATATGCCTTGGCATTCGAGTTTTTCTTAATGCTTCAGCTATTCGTTTCCAGTTCAGATATTCTGCTGTCTATTTCAAAGAAAAACATTAATAGAATCCGAGGACACTAATAATCGCCTGAATTGGCTAAAAAAATACATTTAATAAAATTCATAAAGTCGTATGCTGTATGGACGATTGAATACTAACATATCTGGACAAGTTCTTTCCACATTTGCTTCATTTTTTGCTATACATACCTCTCCTCACAGCACACAAGAGAAACTTATTTTAATATATTAAAACGTGAATCTGAGACAGTTCTCTATGTAATATTTTAAACTTATAGTTTTGTTGAATATTTCAAAATATTTGTTAGGCATGATTTATATTATCTCCTAATAGGTGACAGGTGGTTTTTCATCATGATGACTTCTCCTCACTTCTTTTATTACCAGCTGATTCGAGTTATTTCTTTATACCTTCTCATTTATCCCAATACCTACATTATTTTTATTCTGAACTCCTACTGGTTTTCTGATAACATATTTAAATCTATGTTTCCATTATTGTTAAATCGTTTGCTCTTTTGCGATTCGTTCTACAACAAACCTTTCCCCAATTCCCAGGCAACATTATAAACCAACAGTCAACTCAGTAATCATGTCTGCTGAACAGTATTTTGATATGCTATCTATTTTGTTATTTTATTTTTGCAATTACATTATTTTCCTTTTGTTCTACGAGTATACTGTAGACTAAGTGGTGTTTGCAATAATCCAATTTGTTACCAATTCCCCAAGTCTCGATACTGTGTTGAATTTCCAACTAAAATGTTTACAGTTCGTATCGCTCCATCGCTCTTGTGCTATTTATTCACTGTCCAAATCACTTAAAAGTCAAACTTGAACAATAGTTAATTAGGAAGCAAGATCCAGTTACCGACAGCTAATGTAAGCAGCTGAGGCACTGTATACTGAACTAGTGCTTATTTCGTTTAAAATATTCAATTGAAATATTTTACTAAATGGGGTTTGTCTAGAGATGGGAAAGTACTCTCGTGTATTTTGGTTTTTACCATTTAGTCAGTGATGGAAGGGCAATGTTCAGGAACCTTTTTCAGGGAATCCGAGAATTGTGGGGGAGAGGGGTGGGGGGGGGACAGAGGAAAGAAAGTATTCTCAAACTGGACACATAGGCTCTGCTAAAGGCCCTAAAGGTCACTCAGAGGCCAAGTAGTGGAATTAGACCACGTGATGAATTAAGTGTACCACCCAAATTGTTCACTGCGGAACTTGAACTTAGAACGGAAAAAGTCAGAACTAATATCGCAAGCCTTCTCATCCGACGCCCTAACATTTTCGCCAATTCACTGCCCTGTAGTAGTTTGATATATTATTGACTTTGAAAGGATGAAATGCAAAGTTGACCTCTGAGGAATTTAAACCTAGGATGCAGTGGTCCAGAAACAACACTGCGTTGTGATGGCAGAGCCAATTCACCGCCATTAGTTGCTTAATATATTATACACAATGGCCAGAGTATCTGATATAGTTGTGATCAGTCATTTGCATATAATACACTACGTGTGAATGGTTTTGTTTCTGAGTGGCGAAGGAGTTGACAGTAAGATGGGTTTGAACCAGAAATCACGTGGTTGGGAAGCAAACAGTTTTAACCACACATCCATTTCTTTGCCTAAATCTCCAACAATTCAACATAACACATTTTGCTACAACCACTCTATACTAACATTTATTATACAATCCCTTACGGGATCTTGATCATATAGAGAACTAACAAATCACGTACATAATTAAATGTAACTATTTTCTCTATCTATACTATCTCTGTGAGAATTACTAACTTTGATCTCTTTCTTTTATATTCCGCTAATTCCTTTTGTTGAATAAATGTCTTCATTTATTTTCTCGCGGCTATATTAAACGTTAAGATGGTGAATTGGCAGAGTAGTTAGAAGGTCAGATGAAATGCTTCGCAGTATTCGGTCCAGCTCTCTGGAATCTAGAGTATAAATCTCGTCACAGTCAAATTGGCCTTTCATCCTCTCAAGATTGATAAATAAAACATCACTCTTATGGCTAATGTAAATTCTTTTTCTATATTTCTTTTTTAATTACACGCTATCTTTCTGGAAGAAATCAGCTGTGTGCAGACCCACTTTAAGTGCCTAAGACACACCGCATATCATTAATACACCCCTACGACTCACTCAAAAGGGCATATAACATGGAATGGCACATTAACAATCACGACCTGTTCTCATGATAAATGCCTGCAACAATTCTTCTACGTCACATCCACATTTTCTCATTGTAATAATTTACATAGGCGTCGAAATGATAGAGATGTTACGACGTTAGATTAAATGTCTCTGCATTTATTCCAACTGCCAGATCAGTTTTACCATTCATTCTTTCGAGATCGATATTAAAATTATTACCAGTCCAATACTTGGGGCGATTCTTAACTCCTCCTTCATTATAATTTGTTTTTACTATCTTACTTTCTCTGGAAGAAATCGGCACCATTCATACCTGAAGTATGATGAGCTCCATAGAGTTTTAAATGGCTAACACACGCCTTGTATCACGACAGCATCTACACGATTCCTTCTGTGTTCTAGCTCCATTTAAAAACGCTCTTGTTATTATAATTAAGAGTTAAATTAATATTATTATTATTGGAGTCTTAGTCACTGATGTTATTTAACTGGAAAGTTTGTTCAAATGAACATCAAGCAGCTACCTGCAGCCTCAGATATTCAGGACGTATCGGAGGGTTCTTGCTGTTCCCAGTAAACACACCTTTTGAAAAGTTCCACAAAAGGGGGCTGGACTAATGTTCTTCGAGATAGTACTTATGGCAATCGGTACGACCCCAAATTGTCTCATGACAACCCTAAATCCTTTTTAATTCCCACTTTAAATCCTGGTATCGGTTAAGTTTCTCCTCCTTTTCTGTACTCTTGTTTCAAATGGCAGGCTTCATCTACAATCAGGCACGATCTTTTTTCTTTGTCAAAAGCACCAGGTCAGGCCTATTGTGTTCTAATTTCTTGTCTCTCTGTATCCGTAAATCCCATAGCACCTTCAATTGTTCGTTTTCTAACACTGACTCTGGTTTATCCTCATACTACTTCTCAGAATATGGTAACTTATTTAGTTTCCTATTATATGATGCCTCCAGCTTTTATAGTGAGACTGGGCTAGGTGTTTACACTCGGATACAATGTGAGCCACAGTCTCTTCCCTCTCTTCACAGATCCTACAGAATGGGCTAGCCTCTTCCTTGTCAATATGGTGTTTCACCCACTTCGTTCTGAGAACTTGCTCTTGTGCAGCCATTAGCATTCCTTTTGTAGATGTTGTTATTATTAGTTTTTCGAGTAGACGTAACGTATACTTTTGCTTTGTAAGTTTTGTTGATTTTTGTTTGTTTGCATAACGTTCCTTGTTATAAATTATAAATAGGGCGCCACCCATTACCCTAAATGCGATAACATAATATTTGGGCATTCGTTCCAAATACTATCAATTATAAACACATTACTGCCACAAAATTAATAAATTATTATAGGTGACACTACACTCTCAAACGGGTGTAAAAATATTTTGCACGTGCAAACCATAACTCGCGATATCAGCAAAAGAGCAACTGCAACAACGTCACCACCAATATCATTACTCTTACCATCATTACAGGAACAACCAACAAGGCGGTCACCTCCATACTTCCACCTCCGTAAACAACAACAACTATGAGAATGTAAAAATCGTGCAAGCAGCTAGCAACCAGCAAGCTTGATAAACACTGGGTTGACCACACAATGAACCAGTCTTGTAACATAAAAAGCGCACTCAACATAAAAAGCGCACTCACCCATCCAACCTCTTCCTTCGAAGGGGAGGTAAAAAATGTAGAAAAACTAAGTTGAAGAGTTAACGGAGGCAATTGGGATGGTGGAAAAATGGAGACACAGGGTGACCCTCGAAACTCTAACCTACAATTTAAACTATATCATGTCTGGTGGAGTAGGCTCAAATCAAAAACGCCTTGGGTGGCATGCGGATAAGTTAAAACATATAACTCAACGCAAATTATTTGGGTAAATGGGTGTTTTATTTGTTCCCACAAGATGTAAAATCTCACTCACGAGCTCCCCTCAGAAGCGACGAACAAACTCTCATACCAACCAACTGCGGCCAGGTACTACTCACAATAATGATTTCTTGGTTAGTCGCAACTGCCCGCGCAGACATTGAGGACTAAACAATAGAAGAGGTGTACTAAATAATCAACTTAGATCAATCGAAAGCTTTCGAGAGTGTCGAGCATTGTTACAGGGAACAAGTCTTCAAAGCAGCCAGCTTTAGGCTCGTTTTCAGAGGATGGATCACACCGACATCTGCTCTGTGGTCAGAGAGAACAGCCCTCTTCTCGGAACCGTTCCACATCACGGGCTCAGTCTGAAAAGGTTGTCCTTTCATCTCTATTGTATGTATTGTCTCTCAAGTCGCTACTACTAAAATTGGAGGCCGACGACGTCATTGTTTTGGTGTCGAGTAGTAAACATATTTAGTTGATCTGCATCACCCTCGGGGAATACGAAGCGATAACAGGGCCAAAATTGAACCAGGAAACATCTATGGGTTTGCGGCTCAGTACCTGTGCCGTCCTATAATGCCACCCGACGCTGTACTGACAGGCCGGTTAAATTGCTCGGGGTCTGCTTTGGTCAAGATCTCCAAATGGATAAAAACTAGGACAAGGCTTGCCATTCTTGCCCAGAAATAGACAGAGAGAAGTTATCCCTGAAATGCCGGGTAGAGGTAGCGAACGCGAACAAGGCACCCATAATCTAAAATCAACTGATTGTCGTGCCTTGTCTTCGTTCACGTCTAAATGCAAATATGCGTTGAAGTTATCTAGGTCATCTCCAGCTTACCTCTATGGTGAATATGTGTGTTCACCCTTTGCTAGGTACGTATTTCGATAGATCTTATCCCCGACAGAAATGCACTCCTGGATAAAGTGAAGTGCGAGAGGGAGCGCTAGGAAATTGGTATGTCTTCACGCACTTACAGCCTCCTAGAAAATTGGTGAAACACCAAATTGGCGTTCTGTTGTGGATTAGAGACGACGCTCTTGGGGAAACTCTGGGCGTCGAGGAAAATCAAATAGCTACTCTTTTCCGGAGGACTTTCAGTTCAGGGTTCATGAATAACTCCACAAATCCCTGACCTAACAGTGCTATTAAGGAGCATTACCAGTTCACGATAACCTCGACAGCCAGTCAACCGTGCATGTTCTAGATGTTCGCATGTTGACGAAACAGTCCAGCACGCACTCGTTCAGGATCCTCGTATTGCTAATATGGGTTTATGTCGAATACCTGCTGTCATGTGTAAGATGGATCCGGCTCTCAGTTGAGTCCATCGTAAAGATTACTCCGCCGCCTTTCTTTAGCCGGAAAAGACAGGCAGTTTTATCTGCCCGGTGGCCATAGTGAGTGCGGTCGTGTGATGGACACCGTTGAGTAGTTTGAAGACAAGTACATTCCTCTTCGGTGAAGCCCTGATTAACTTTTTCAGGTTTCACCAGTAGAAAATAAGCGTCTAGAGGGATATGGTATCAATCACCCAATTTGTTGAAAGGCGGGTGAGAGAGGCAAGCATGGGCCGAGTGATTGGGCGTGCTCTGAGTATGCGCGTGTAGATTGGTGGAAGACAACTGGAACTGGGCATTTGACCTAGTAGTCAAGGTTACAGTCAGTGTTGTGGACTTTCTCCACGAGTGACTCTCGTAAGCCCCTTATATTAGTGAATTTATCTTTTTGAATGTTTTACATGTGCTTCTCTGATAAAACCTCTTTAACCGCCAAAAACCTACACTTGTCCGTCCTCTACCGTCATTAATGTTTTCTTAATGTAAGCACTGTGTGGCTAATAACGAAAACATTATTGCTGATGTTGTTTTTCTCATTACTACTACTACTACTACTACTACTACTACTACTACTACTACTACTACTACTACTACTAGTAGTAGTAGTAGTAGTTGTTGTTGTTGTTATTACTTCGCATTATAAATATTCATTCAGATTTGACATTTGCCAAAATGGTATTCGAAATATCAAATAATTGTAACATTTACTGATTTCTCAGGAAAGAGAGCACGGAAGAGACGAGAAAACGAAGCGTATGTGAGAGGGAAAGAAAGACATTATGAGAGAAAAATACGAAGGAAGAGAATGATATAAAGAGAGATATAGCAGAATAATAATGGTAATGTGGAGGTGTTGATGTATATGTAATATATTGTCCTGTTCTCTCGTCTTTCTCTTAATAAGATATCTCCATTTATTTCTGTTTGTTTCCGGGCTAATTCTTTTATTATATTTCTATTTATTTACCTAACTGCCTCCATATACGATTTACTCCCCCCTCCTCTGTCTCTATCTATCTATGTATATATATATATATATATATATATAAATTTTGAATATATGTTGGTTGTTTACCGACACAGTATGCAGATTGGAGCACTCGACGAAGTACGCAGGTTGGTTTGTTTACTCCGGTGTAATGTAAAATAAAGTCAAATGTGTAAAATTTGGCTTCGTTTATTATAAATTATAGATATACTGCTATATAATGTATATTTCGGTGACAGCCATCATTGGCTGCGACCTCTGAGGAACTAGAATCATGATTCCAGTTCCTCAGAGGAATAACCCCCCCCCCCCCCCCACATATATATATATAACTCTCACTTTTTCTCTCACCCTCACCTTACGCGCTTGCACACACACTTTTATATAAAATCGTATTTCTTTATTAGAAATAAATGATGCTATCAAAACCATTCAATGTAGGTGTCGAACTTCTCCAAACCTTCAAGGACAGGATTCAGAAGGGCAGCCGGGTTGCAAGCGGTATCAAAATAGATGGGTGTAGGATCAGACGACATGGTATTACTTAACTGGTCAGAAGGTGATCTCGACATGCACTTGATATATTCGCTGCCGAACGTTGTGTGACTGAAAAGAAAATCATTGCCACGAAGACAGAGACAGGCGTCCTCTTCAGGTAGCGTGCGAAGTGCTCTCTACATATGAGTGGAGTTTTAGCGAAGCAGGTGGAGAAGTTCAAGTATCTCGGGACCATTTGTATGAGTGATGGAAGTCAGGAGGGTGAATTAAGTACAAGAATTGAATAAGCTAGTGCAGTAATGTGTCAGTTTCAAAATTCGGTAGTCAGAAGGGAGGTAGTGTAAAGTTACTTGATAGTGTAGTTCGGAGATAAGTCCCTTCAGGTAGAGCCAGTATCTTTCCGAATTGAGAGATCACATCACCAAAACTACGGACATGTGTTTAGAATGTTTCAGGAAAGAATCGCGTGACAGATTTTACAGGCCAAACCAACCGCAGGAGATCCAGAGATATACCCGAGCGAGATGTTTCGGTAACCTCCAAGAGTTAGGCTGGTCTCACATGGGAATCTAGCGGGACCAACTGGAGATTGTTGCTTCTGACAGGACCCATACGGGGGTATGTGGACGATGAAGAAGAAATGATATTTGTCGGGTGGCTGACGAAGAAACTAGATGCCACTGTTTGTCTTTTGCATCCGTCTTTCTGTGTGCATTGTAGTAATATATAATAATAATAATTGTTTCTACGTTTAGCACAAGGTCAGCTATTACCCAGTACATTACTGGTACTTTATTTTATCAACCCCGTAAGGATGAAAGGCAAAGTTAACCTCGACGGGATTTGAACTCAGTCAGACCGTAAAGGGACGTAACTATGCTAGAAGGCATGACGTCAAACTATCTACAGATACTGCCAATTATAAGGTGTGATAGTTCGCTTGAAGCGTTGTGAAGCATTATCAAATATGAAAATATAAAAGGGATATGTTTAGAAAGCCGTACGATGCAAGTCGATTAGAAACACCAAGGTAACATATCTTTCTCACCCCACTTTGCATTGTGCGGCTTTCTAAACATACCCACTTTTCATATCACCCCCTCTCTCTCTCTCTCTCTCTCTCTCTCTCTCTCTCTCTCTCTCTCTCTCTCTCTCTCTCTCTCTCTCTCTCTCTCTCTCTCTCTCTTCCTCTCCTAGCGCAGATCAATTTGAAATTCTTATCAGAAAATGTTGCTATCCCAAAAGTAGAAGAAATCTGTAACAACCGTTGATTGCTATAAATAATAATTTAGAAAAATCAGGTAAAAGTCCATTATGGAAGGAGAAAAAAGGTCAGCAGCTTTTTCATAGCGGCTACTGAACACATTTCTCCGTGTAAAGGGGTATTTCCACTTTTCATGACTCGACCTTTTGACGGCTATATTATATATTCAGCATGCTCATCTGGTCAAACTTGCTTATATGTTATATTCACATATTGATATATTACAATTTATGAATATTACAGTTATAACTTGTGCAGTTATGTTTCAAACTTGCAAACGCTGATTAACATTGGTTGATGAAAAAGCAGTAGTGTTTGGCTATGTCTATGAGTGCATATATATAAAAGTTTTTTTGATAATCTATGTATAAATCTATTAAATATATCGCCGAGGTGTTATATGAAAAACCGTTAGAGAAAAAAAAACGCTTCATAGTTTTCTCTGAGTTTTTCTGAATAAGCTTGGATGCGTATAGTTATAAACACAGTTATTAGGAATTTTTTAAAATATGTGCTATTTAAAAAAATATTGTCTTAAATTAGGATGCTGTTCATAAAGTGTCTGCGTGGCATTTAAGAAAATGGTAGCGTTCGTGTAAAAATGTAGATAGTAATTCAGTTTACTTGGCCGATATCTTAGTATGATTATTTTCGATAATACATAAATTACAATGAGATAGATTGCATACTAATTGAGTCGAATAGATGTTATCTAATATTATATAATAAGTTCTATTTTCGAAATACCAAATGAGATTTGCAGAGCTTTACTTGAATCATATCTGTATACTTCTGAGATTATAATTGTGTTGGTAGCATCTAAATTTATATCAATTTGCTATCAATCTGATGTTAACCTCTGACAATCTATATGATTATTGTTAGATTTGACTCTGAATAGATATATCTTTATTCAAAATCTCTCCAAGGAAGGCCCATAGCCCATTTCTAGGAAAAGGATTACAAGAAATTGGTGACTAGCGTTAATGTCTCGAATGCAATCTTTCTCTTTTTATATCTTTATGCATGATTAAGATAGCACATATAGGATGGCAGTAGAATAATCAATCATATGGTAATAAAAATGAGCAGATAAAGACAGATAAAAGAACTCACATAATTAAAATATGTAAATGAAATAACAAGAAAATAGTTACAAAAACCAAATAAAATGAAATGGCGATAACCGATTTGATGTATATATATAAGTTAATGAAACTTCTAATATTTCGCAAGATACATGTTAACTCCGAATTAAAAAAAAGATTAAGCTCATTTTCTGCGGGAAGACAATGAAGAGGGAGGGGTTATTCCACAGTTCTGCGGCTCTGAAGCAAACATTGTTTGAATAAAATTAATAGTCAGTATGAGAGATATCAAAAAGAAAAGAGCACATATGTGATTTATAAAATTTAGCAGCCTGATTTCTCACGGGGAATGTTAGGATATGGGTGACAAGGAAATGATGCTCTTATGAACTTCCATAAAGTTAACGATAGGAATTTTGTCTTGGATAAAACGGTTGTTGTGACGAAAAGACGTCACTCCCAACTAGATGATACTCACATTCGATGATGTATTATATTAAAATGGTCAGAACACGTTTGAAGGATCCCGTCCACATATATGATTAGTTCCAATTTTCATTCCGTATCTGACTCATGTAGTGATGCAATAGAACTTCAGTATTTAGCATCATTTTTGAACAGCAGAGCCGGTCTACCATTCTAGAAATAACTCAGAGACAGATATAACGCAACGGTCCTCTCTAAAATCCTTGTGAATTTAAGACATAATATTCGATTGAAACAAAGAATCCTACAAAGCAGTCTCATAAATCACTTCAAATGGAAGGTGTTAGATTTCACGATACTGGTGAAAATATACTAGGTTGGATTTGGAAGCATAATTCAATAATACATTTGTTTCCCCATTGCACAAACACCGTTAGTTCGCTGGAAAAATCTTTTGCTGGGTCCAAGTGTCTGAAGGTCTCAGTTCTGAGGCTTTTGGTTATATTAGCAAATATATCAATAGAAAACCTTAGTAATTCGTCCTGTAAATAATTTAAAAACAATAAGAAGAACGTACATCCAAGGGCAAACTTCTGTGGCGCGCTTTCATTGATATCATAAATGTCGGAGAAATAACCGTCAACCACAATTTCTCATTTCTGTTCGCTAGGAGGATGTGATAGGAAAGAAAACAATTATATTACCATTGAAAAGTCATAAGTTTGATAATTTATGGTTTACACTTTAGAGTTTTGTTGTTATTCTGGTTGTTGATAATTGAAATTATTGTTTAGCATTTTTTGCCTCAATCAGAAACCATTATTAATAGATGGTAGAGTGGTTGATTAGTAGTATCGGTTGAGTGTCGGACAATATGGATGGCGGCATATAGTTACGGTTCTTTGCGTTCTGAGCTCAAATACCACCGAGGTTAGCTTTGCCTTTAATCCTTACTTGGTCGATAAAATCAAGCACCGATGATACACTAGGGTCGATTTAATCAACTTTTCCCTTTCCCAAAAATTGTTGGCCTTGCGCTGAAATCAGAAACTATCGAACTTTGCCTTTCATCATTACGGGGTCGATAACATAAAGTAAGGCGCTGGAATAATTGCTGGCCTTGTTCCAAAAGTAGAGACAATTATTAAAAGATGGTAGGGCAGTGGATTGACACTATCGGAAGAGCGCCGGAATAACATGCTTTGTGGCATCTAATTTGCCTTCCGAGTTCCAATCCCGCCGATAATTGCCGCGTCGATAAATTAAAGTAAAAGTAATGCACTGGAGTTGATTTCATCGACTTTCCCTCTACATTTAAATTGCTGGCCTTGTTCCAAAAGTAGAAACAATTTATCAATAGATGATAGGTGTGAATAATGTGTTAGCAAAGTTTAAGTAAATTTAAGTTGAAGAGATTTGGATTTTTTCTCCAACAGCATTGTACTAATATGAATTGAATTTAAACAATGAGAAATTGCTTTTACGTTTGCTTTCATTAGGTTTGTAATATTTAATGGTTTCTTTAAAGTCATTAGGGACTCGTGCATTATTATATAGGTTGGTTAATCTATCAAATTGAAATTTCGTCATGCGAGATAGATGAGATTCTCTTGCCTAATAAATTGCTGCGTGGATTTTGAAGAACGCACAGTGAGTAGTTATGATTTCTATGTATGTCTATATCTATTATTACATAGTTTGGTTTAAAGTATGGTGAGAATTTATTGCTTGCAGTTTTAAATGTTACATTTAAGAGGTGACTATTTTAAGTTTACTGCATACAGTAAAATTTAGTTCAATTCGTTAAATAGCTTTGTTGGAATTTTCCCGAATTTATCTGCATGTGATCCTTTGATGTTTCTAGAGTTTATTAAGCCGTTATCTTTATAAATGCCACGGTAGATAGAATTGAATTTATTGTGAACTAAGTTTAGAATAGAGAATCCTATTAGGTTTGAAATATTTCTATGCTTACAGCAAAAAGTCCTGTACTATTCATTTTGATCCATACGCTATTATATAAGAAACGATTGAGTTTTCTAACGGGCAATTATAATTTTCATATCATTTTCTGGCAGTGTTTAGCAAATTCTATAGAATTTTATTGCTAGATGTTTTGTCAAGGAAGAGTAGTAGTCTTTTATAGCGAATTTGGTTAATTTATAATTTTGTTTATCATTGAATTTCTAAGCAAACGAATTATTCACGGTAGGTTCCAGCGTGTTCAACTAGAAGGATTAAAAAAAAATGTTGTTGAGGATTTTATAACCACGGTAAATTGAATGAACTCGAGGCGACTAAATAGTCCTTTCTAAACCGATCTATTTGGAATTGCAGCTATATTTGTCTCTAATCATACGCCACGTTCTCATAACAAGGTCATTGCTTTATGAACTCCGGAGTATATAATATCTGGAGAAAAAAATCAACAGCAATAATAGCAGCAACAAAAAATAAAAACAAAAACAAAAACAAAAACAGGATTGCCATGGCTTAACCAGCAGTTCAACAATATCAAATGTATCTTGCATATAATATGCATGATGTAATGAGAGGGATATTTAGTTGCTATTTCTAGTAGCTTCAATCAAGTACGTAGATGCCTCATTGTTATCTCACATAGTATTTAACTAAAGTGTGGTTCACTTTCAGTCTCTTTTTTCTTCTATCTATCAATACATACATACGTAAGCATATACACAGAAAACAATATATATATATATATATAAGTATGTACACGTACATACATATATGTATACAGACGTACAGTAGTATGTATATATATATATACATACATGCACACATATATATATGTACGTATGGATTCACCGAACATTTATTATAATGGTTGTTAGACACTACGGCTTAGTACGGGACGTTTGTTTACAAACACACCGAGCATTATAATAAATGTTCGGTGAATCCATACGTACATATATATATGTGTGCATATATGTATATATATATACATACTACTGTACGTCTGTATACACATATGTATGTACGTGTAGATACTTATATTTAAGTAACCGCCGTACTAAGAGTGGGAAATGAAATTTCGTTTCATTTTTTCCGTATAATATATGTATATATATATAATCAAGGTTTAGCAAATAAGAAAAAGTTTCAAAATAAATTTCAAAATATTCACTGTACTCACTATGGTTACCTTTACCGAATCGGTTTCGAGTCTCAAAAAAAAAATGGACAGTCCTTGCGGCCTTCCATTGAAAAGATAAACTCTCGTCAGAAGATTCTTTTCACTCGGAGAATATAAAATTCCCGAGTTCAAATTACGAACTGGCGCTATTCAAAATTGTTCCCGATGTGAGAATGAATGATGTGGAAGAAATTCTGTCCAGTGCCGTGTGTAAAGATAGAAGCAGAGGTAGGGAGGTCAGTCTACTACCACTATAAATAGCAGCAGTCAAAACGACCAACTTTTATTTCGACCAAGAGGAGAATAATAATAATAAAGTATATATCCCTACACACAAAAAGCGTCCAGGGACACATGTATCGTCCAACCATATGCCAATGTGGTTCAATGGCAGGTTAATAAATTAACGAGCCAGAACATATATAATCAAGGTTTAGCAAATAAGAAAAAGTTTCAAAATAAATTTCAAAAAATTCACTGTACTCACTATGGTTACCTTTACCGAATCGGTTTCGAGTCTCAAAAATAAATGGACAGTCCTTGCGGCCTTCCATTGAAAAGATAAACTCTCGTCAGAAGGTTCTTTTCACTATATATATATATAAATATATATATATATATATATATATGTATATATATATATATATATATATATATATATATATATATATATATATATATATATATATATATATATGTGTGTGTGTGTGTGTGTGTGTGTGTGTGCGTGTGTGTGTGTATCTGCATGTGTGTGTGCGTGTGTGTGTGTGTCTGTATGTGTGTGTATTATGGGTGTGTATGTATGTATATGTGTGTGTGTAAGTATGTGTGTGTGTGTGTGTGTGTGTGTGTGTGTGTGTGGAACAATAACAATTGCAGATACTCGGCTATGACAGCATTAATATGGTTCCTCCTCTGAGGTATTACTGTGCATATGTAACAGACGTGTCAGAATCACTGACGTCAGAAGATTAAGGTAAAGGTTAACGAAATGAACCTCTGGCACGTGAGGTTTACGATTTCTAATAATATATTCTATATTTTTTCTTTCTCGCTCTTAAATGCACACGGACACGCCCACACATAATCATATAATGTTTATTTATGAATTACAGCTGACGATGGAAACTCCTTTCTTTCTTTCTCCTCCTGTTCCGTCCTAACCACCATCCTAAACCTTTTTTTTAGTAACCATACAGCTCCTTTCGTTTCATATCATTTTGTAATTACCGCTGTGACCCTACCTGCTTTCGTCAATCTGTGTTCCCTCCACACTTTCGCATCGACCCTCTCTTCTCTCTTCCCTTCTCCTCCTCACTCACGTTTTTTTCTCTCCCTCTCCCTCTCCCTCTATCCATCCGTTCAGTTTTGATTGTTGACATGTTTACACGTGCCGTGGTAGCCTCTCTGTCCGCAATCTTTGCGACACGTTTTTACCACTGTCGTAAAAAACCCTTCTGGATTATCTCCCTTTCCCTTCTCCTCCTCACATTTGGTTGCCCGTGTCTCTCTCTCACTTTCTCCTGTCTATGTGAGAGGCAGCACAATTATACCAGCTCTGAGTCGTAGTTGACCACCAGGCTAAAGTCTCTCAGGTTGGTGACAACCGACTTTCCCTATTTTTCCACGATTACTTTTTGCATGTTTCTTTCACCTGTGTCTTTCCACGATGGGACCTGTACACCTTCTTTTTCTCCTATTCCTTTCCTATTTTTCCCCTTTTCCCTTCCCCCTTTCTTCCTCTCTCCTCATCCCCCTCCCCGTTCTTCCTCCCTCCCACCACCTTCACCTTCTTAAACCTTGTTTTTAGTAACCACACAGTTCCTTTCGTTTCCGCTATGTACTGTACTCAAATCTATTCATAAGGCACCTATTGTCATCTGTCGTAATGTCAATTTTTCTTAGAATAAAAGATTTTAAGAGGTATTTAAATAATGCATAACATAATTTTAAGAATTTATTAAGAATATCTAAATACAGTCACAACTATAAGCGTCTCATTGCGCAACATTGGCTGATCCAGGTTTCAGAGAAGCATGGTGAATGTGTTCTTCAATTCAAGTTTGTGAGGCAGCGTACCGGACAGTTTCAGATTGTTGAGAAATTCAACGGGATAATGAACAGCCTCATCTTTGTCGACAACTTTGTCCATAGATTTATAGGTCTTGCTACCTCCAGGAATCATTTGTGAGAGATTTTGTTGATGGCATTCATTGTGATGTTTTTTTTTCGTATGTGTCTGGGGGTTGGGTGGGGCAATGATTGCTCTTTGACACAGCCACTCCTCATTGGAATGGTGGACTTCGATATTGAGGAACACTTAATTAATCAAGCTTACAGCGCTTTCCACAACAGTACAAAACGACGAAGGATCGAAACACCCTTTAGTATCAAGGGATTGTTTTTTTCATACATTTAAACGGCTGAGAGGTGCTTCTGAGTCCCCCTACGTTCCCGTCTCTGTTATTCGCAATGAAGAACATTTTCGAGTCCGTTTTTGGAAAAGAAGGCAATTGCAAGCATGTCAGAGATCAGATTATTTGAAAACACAATAAAAAAAAAATCACAGGAAAAATAAAATTCACGACGATCCCCAGCCGGTACTTTACTAAAGATTTAAACGACTGATCGTTAACTCCGAGAGCTACCATCACTCCCTGCTTCCGTTTTCTGGAAAGGGAGCAGTTTGGGAGTGAGTCAAATGTCAGATCGTTTGAAAACAAAGGGAAAACCTAGAAAAGAAAAGAAATTCCGATAGATGAAATCTCCGAGCCTGGAAAAATTTCAGACGAGAGCACAACGTTGGTTTTATTATGATGAACACGTTGTTGAAGATCGACTGAATCCAAGAAAGTAAAACTTTAGATCTACATAGCTACAGTCATAATCCACGTTGTAATTAGAGTTTACTAAGGGACCCTTAAGTAGTCACTCGGTCTTCTAGAAATCGGAACCAAATCACCTTGAAACTCCAACGTACGATCTTCAAAATATACACACTGAATAATGTATTTTTAGATTTACTATGTTATAATAAAAACATAAACTGAATGATCAGAGCTGCAATGTGTTTGAACATAGCTCTACCCTATGTGGACAGAGCTGGAGCGAAACATCCCATCTCTGATCCAGGAAACGAACGACGAAAGGCATTCCAGCCAGCCATGGATGGTTACTTTATCTGTTAGAAATAGCAGCTAAATCTCCTTCAAATTGCACATTACTATCTTAAAGTGAGGAGACGTTGAACAGCAAAAACCAAATACAGTGTGTGATAAGAATAAATGCTCGGAATGTCCCTACATACTGTAATTTGGAATTTTCATGCTCAACTGGTTGGATTAAACAATCTTAATAGTCCTCCTTGAAATTCACTGGGGGGTCTGTGGAGATAGAATCACCTTTCGATGAAAAGTTCGTTGTTTCGATTCTCAGACTGGGTGAGCAAAGCAGTTCATCTAATGTTGTTCCAGGTAATTCAGTTGAAACTGAATACCAGCGGCGTTTGAGGGCTTGTCATACAACGGATTTTGTGTCTTGTCGAAGAGATATTTTGTAGTTTCATTCACTTAATGCCCACGAAAAGAAGATAAGGTCTGAACGTCGACTATCTCAAACAAGCACAGAGAAATGGATATAAAAATGGGATAGTTCCAACTTGAGTAATTGAGACCTCCCTTTTCCTCGTCCTCAGACAGCCATTGTTTTCCAAATCAGTATGATGTTAACACTCCTTAGCAATGTGTCTTGCGTGATGGAATGACTGATTCCAAGATATCACTGGCCGTTCTCTTGTACAACGCCTTCATATTCTTCTTACGCCATACCACCAAGAATATAGAAGTTACCCCTTCCCACCTTTTTTCTTGAATTTTCTCATTTTTCTGTCTTTCTTTTTCTTTTTTCCAATATGACATTGTATGAGGGTCGACTGAAAAGTTCATAGGCTCACTAAGATACTCTGATGGAATTACCAAATGAGGTTCATTTTTTCCCCCACAGTCTCTGGAAAGAAACAATACATCTATTAGTAAGACTTGACATTAATGCATGCAAAATTTCACAGCTCTAGCATCACTTCTTCATAGTCATTCTATGAACTTTTCAGCCGACCTTCATATATGCAGTTTAACCATTAGCTCTTTGCTGACTCTCAGTTTCTCGTATATTTTGGATTGGGCGTTTATATTTGTATTATTGAACAGATTGGATCATGTTCTTCTTCATCTTTTCTTTTTTTCTGTTTTTCTCTTTCTTTTTCTTTTTTTCTTCTTTTTCTTTTTTTATGTTTTTATTTTTATTTTTTATTTTGTATTCTTTGCCCACTTATTCATGAGAAGGTCGTGGGGGAAGAGTCCTCAAACACTCCTTCCAGTTTGTCCTGTCAGGAGCAACCGGCTGGATCCCCTAGTAAGACCAGAGGAGCTCATAGATGTTATCCAACCATCTTGCTCGGGTCTCCTCTTGGGTCTCCTGGCAGTTGTGTTTGCCCGTAAAATCTGTCCAGCGATTCTTTCCTGAGACATTATAACAACATGCTTATAGTATCGGAGCTGAGATCTCTCAATTCGGAAAAGTAGCGGCCCTACCTGGAGTGACTCTCTGATCTCCGAGCTATACACTCTATCAAGTAACGTTACTGCAATGACCTTTCGGAGGAATCCTATTCTTTTGGTCATTACCCAAGATTCATGATTACAGATAAGGGTTGGCACGAATACCGAATTTAAGTCAGTTTGGCTTTTACATTTACCCCCTTCTTCCAATTACCAAATGCTTTGTCTATTTTTTCGAACACAGGCAAATGTATATTATTGTACTTTCGTCTTTGTCATATGTTTATTTCAAACATTTTCATCAATAAATTATGTTATTCTGTATGTAAAAGCTGGTGGAGTGTCAGAAACTGTAGAATATCGTCTCTAGCTGCTACTGTCGTTCATCTATCAACTGTTGATAACATGAGTAGAAGGTACGTACTGGTATTGATTTAATTGATAATACATGCATTTTATTTATTAATTATTATTACTTATTTATTAATTATTATTATTGGTTTCTCATGTAGTCGCCACGCATACATATGCTCCGTAAGTTTTATTGATTTTCACTTGGTAAAATTATAGTTATAATTGTAAAAAGGCAGCTATATACATTGCTCTTAAAACATTTATAAACATTACAATTGTTGTTGTAGGTTCGAATCACGTGTGTGATAATACCCATTATTTTCCATTCCGCGGGTCTATACGCCATGTCATTAGACTGTTTTATTTAGTTAAAATTTACGGTGAAGTCCTTTATTTCAATTTTCAAACACTACTCGCTGTGTTCTAAACATACCTCCTTTGTTTACTTAAAGCTATTATGTTATAGCTCCTAAAAATAACGGAAAGAGTTTGGTGGGCTCATTGCTTGTTTCTCCGGCAATGAGGTGTAGGTTCGACTCATATGGGTGCTGACACCCATCTTTCTCCGTTCAATTGGTTTATACCCCACTTATCGAGTAAAAATGTTACGGCGAAGCCAACTCTTTCAATATATATATATATGTGTGTGTGTAAAATAAAATATTCACACACACACACGCCCATATAAACTTTGATAACTTTTGGCCAGTATTGGCTCAGGCCATGTCTAACTTAATAGCAACATATGGCGAAGTATTTTAAGTTTTGATTTTAACACCATGGTCCACTCAAATAGAGTTATTGTTTACAGTGACATATCAGGAATTACTTGGAGGAATTTGTCCAAAAACGTTTTGAATTTTATGCGATCTGTCTCTGTTTTTATGTGTTAAAAAGCTAGTGTTTTCAGTAAAATGTTGTGATCAACCTCATCAAGAGCATTGTTGAAATTAAGGTATATGACATCAGTTTTGGAGCCATCCCCCAAAGCTATTAAAATGTGATACAGGAGCTGCGTTAGGCATTCCCTTCAATTATGGAACCGATGTTGTTTGGAGTTCAGCAGACTGTTAGTTTTAAGAAAGTGAGTTATTGGTGATCTAAACCACCCTCATACCTTATCATACCTTAATGATATGAGATGTGAGTGAGATCGGACGGTAATTCACTGCACGGGACTTGTTTTCGTTTTTGAAAACTGGGACTTGACGAAATCACAAACATTTTTATACCTCATCAGATCTTAGGCTGAATGTGGTTTAATGCTCTAGCGCTCCAATTTGATATTCGAGATAACTTTGTCTATATTTTCTATCACAGCTGTAGTAGCTTTCTGTCGTTTGAAATAAATTTTACCCGACGCTATCATTGACGGCATTCTGGTGTTTTAAGATCTTTCTTGCTTTGAGTTCGTCTCATTATATATATATATATATATATATATATATATATATATATATATATATATATATATATATATATATATGGAAAAAGATGAGTATTGACGTCAAAAAATACGGTGAAAGGTATTCTACTTTCTAATTTCAAACCTGCTCACTGTTTCAAAACATACTTACTTGTCATATATATATATATATATATATATATATATATATATATATATATATATGACAAGTAAGTATGTTTTGAAAGTAGAATACCTTTCACCGTATTTTTTGACGTCAATACTCATCTTTTTCCATTTATCTGAGGGTTCTAAACCTCATTATCAGACTAAAATTACTTTAATAAAAAAATACGGTGAAATATATATATATATATATATATATATATTAAGAGAGTAAAACAAAGAATCCTTTAATACATCAAAAGTTTTTATTAGCCGACAACGTTTCGTCCTATTAAGGACTCATCAGGGCAATCAAAACAACAACAAGTAATATCGGCAGATACAAGCCGGAAACTCTGAAGAATATGGAGTGTGCATACACTAAAGTCTTACAAAAATATATAATAATAAAAATGAAAATAAAAATAAAAATAATAAAAATATATAATAATAAGAATAACTAAGGATGTAGATAACATTAAGAACCATATTACAAATATAGTCCAAAGCAACTAACCTAAATCTAAACAAATTTGGTTATATAGAGCAGGAATTATATATAACACAATGCAATAAACATAATACATTATAATAATATACCTATACCAACATTAAAATTACAAATTAAAAATCAAAAGGTACAATATATACATGTATATATGTGCGCACACACACACACACACACACACACACATATATATAACAATACACCCAATACACCTTAATAGGACGAAACATTGTCGGCTAATAAAAACTTTTGATGTATTAAAGGATTCTTTGTTTTACTCTCTTAATTTTTTGGCTCTGTTTAACTGCATTGAGCTATACCTTTTACTGTCATTTCTATAATACGAAGAGGGTGTTTAACTCCAACACGCTCCAGTATTCTGATCCTTATATATATATATATATATATATATATATATATATATATATATATATATACATCCACAATACTCCAACCTCAATAAATGACGATATATCACACTTCTGTAGAAAATTACGTCTCACAGAGGAAGTTTTTGGTAAGGAGAATAACGACCAAGCAATTTTACGGAATAAAAGCAGCTACAACCCAACAAAAGGTAGAAACAGAGTTCTGGACACATTTTGTGACCACATAGCAACTTTCCCACGAACTACGGCAACCTAAACCCAAACCCAACACGAGTCGAAGGGAATGAGAGATTATCCATGAACTAAAAAACAATACGTACATTATAATTAAGGAAGCGGACAAAGGAAGTATTGTTGTCATTATGGATGCTGAACAATATAAACATTCTATGTTCTCTCTCTTACAAAATACTAACTACTATGAAAGAGTAAAAAACGACCAGCAATCAAAAACGATGACCAGATTAAACACATTCATTTGTCGATACCAGGAAGACATAACTAAAAAGGAACGCGATTATTTAACACATTTTGAATACAAAACCAGCAACCTTTACGGATTTCCGAAGATCCACAAGTGTAAAATAATTAACGATGCCTGTAAACAATCCACCCCAGCCTGCGTGAACACACAATACCCCACATACCTTATATTAAGACCAATTGTAGCGGGCCCACAACGTGAAACACAGAGACTAAGCAACTTTATAGACATACTACTAAAACCAATTCTCAAACACGTACCAAGCCTTGTAAGAGACGATCTGGACCTCTTAAACCACCTCCCCAAACATATCAACAACGACACTATTATTGTGTCTTTCGATGTCGTGAATCTCTACACAACGATCCCACACCAATACGGACTGGAAGCAATAGGATTCTGGCTACAGAAATATCCCAATGAGATACCTGACAGAATATAATAAAAGCTTCATCACCGAGGGATTAAAATTTATTTTACAGAACAACTATTTTGATTTCGATGGCAGTAATTACAAGCAAATATCGGGGACTGCGATGGGTACAAAAGCCGCTCCAACTATGCCAACTTAGTCATGGCATACTTGGAAGTCTAGATATATGAACACTCCAAATCAAAATACGGATTGAACTTCCACAAATATTTATCAGAGAATTGGAAACGCTACTTGGATTATTGTCTCATTCTTTGGTCTCACACACTCGAACAACTAAATTATTTCAAAAATGTAATTAACGGCACCAATATCCACACCCAATTCACAATGGAATACAGTCAAGATCAACTCCCATTTCTGGACATCTTAATCTTAAAAAAAGACACAAACATTGAAACTGACATCCACTACAAACAAACAGATTCCAAACAATACCTGCTATTCACCTCCAACCATCCAAAGCACACGAAGACGAACATCCCTTTTAACCTAGCAAGAAGAATTTGCACAATTGTCTCCAATTATGAAACGCGAAATAAAAGACTTCAAGAATTAAAGGAAATTCTACCCGAAAGAGAGTACCCACCATTACTAATAAATAATGGAATAGAAAGGGCTAAAGCAATAGGCATTGATGAATTACGAATACAGAAACAAATTCAAGGTACGTCCAATATTCTATCATATATCTCAACACACAACCCACGAAATGCGGAAGCTTACAACACTATTCACAAGAACACCCCACTATTGAAACAAGACCCAAGAATGAAAAAAGCCCTTGAAACATAGAAAATAATCAAAAGCAAAAGACAACCGAAATCATTAATAACATTACTCACCAATGCCAAATTACCTACCACAGCCCAAAATCAACTGTCAAAAAATGTGGTCGCTATAATTGTGGAACCTGCATTCACCTCATTGAAGGCAATACGTATACATTTCAATCAGGACAACATTTTTCTGTAAAAAATCACTTCCCTTGCTCATAAAAAAATCATTAAATGTAAAGGATGCAATGCAGATTATATAGGACAAACTAAACTCACACTCAGAAACAGAATGATAATTCATCGCCAACAATTACGAGATCCAACCACGAGACAGATACCACTAAGTGCACATCTACACATATGCGCAAGTAATAAGACACCCAAATTCCAAGTCTTCCCATTTTATCTTTGCGCTGACAATACAACAGAACACATACGAATAAAGAAGGAAAATATGTTTATTCAAAAATATAGACCAGCGTTAAATATAGTTTAATATACACTATGTCAACACTATAACATGCTAACCATCCAAACAGACACATACATACACACACACACACACATGACACCTACTTTAGAAAATAAAAACCAGAAGTAAATAAACCTTAACATGCTCTAACACCTTAATACTCTAACACCTTAACATGCTAACCACACTCCCCCACACACACATAACACCCTCCCCCTTTCTACTAACGGAATCATTTTCCTACACACACACACACACAATATATATATATATATTCTCTCCATCTTAACATGCTAACCATACTCCCACACACATACACACACACATAACACCCATACATACACACATAACACCCATACAACTCCCTCCCCCATTTCTACTAATAGAATCATTTTCCTACACACACACACGCACAAAATATATATATTCTCTCCATCTTAACATGCTAACCATACTCCCACACACACATGCACACACACATAACACCCATACACACACACACAACTCCCTCTCCCATTTCTACTAATAGAATCATCTTCCTACACACACACAAACAAGCACACAAATAAACATACATATCTCTACTTTCTTTATTTCAATAGAAAGTCTGAATTCTGAAACCCCAGCGCACCAGCCATATTCACTGAACCAGAACAATTCTCTCTCCATCCCTTTTTTCTTGACCATTATCTTTTGTTTGGCACAAAATTCTCTAAATGGCTATAAAAAATTCCGAAATACGGGCGTGAAATTTAATGTACTTGTTCACGTGAGAGTATTAATTTCATTTATAACCAATCAAATTACATTCATTTAAAGAAAGCCTTCGTAAGCCACCCTTTTTTTAAGTAAAAAGAAATTCAAACACAAACTGGCGCGAAAGCTGATGTGCTTATTCACGTGACTGCCTCAACCAACCAAACTTCACCATACATGAAAAACAATCTGAGCCCCCCCCCCCCTTGTTTGAAGAACTTTGTAACACGAACTGGCCGCGAAATTTAATATACTTATTCACCAACCAAATTACTTCTCTAAAAACTTGGCATTTCGAGCCACTTTTTTCCATATAAAACAAGTAATATTCAAAGACCAACCAGATATGAGAAAAACCACAGACCCTCCATCTCAATTCTACTTTTGAAAAGCAGAAGAAGTGCGAAACCGGTAAAGGAACCAAATAAATAATATATTTTCACAAAAAAGACTCCAGTTGCATTTTCGATTTCATCTTCTTTCCTTATACTTTCACTCGTATAGGACATTTCGGTTATTTTTCATTTTGTAAAAAAACCCTCACTTTCTAATATATATATATATATATACGATATTAAATAAATGGAAACTATATTTATAAAACCATATTTATTTCATTATATATATTTCAGGGATATCATATTAACAATATGTTATGCCTTCTTCAGACAAAATACAATATAGACAGTTTTATAGATAAATAGATTTGACATACCGTTCAACATCGACTTGTATTTGAAAAAGTTGATTTGGCAGTGAAAAATTGTAAACAGAAAGAAAGAAAGAAAGAAAGAAGGAAAGAAAGAAAGAAAACGAAGAAAAAGAAGAAAAAGAAGAAATGCATGCAACAAAATAGAGAGATGGAAAGATAGATAAAGAGAAGAACTTCATGTAAAGAAACAGAGAGAGATATATAGAGAGAGGAAATAGACAGAGATAGAGAAAAGTAGGTAGTTGAACGACGTATCAATGATACATTTATTTATTTATTTATTTATTTATTTAGCTCTAGTATTAATGTAAGGGAGATATATGTGGTTAGGAAAGAAACCAGACGTTATATAGAGAGAAAAATGAAAAGTAACCAGACATAGGCGAGGCAGAATTTAAAAACCCTATGTTTTAATGTAGAAATATTAGTTCGTATAAAAACCAGGCACTATACTGTAAATATCAGTATTCCTGAATGAGACACGTATCTATAATGTGTGAAAAGTAATGATCTTATGTCTAGTTTTAAAAATTCATATGTTTATATGATAACTACAAACATCGATGTGAATTTACGTGATCAACTCTGCAAATCCCTATTTCACACGGAGAACATTCTCATTGTGCTATAAAAATTTAAGTATACATATATGTGTATATATACACACATATATATAGAGTCTATATTAATTTTAACAATACTATTCTTGTCTTTACTCTACATGATTATCTATCAAGCAGAAATAGAGATGATCTTTGTGGTCGATTTCCAAAATGATCTTTGTGGTCGATTTGCGTGGCATATTATGTTTTTATTTTTATTATTTTAATATTTTTTAATATTTTTAAAATTTCCATTTTTAATATGTAATATTTTTTAGTTTTCTATTTTATTTATTTGTTTATTATTATTATTATTATTATTATTTTTTATTTTTTGTTTTTGTTTCTGATATTTTTATTAATATATTGAAATCTGTTCTCTATTTCTGCTTGATAGATAATCATGTAGAGTAAAGACAAGAATAGTATTGTTAAAATTAATATAGACTCTATATATATGTGTGTATATATACACATATATGTATACTTAAATTTTTATAGCACAATGAGAATGTTCTCCGTGTGAAATAGGGGTTTGCAGAGTTGATCACGTAAATTCACATCGATGTTTGTAGTTATCATATAAACATATGCATTTTTAAAACTAGACATAAGATCATTACTTTTCACACATTATAGATACGTGTCTCATTCAGGAATACTGATATTTACAGTATAGTGCCTGGTTTTTATACGAACTAATATTTCTACATTAAAACATAGGGTTTTTAAATTCTGCCTCGCCTATGTCTGGTTACTTTTCATTTTTCTCTCTATATAACGGCTGGTTTCTTTCCTAACCACATATATCTCCCTTACATTAATACTAGAGCTAAATAAATAAATAAATAAATAAATGTATCATTGATACGTCGTTCAACTACCTACTTTTCTCTATATATATCTATCTCTATCTATTTCCTCTCTCTATATATCTCTCTCTGTTTCTTTACATGAAGTTCTTCTCTTTATCTATCTTTCCATCTCTCTATTTTGTTGCATGCATTTCTTCTTTTTCTTCTTTTTCTTCGTTTTCTTTCTTTCTTTCCTTCTTTCTTTCTTTCTTTCTTTCTGTTTACAATTTTTCACTGCCAAATCAACTTTTTCAAATACAAGTCGATGTTGAACGGTATGTCAAATCTATTTATCTATAAAACTGTCTATATTGTATTTTGTCTGAAGAAGGCATAACATATTGTTAATATGATATCCCTGAAATATATATAATGAAATAAATATGGTTTTATAAATATAGTTTCCATTTATTTAATATCGTAAATATACTCCAAATACTTGTTGAGTGCTTTTATATCAGTTATAAATATTTACTAGTTGTAACCCAACAATTTAAATATAACTTTCCATGTATATATATATATATATATATACACAAATACATTACACAAAGAGAAGTGTGTTACACAGTGAGATGTGTGTAAAGAATTATTACGAGATTTTGACGTAGTTTTTTTCTATTTAATTGCTAAACCTGAAGATATTGTTCTCTATACAGTAACGGTAAAACTCACTTGTAATAATTCTTTACACACATCTCGCTTTGTAACACACTTCCCTTTGTGTAATATATTTGCATTTGAGCTCAGAAGAAAATTCTCTATTCTTCTTTGAGCTAATATTATTATTAGTACTGTGAACTGCGGAATACTCTTAATTCCGATCCTTGTATACTATATATATATATATATATATATATATATATATATATATATATATAACCATATAATAATTGTTAATACTTTTATTAGATTGCAATATTTGTTTTTTACTGTATGACATACAATCATTTGTCACTGATTCCAGTTATCATTTTCCCGCAGCTACACATGTCATATACCCGATCTTTCACACTAGCTATCTAAAGTGCTGCTATCTTGATATTACAATGTCATTTTTGCTTTTCAGTATGAGATTTCTATTATTCTCGTCTTCTTTTACTTGTTTACATTCATTTGAATGTGGCCATGCTAGAGAGTTTAGTCTATGATATCGAGCGTAGTACGTATTTTTACAACTCTGGTTAATATTGTACTGACTGACGTTCGTCGAACTGTTATGCCATGTGACATATACATTAAACGTATCACCCACATATTCCGATATCTGGAAACTATGGTGTTCAATTACTCATAGCTGCCGATGGCAACTTGGTTTTAATTTTTAAGGGTCTTCACTCTATTTTATGAGGTATTTGTATAGCATTTCTGCACTTGAGCATATATATATATATATATAATGTATGAAGCTGAATGTTTGTATATATATATATATATATATATATATATATATATATATATATATATATACGATATTAAACAAATGGAAACTATATTTATAAAACCATATTTATTTCATTATACATATTTCAGGGATACCATATTAAAAATATGGCATGCCTTCTTCAGATAAAATACAATATATAAGCAGTTTTATAAATAAATTTGACGTACCATAAATATTGATCAACTTCCATTTAAAGAAGTTGGTTTGGTAGTTTAATATTTGGTAGTTTAATATCGTATATCTACTCCAAAACTTGTTATATCAGTTATAAAATATTTACTCGTTGTAACCCAACAATTTTAAATAAAACTTTTGCATATATATATATATATATTTGTGTGTGTGTGTGTGCGTGTGTGTGGTTGTGTGTGTGTGGTTGTGTGTGTGTGTGTGTGTGTGTGTGTGTGTGTGTGTTTTCATTTGCCAAACTTCATGAACAAAGCCACTGGAGGTTATAGTATCACACTTGCCCAAGGTGCCATGCAGTGTGAGTGAACCAGGAACAATATGTTTATGTAAAGAAGTCCTTATGCACATAAGACAAACAACCACATAAACAAAACAAAAGAAGAACTATAACCAATACAATTGGAAACACACAATCTCTCCAAATGCAGAAAAAGTTAAAAAACTATTTTACGACAATAAAAGCACAACTTAGACAGTTCGTGTTTTAACAACATTCCTATTAACATTTATTCATAGATGCACGGTTTGTTATACGAAATTATATCAAACTCAACAATCCAATTCATACAAGCAAGAGAAAATTAGACATAAAATATTTTGATAAAATGTTTGATGTATATTGGCATTATGTTTACAAAGCTAAACCTTTTTTCTAGATTTCATAAACGAGAGAAAAGGATGAAAGAATGTCTCATAACTCTTCTACACACGAAGGAACAGTTGGTCAATAGTCTTGCGAATAAATATAATATAAAAACTCTCAGAACGTGAGGGCGAGGATATGGGACGGTGTGTGGCTTTTTCAAAGCTAAGAACGGCCTCAAAGCACAAAACCAGACAGTACAGGACATTCTAGCCATAGAGTTATCTCTTTCCCTAAGGTTTGGCTATGGTTTGGTTTATGAAAAAATGTATGACCGTGGTAACAACACTCGCCCACATATCAATAAAAGTTACGTCAACAAGGACACCTGCATATTACAGCACGAAATTGTTTGCCAGCCAGGAGTGAGATCGTCCTCGATGTCCCTGGTATTGAACCTTGTGTTTCCGTGTCACAGATAATTGTTTCTACTTTGGTACAATGCCAGCAATTACCCAGTGCATTACTGGTACTTTATTTTGTCGACTCCGTATGGATGAAAGTCAAATTTAACCTCGGTGGGATTTGAACTCAGTACGGCCCTTGCCATTCTGAGTTCAAATCCCTCCGAGATTAACTTTAACTTTCATCC
>OZ024743.1:293903086-293965586 GCA_964016885.1 Eledone cirrhosa
ATCATTCCAGCCAGGGCCAAGTCATCTTTCGCTCAAGCATTACATAGAAATGATTGCATATTCATTGCGTTTCGATTTCTTGCCTGAGAGTTCACTCCTCTAATATTTACTAAGGATCAGACTGTATTATAAACCGAGTGGCGTATTAAGTCTACTATCCAAGTATGCCACAATGAGACTTTTACTCAGATCGGCGGAGTCAGAATAAATAGCGTAATTTTACCAATCCACGGCCCTTGGTCTGTACATGATCTTATCCACCCTAAAATTTGAAACGCAAAGTCGACTTCAGTGTTATTCCAATTCAGATTGAATAGATACGGATCAAAAAATCGCAAACGACTCTGGTAATTTGCTGCGTTAATAATTTATGAAGTAGTAACAAGAATACATGAATATTGATCTCTAATTCAATATTGATTTTTAATTCTCTAATTGTTCAAGCTGATTGTCTACTTGTGTACATTAGTAAATATTATTAATATATATATATATATATAAATATATATATATATATATTATTAATATATAATATATATATATATATATATATATATATATATATATATATATATATATATATATATATATATTTATATATATATATATATATATATATATATATATATATATATATATATATATATATATATATATATATATATATATATATACAGAGATAAAGAACTACTTACATACTTGTATACAAGAATGCAAGCAGAAACAGAGAAATCTAGAGATAGAGATTGATACATATTCAAAAGTATACACACAGACAGAACAAAAGTAAATTCAATTGAGGCACACGGCCACCAAATTTTGGGAAGAGTAAAGTTGATTAAATTAACCCCAGTAATTGATTGTACTATATTTTACCGAACTCGTCAAGATGAAAGGTAAAGTTGGCCTTCGCTGAATTTGAATTTAAAATGTAAACAGCCAGAACAAATACCACAAAGACTTTCTATCCGTCACTCTACAAATTCTGGCAATATACCACCCTAGAATGATCAATGTTGCAAATGTTTGAATCGTCTTTGTACTATTTCTAAGAGCATCGAACGACGCGAGGTGGGTGAAAGAGAACTAGGTTGTCAATCTAAAGTGTTCTGCATTCTTTATCTGTAAGTAACAAAAGCAATGTACAATTGTTGAGTGCTTCCCAAACCTGATATTAAGGCGGTAAATCGGCAGACGTGTTTGTGTGGCGGATTATATGCCTTGCAGTATTTTTCCGGCCCTTAAAGTTCTGACTATAAATCCCGAGAGGGCAACCATGCCTTTTATTTTTCTCGGTTCGATTATTAATGCATCAATACCAATCCAGAGCGGTAGGTTAGGAGAATTCTTAGAGTGTCAGACAGGTTGGCTTGTGATAGCTATTCTGATTCTTTAAGTTCTGCAATTAAATCTCGCCTTCTGTCACCCGGAAAATGGTGGCATAATAGGATTTAGGTCCCAATCGTTAAAACATCAACATAACCTCCTTTAAGATACAGCCTCATAGATGGATGGCTAAACCCACGCAGGTGTGAACCGTAACGAAAACAAACAAACAAAATATAAATAAATATAAAAAAAGCCTGCTACGCTAAATTCAGTTATTGTGAAATAGGATAACGATTTAAATGTTCTTAGCAATTAACTTCATTTTTATAACTTTATGTATATTTTACAACATATTTCCATCTACCTCATTCAATATCCTCCATCTGCTTGGCTTCCGGTGACCTATTTCTTTCTAATTCTTCGCCCCCCTCCCCTTAACTCTCTCTCTCTCTCTCTCCATATATATATATATATATATATATATATATATATATATATATATATTATATATATATGTATATATATATGTGTGTGTATATATATATATGCAATGTGTGTGTGTATATACACGCACTCTCTCCACATATATAATTGTTTCTACTTTTGGCACAAGGCCAGCAATTACCCACTGAATTACTGGTACTTTATTTTATCGACCCCGTAAGGAAGAAAGGCAAAGTTAACTTCGGCTGGATTTGAACCCAGAACGTAAAGGGCCACAACTCTATGCTGTAAAGCTTGGCGTTTGACGCTCTACCGATACTGATATATATAAAGTGTGTGTGTATAGAGTCACACTCATATATCAGCATACACATACACTCATGCACACTATCACACATGCACACAAGTGGATTCATGAACACAAACCTACTCAATACGTTGTATAGGGTAATTATATCTATTAAAGTAAGTTGATAAATATGGATACTTGTGTATGTGTGTATGTGGCGAAGCACTTTTCTTTTGAATATGTCATATTGAAAACATATGTACACCTAAGCTTTATCGTTACTTTATTAGTTTTGTATAAACTTCCTAGACTCTTCTACGTTTCTAATCTTCTGAATGGAGGGGTTGCTAGCGATATAGTTATTATTGTTGCTTTCATTTTGTTGTTGTTTAGTCCACCCCAGCCTTGATTGAGCACACTTACGATAAAAGAAGGTTCAGTTGTGATCATTCTTTCATTTTGTATATCAATGTAACCTTCTCTTATTTTAAAGGCTTTTGTGTGTAATACAAAGGATATTTGGGAATTGTTTATGGTGAATGCAAATGGCGTTGTTACTATATGGATGGATTTGTAATGTTCACCTTTATTTGCCTGTAAATCTTGTTCTAGGCATGAAAAAGACAGGATAATCACAGCTTGAATGCTTTCAATATTCACACATGTTAAATAAGGTAGATAAGAGTGCGGTTGTCGTTATTATTTCTCATCATTTCTCATATTTATATGAAGGTAGAGGGCGGTGGAATGGCAATATCGGTACAGCGTCGGACAACATGCTTTGCTGGATAAAGTTACAGCCCTTTACTTTCTGAGGTCAAATCCCGCCGATGTTAGCTTAGCTATTCACCCTTACGGGTCGATAACATAAAGAAACAATAACGCACTGAGGTCGGTTTAATCGACTTTCCCTTTCCCCCAAATTGTTGGCCTTGTGCTTAAATCATAAATCATATTGATATGAATGTGTGGCCGAGTGGTTAGAGACCGTAACATTGTAAATTCGATTCCCGTTCATGCGTTGTGTCCATGAGCAAGACACTTTATTTCAAGTTGATCCTCTCAATTCAGCTGCAAAAAAGTAGTTGTACTACCAATTTAAAACGCCAGTTTTATCACACTGTTTCATGTTGAATTCCCTTCTTTACTACGTTAAGGGTGTGGAAGGCTCATGCATTTGCGCGTTAAATTCACGGGCAGAATGTTCTGTTGTTAACATCAGCGGTACGACGCATCGTTGGAACCGACGGTAATCTCTACTCCCCGCATACATGCTGATATTTTTATTGTTGTATTTGAGCACCAACTCGTCTCTGATCAAGGAGACCTATGAAAAAGGGCATTTCAACAACGGTCATTTCCGTCCCAGCTTTTAAGTGGGTATTTTATAGAACTATATAATTTGACGTACTCCCTTTCCTTCCCCTATTCATTAATAGTCACTATTGTGTTATTTGATTTCATGATGATTCAGCTGATACCTTTAGCAGGTTAGACTATGCAGAAGCTTCTTCATCGGCCTATTGTACTTGGATTTGTTTTCCTGGAGAAATGCCAGCGAGATCACAACGATATGATATGCTTGATATTGCTAGCATGTTTCAGTGTAAAGTCCCACAACAAAATTGGGTGAACAAAAGTAAATTACCAAACAAAAGTTGTGTCGAGGTCTCGCCGTTGGCGCCTTTAACAGTGGCGTTGCGATTGATGATGTTGCAAATGATGACATCCAACACCAAAATTAGTTTACTGCAGATAAAACATTATCTCCACATAGCGGTGAATTGGCAGTATCGGTAGAGGGTCGGATGCCATGTTAGGGCGGTGAATTGGCAGTATCGGTAGAGGGTCGGATGCCATGTTAGGGCAGTGAATTGGCAGTATCGGTAGAGGGTCGGACGCCATGTTAGGGCGGTGAATTGGCAGTATCGGCAGAGAGTCGGATGCCATGTTAGGGCGGTGAATTGGCAGTATCGGTAGAGGGTCGGACGCCATGTTAGGGTGGTGAATTGGCAGTATCGGTAGAGGGTCGGACGCCATGTTAGGGCGGTGAATTGGCAGTATCGGTAGAGGGTCGGACGCCATGTTAGGGCGGTGAATTGGCAGTATCGGTAGAGGGTCGGACACCATGTTAGGGCGGTGAATTGGCAGGATCGGTAGAGGGTCGGACGCCATGTTAGGGCGGTGAATTGGCAGTATCGGTAGAGGGTCGGACGCCATGTTAGGGCGGTGAATTGGCAGTATCGGTAGAGGATCGGACGCCATGTTAGGGCGGTGAATTGGCAGTATCGGTAGAGGGTCGGACGCCATGTTAGGGCGGTGAATTGGCAGTATCGGTAGAGGGTCGGACGCCATGTTAGGGCGGTGAATTGGTAGTATCGGTAGAGGGTCGGACGCCATGTTAGGGCGGTGAATTGGCAGTATCGGTAGAGGGTCGGACGCCATGTTAGGGCGGTGAATTGGTAGTATCGGTAGAGGGTCGGGCACCATGTTAGGGCTGTGAATTGGCAGGATTGGTAGAGGGTCGGACGCCATTTTAGGGCGGTGAATTGGCAGTATCGGTAGAGGGTCGGACGCCATGTTAGGGCGGTGAATTGGCAGTATCGGTAGAGGGTCGGACGCCATGTTAGGGCGGTGAATTGGCAGTATCGGTAGAGGGTGGGACGGCATGTCAGGGCGGTGAATTGGCAGTATCAGTAGAGGGTCGGACGCCATGTTAGAGCGGTGAATTGCCAGTATCGGTAGAGGGTCGGATGCCATGCTTTGACGCATAGTTACGGCCCTTGCCATTCTGAGTTCAAATCCCGCCGAGGTTAACTTTGCCTTTCATCGTTACGGGGGTCGATAAAATAAAATACCAGTAATACACTGAGTAATTGCTGGCCTTGTGCCCAAAGTAGAAACAATTATCTCCACATAGCCATCATCAACAAGAGCAGAAACAATCATCGTTATTACTTCATCATGATAACAATCATCATAATATTGCTGCTTCTCCCCCTTCTCCCCTCCTCTTCCCCTCCTCTTCTTCTACTTCCTCTTCTACTTCCTCTTCATAATTATCGTCGTCGTTGCCAACGTCACCGTTATCGTTATTCTATTCAACATCAACTTTATCACCATCATCATCATCACCGTTATTGCTATCATCACCATCATATTCACAAAATCGCGATCGACATTATCATCATCACCAACAATGCCACCATTATCATTGTCACCATCACCATCATCAGCATCATCACCATCATCACTCGCACGTTCATCAAAACCATCATCACCCCTCCATGCCCCATCATCACCAGCGCCATTATCAAGAGCACTATAGTAACCAGCATCATCGTCATCATCATCATCATCATCATCATCAACATCATCGTCATCATCAACATCATCATCACCAGCATTGTCACCATCATCTGCATCAAAACCATTACCATCATCACTATCACTGACATCACCATCACCTTCATCAAAACCATTACCAGCATCATCATCATCACCAGCACCACTATCATTAGCACTATAGTCACCAGCATCATCGTCACATCATCATCACCATCATCACCAGCAGTGTCACCAGCATCATCATCACCAGCAGTGTCACCAGCATCATCATCACCAGCAGTGTCACCAGCATCATCGTCACATCATCACCACCATCATCACCAGCAGTGTCACCAGCATCATCGTCACATCATCACCACCATCATCACCAGCCGTGTCACCAGCATCATCGTCACATGATCATCACCATCATCACCAGCAGTGTCACCAGCATCATCGTCACATGATCATCACCATCATCACCAGCAGTGTCACCAGCATCATCGTCACATGATCATCATCATCATCACCAGCAGTGTCACCAGCATCATCATCACATCATCATCACCATCATCACCAGCAGTGTCACCAGCATCATCGTCACCATCATCACCACCATCATCACCAGCAGTGTCACCAGCATCATCGTCACATGATCATCACCATCATCACCAGCAGTGTCACCAGCATCATCATCGTCACATGATCATCACCATCATCACCAGCAGTGTCACCAGCATCATCGTCACATGATCATCACCATCATCACCAGCAGTGTCACCAGCATCATCATCACATCATCACCACCATCATCACCAGCAGTGTCACCAGCATCATCACCACTCAGCATCCACAACAGCAGTAATTAGTTGAGATATTGCAGCTACATCAACGGATCAGTAAATTAAGACAAGTTGAGCAGCTGCGATTGTGTCAATGCAAGTGGAAATAAATGGCTTGTTAACAGATTAGTAGTAGTAGTAGTAGTGGTAGTGGTGATGTTATTGATGGTAGTAGTAGTAGTAGAAGTAGTGGTAGTGGTGATGTTATTGATGGTAGTAGTAGTAGTAGTAGTAGTAGTAGTAGTAGTAGTAGTAGTGGTAGTAGTAGCAGTAGTAGTAGTAGTAGTAGTGGTACTGGTGATGTTATTGATGGTAGTAGTAGTTGTGGTGTTGGTGGTGGTAGTAGTAGTGGTAGTAGTAGTAGTAGTAGTAGTAGTAGTAGTAGAAGTAGTGGTAGTGGTAGTGGTGATGTTATTGATGGTAGTAGTAGTAGTGGTGTTGGTGGTGGTAGTAGTAGTGGTAGTGGTGATGTTATTGATGGTAGTAGTAGTGTTGGCGGTAGTAGTAGTAGTAGTAGTAGTAAAAGTAGTGGTAGTGGTAGTGGTGATGTTATTGATGGTAGTAGTAGTAGGTTGGTGGTGGTAGTAGTAGTGGTAGTGGTGATGTTATTGATGGTAGTAGTAGTGTTGGCGATAGTAGTAGTAGTAGTAGTAGAAGTAGTGGTGATGTTATTGATTCTGGTGGTTGTGGTAGTAGTAGTAGTGTTGGTGGCAGTAGTGGTAGTGGTGATGTTATTGATGGTAGTAGTAGTAGTGTTGGTGGTAGTTGTAGTAGTAGGGGTGTTGTTGTTGTTGATGGCAGTAGTAGTAGTAGTGTTGGTGGCGTTATTATTGATGGTAGTAGTAGTAGTATTAGTAATAGTAGTAGTGGTGGTGGTAATAGTGTTGTTATTGTTGTTTGTGAAAGAGATGGTGGCGTCTGTGGTGATAGTACTAGTGATGGCGGTGATGGTGTTTGTGATTGTGGTAGTGTTATGCCCTAGGGTTCGTTGTGTTGTTAATGGTTGTAGTAGTGGTGGTGGTTGTAATAGCGGTGGTATTAATAGTAGTTGAGGTGGTAGTACAAGAATTGGTGGTAGTGATGTTAGTAATTGTGATGATGTTGGTTGTACTAGGGTGTTGTTAGTGCTGTTGTGATGTGGTGGTAGCAGTAGTAGTGGTAATGATAGTGGTAGAAGTAGTAGATGTGTAAATGGGGTGGGATAGTGTTTGTAATAGCATTGATAGTAGTAGTAGTAGTAGTAGTAGTAGTAGTAGTAGTAGTAGTAGTAGTAGTAGTAGTAGTAGTAGTAGCAGCAGCAGCAGCGGCAGCAGTAGTAGCAGTAGTATCAGTAGTAGTAGTAGTAGTAGTAGTAGTAGTAGTAGTAGTAGTAGTAGACACAGTGGTACACGGATAGTGACATGAGTTGTGGTAGTGTTGAGTGCGGCGGTAGTAATATTGTCGATAGTGGTGGTATTGCTGGAGAAAAGCATCAACATTTTCTTTTTCTTTTCCTTCTTCTTCGCCCACTTATTCCTAGGAGGGTCATGGGAGGAGTCTCATCAAACACGCCTTCCAGCGAGTTTTGTCAGAATCAACTTTTCCGGGCTGGATCGCCAAGCAGGACCAGCTGAGCACATGGATGTTTTCAACCATTTTCTCGGGTCTACTTTTGGGTTCCCTGCCGATGTATCAATAGTTTCCTTTCTTAAATAATATAATTAAGTGCACATTGGTACACAAGTATTAAAACCTTCAAGTTTAACAAATGCTGAAATCTTAATTGTATTGCTTGTTTTCATTGAAAAACGATCGAGCGCAGTTCTGTGTACCTAGGGTACATACAATGAATTTCTTTCCCGTCTATCCGTCGTTGATATACTGAAGGATGTAGCTTTAGCAAGTATCTTGATTTTAGAACTACTTGTCCGCTCTGAATAATTGTGTGTTGCACAGGATGCAGAATATGAATTCAGAACGCATAGAGCTATGAAGCTTTACACCAAAGCATGACACCTGAGGCTCTTCACAATTCTGCCTATTGAAAACTAGTACTTAATTTGTCGAAAAGAGGAATGGCTACGTAGGCCTTGAGTGCAGAGTGTGAGGAACAACCAGCTACTGTGCGATGTGATGCTGTTATTGTTATTAATTGGTGGAATCGTATGAGCCTCGGACAAAATGCTTTGCAGGCATTAATTATGGCCTCTTATGTTCTGAGTTCAAATCCTCCCGAAGTCAACTTTACCTGTCATCCTCTCGGGGTGACTAAAATAAAGTACCAGTCACGTACTACTGTCGATATAATGAACGATCCCTTCACATAAAAATTGTCGGCGTTGTTGTTAAATTAGAAACTATTATTTTCCGCTGAGGTTAACTTCGCGTTCCACCTATACAGGATCGATAAACGATAATTACGTCTCTAAAATTCTAAAAAGAAACGGAGGCGACACACCTGCTCCTCCACATTCACAACTGAAAGCAAACAGAAAGTCTCCAAAGAGCAACATCACCGTCAATACCACTGCCAACACCACCACTACAGAAATAACCAGCTGACTGATGACAGGCACTTACTTTTTCGGCCACGCCCTGATCAATCTTTTCTAGTTGCACTTGGAAAGGAACATGAGGGTAGAACGGGAAGAGCTGACTTCTAGTACATTTGTTAAAAGGTGGGTGAATGCAATGAGAATGGCCTGAGAGGATGGGCTTACTCTTGCCATCCGCCTGCAGACTGAAGAGTTTAGCGAGGTGTGCGACACCTGTCGAGTATGCTCTTGGAACATTAGCGGGTTCTTAAGTTACCCCTAGGTAGGGCTATCCCATATTGAGGAATTATATTATTAATTTATTGTTACCTGTTTCCTGTTATTTTTATTCGCGTACTTTGTAAATCCCCACACTCCCTGTTTTGTGCTGTCCTATATGTTTTGGCTCAAGGGGATAATAAAGTAACATAATAATAGATATGGTTTCTGATTTAGGCGCAAGGTCAGCAAAATGTTGGGAAAGGAAATCGATTAAATCGACCCCAGGGCATTATTTTATCGAACCCGTAAGGATGAAAGGCAAAGCTAACCTCGGCAGGATTTGAACTTAGAACGTAAAGGGACGCAACTATCTGTCACGAAGAAAGAGTATCCGACGACCAAATGATGCTGCCGATCCTAATAATAATAATAATAATAATAATTGTTTCTACTTTTGGCACAAGGCCAGCAATTACTCGATGCATTACGCGTACTTTATTCTATCCACCCGGAAGGAAGAAAGGTAAAGTTAACCTCGGCGGCATAATAATAATAATAATAATAATAATAATAATAATAATAATAATAATAATAATAATAATAATAATAATAATGCTTTCTTTATTAACCACAAGGGTTTACACAAAGTAAGACATTAAGGACAATACAGGACAATACAGGACGGTACAAATTGGCATTTCTGCGTGTAAAAAACCCCCCAAAACAGAGGATGTAACAAAAAAAGAAACAATGGAAAATTCCCCAATAGGGAGGAGACTTCCGAGGGACATTCGTGGAGAAAGCCCATTAAAAAAGCCACGGTGATCCTGACCACCAGGGCAAGTGCCCTCTCCCAAGTTTTACACCTTCAATTTACAGGCACATACTCACACGGGCCATTCTTGCCTCTCTCACCCATCTTTCAACAAAATGCTGGGAAGAGAGCACTTCCCTCTCTACCCTGATTTTCCTTTTCAAATGAAATTTGAAATAGTTAATCAGGGCATCACCAAAGAGGTAAGTGCTCGTCTTCAGCCCTTTCAAACGCGTCCACCATATTACCTCTTTCGCCATGGCTACCAGACAGATAAAAACTGCCTGTCCTTCTCGGCTAAAGGGAGAGGGCGGGGAAATCCTCACGATGGACTCAGCTGATAGCCGGATCCGTACTACACGCGACAGCAGGTGTTCGACATAAACCCACAAGTCAGCAATCCTCGGCTTGCACGCATCTCGGAAATGCCCGGCTGACGGCACCTCCATGCCTGTAGAGTTTATCCCAAACTGGCAAAGCTCCGGAGTAGCACTGCTAAGCCAGGGATTTCTGGAAGTTGTCCATAGGCCCCGGCCCGAAGGTTCTTCCGAAGAGATTGACTAGTTGATTTTTGTCGACGCCTAGAGTTTCCCCAAGTACGTCGTCGCTCTTCCCCTCCACTAATCCTCTACATAACGCCAAGGTGAAGTTTCCACCGATCACATTGCCCGACTGGTCGAGGGCAGTGAGCGCCTGAAGACGTTCCGGTCTCTAAGCGCACCCTCTCGGTCTTCGCTTGACCCAGGACTGCAGCTCCGTCAAGGAGACGAGCTGGGGAAAGACGCGTCTAGCAAACGGCGACCACACCTGATTACCGTCGAGGAAGAGGTGGAGATGTCGTAGCCTGAGCGCGTGTCTGCGCATCATCAGCCACGGCATTCCCAGCCATCCACGTAGTTGGTGTTGACAGCAGATGGATCGCTTGAAAATCGGAGCACGTCCCTTCCACATTAAGAGAAAGAGCAAACGCTCCAGCGCAGTCAGGCGAGGCTTAGGACAAGGCATGACGGTCAGGCGGTAGTAGATGACGGATGCGATGTACGCATTCGCCACCTCCGCTCGACCTTTCAGGGATAGCTTCCTCTTTGGCCATTTCTGGGCGAGAGAAGCCATCCTGCTCGTCACCTCGTCCCAGTTTTGTCCGGACCAAACCAGACCCCTAGCAATTTAACCGGTCCGTCTGTCCAGCGCCCGACGACGCTGTTGGACGGCATGGACCTTCCTCTCCAGGTGCTGAGCTGCAGGCCCACCGACTTTTCCTGGTTGACCATTGCTCCTGTCACCGCTTCGTATTCTCTTAACCGATCGCCTAGATGTGTTTGGCGTTCGACACCACTACGGTGACATCGTCCGTATATGCTGACACGTATCTTCCGCATCCTAGTTCGCGCAGGACTTCCCTCAACGTCTCCAGTTTTTGCAGTAATGGCTCGAGAGTCAATACGTACAAGAGGGACGAGAGGGACATCCTTGGCGGACCGAGCGCATGATGTTGAACGGTTTCGAAAGGTGACCGTTCACTCTCACCACAGAGCAGATGTCACTGTGCATGGCAACGATCCAGCCTCTGAAGACGGGCCCAAAGCCAGACGCCCTCAGGACTTCTGCCAGATAACGATGGTCGACTCTATCGAAAGCTTTTGACTGTTCTAATTTGATCAAGGACTCACTCGTGTCAAGTTCCCTAGCTACTCTCTCCACGATGTATCGCATGAGGTGGAGGTTATCGTGGATGGATCTGTCGGGAATGGCGAAGGACTGCGCTTCTCCCACCAGACCACTAACGACAAGCGCCAACCTCTTTGCTAGCACCTTGAACTCTGTGTTTAGCAGAGTTATGGGCCTCAAATTATCTACGTTATCCCCCTTGTTCGGATCCTTTCTCAGCAGCGCCAAAGCTCCTCGGCTCACAGAGCTGGGAATTCTCCCGTTCTGTTGCCAGTTGCAGTAGACGTCCGCCAAGAGGCCTCCGAACAAGTCTGGCATCTGTACGGAAAGTTCATAGGGCAGATCATCCAAACCAGGCGATTTACACCTTGTGCAGACAGTCATTGCCTCCCGTACTTCAGCGGCTGTTATCGGCTTTTCGCAACACTCCACCTCAGTGGCCGAGGGCCGCGGCAGTCCGTCGAGGTAGGCACTAAGGTCCATACCCTCTATCCGGCCCGCCTCTGCCCCTGAACAGCTGAGCGAAGTGTCGCTGAAAAGCTTCACACATTTGCCCGGAATCGAGTAGCATGCTCCCGTCGTGGTCCACCAAAGACCGGATCGTCGCTTCGTTGCCACGACGCGCCTCCGCCACTCGGGCCCATTGAACGGCTTTCGTCCCCTCGTGTCTGAGAGCACGCACTCTAGCTCCGACAACGCAGCCTTCGTGCTTTGCATTGAAGAATTTCGCCTTAAGTACGTCGGTCGCGATGCCTTTACTAAGCGCCTCGTCTACTTTTCTAACTAGTTCTCCCTCTGCTCTATTTTTCTCTATTGCTAAAGCCTTACTAAACCTAATGGACTCTATTCTAATCGTTCTTTTCAGAGAAAACCACGATTTGTTGTTGACAATGGCCTCCGTCAACGCCCTCTTAACTAGTTTGCTAATTCGGCCTCTGTAGGCCTTGCGCACTGTTAATGAAGCGTTTAGCTTCCAGTAGCCGGGTCCCTGTCTATGGAGCCTATCTGACTCAACCTCACAGATCACGAATTTGTGGTCCGTGTATTCGACTATTTTGAAATGTGGACAGCCTATTCTAGACCTATCTATTTCCCTACAAAATACCCTATCTAGATATGATCTGATGACCCGATGCGGTTTGTCCATGTCCACATTGGCACATTCGGGATATCCAGACGGTACCTGTCAGACAGTTGAAACCGTCTGAGCAGGTTTGCGAGGCTTTGAAACCCTCCTCCCATATCCGCTAATCCCACACAGTCCCAGCGTGCATCTAAGATCCTGTTCCAGTCGCCCACTAACACTAAAGAGCGGGCGTTCCAAGAAAGGTCTACAGACGCCGGAAGAAATCAGGCCGCCCTGCTCCTGTCGGGGCATAGACGGCCCCTAGCCTGAAAGCTTGCCTGTCTCCCCTGGTCACGTCCAGCACCACCAACTTACCTTCTGAGTCCAGAAAGATGGCCCGTATGGCGAGATCCGGACCTCTCTGAAAAATCACAGCAACTCCCCCCTCGATTCAGGACGGCTGTGAGATGCGTACACATCGTAGCCGCCGAAGATCGGTGTGAAGGCTCGTGCTTCTGAGATTTTGGTGTCGTGGATGGCCACCACATCTATGTTTAGTGACCTGAGGTCGTTGAGCAGGTGGCCCTGCTTCCATGTCGACCCCAGGCCACGCGCATATATGCTGCCTATTATGAGTACAGTCATGTTGAAAAGGAGTGGAAAACGATGGGAAAGACCACTTCTCGTAGAGGAAGGATGGTTTCTCCATCTTTCTCACTGCTTGTGGCCTCCTCCGGAAGGATGTCCTTATAAATCCTCCTGGAGAGTGTTTGTCGGAAGTCCCCGATGTCCTTGGGGAATTTTTGTTTTAGTGTCGTATACGTTTTCTGTGTGATGCGAGTGATTTGTATGTGTGGAGGTGATGTGAATGTTTGGGGTGGTGTGTAGTATTTTTCTGTGAAGCTGGTGTTGTGTTGGATGTAGTATAATAATTGGTTGTTGTTCAAATTTAATGCTGTGTAGTGTGTATCGTTTTGGTTGTGTTTGTTGTGGGTTTGTTTCTGTTTCGCTTTTTGGTGATTTTTGTGGTGTTGGTGATGGTGTTATTGCGGTTAATGATGGTGATGGTGTTGGTGTTTGTGGTGATGGGGTTGGTGATGCATAGCTGTGTTAACCTTTTTGTTTGTTTGCTTATTTGTTTCCACCTGCATTTTGTTTTTGGAGGGTGAAGGAAGAGATATTATTTCTTTTTTGGGCGGTGGATTGGCAGTATCGGTAGAGGGTCGGACGCCATGCTTTCCAGCATAGTTACGTCCCTTTACGATCTGAATCCAAATCCCGCCGAGGTTGACTTTGCCTTTCATCCTTACGAGGTCGAATAAAATAAAGTACCAGTAATGCACTGGGTAATTGCTGGTCTTGTGCCTAAAGTAGAAACAATTATTTCTTTTTTGGGTTCTTTTTTTGTTTTTCTTTTTTTCTGATACAGTTTCCCACTCCTCTCATCGTCACAATGTTTCCAGTTGTCATAGGTCGGGGAGTAGAAAATCCGCCACAGGCATTGGTTTTGGTTGTGGCGAGGTGGATCGTGGAGACGCTGGAGCTAATTCTGGCGCGGTGGGTGGTATTGGTGTTGATTTTACTACAGTTGCTGGGATTGTTGCTGCTACATTTGCTTCTGTTGTTGCTGCTACAGTTGTTGCTACCATTTCTGCTGCTGGTGGTTTTGATGGTTGAATTTTTGGGGTGGGTAGGAAAAGTGGCCTCAACTTTTTAGCTTGTGGGCAGAGAGCCTTTAGGGGGGTTCCTTCGCCACAAACGACACATCTAGGCCTTCTACCCTCAACGATTACGATAAGGTGGCTACCGTCATTGAGGTCTATCACCTCAGGAATTTCCTCAATGTTTTTTTGTTCCGCTTGGATTAGGAGCTCTATCTAAGATCTGGACCAGTTCTCCTGCTTTTCTTTTGTTACCTTAATTATTTTCGTGTTGGCCTCGATGCCGGCGAGGACGGCAGCCATTAGCCAGAGAATTTCGATGGCAGGCGGAACCGGGTCACCCTGAACTTCACAATAGCTTGGGACGAGTGTGAACTCGTTACTTTTTAATGGGGCCATGGATTGCTCTCTGGCTTCCTGTGGGGTTCCAAAGAACACGTCCACGGTTCCATATTTCTGCCCACGTCTGATGTGGGTTTTTTTCGCCCAGACGTCCCAAAGCTTTTTGTATTTGGGACTCGGATGCCCGTTCCACTCGGCGTGATTTTGTGTTTATCGTCCGATATGACACGGTGCATGCTCCATTTTATTAGATGGGGGGTGGGGTGGGGCTGACCCTGTAGCTATCTTTTTTTACCATTCGCTTGGCTTCATTTAATTCATCCTAGCTTACCTCGATTGTTTAGCTCCTCTTGGCTGCGTTGGCAAACGACACATTTTGTTTTGCGCTGGTGTTGTTGTTGTTATTCTCATTGTTGTTATTGTTGTTGCTGTTGTTGTTAATGTTATTTTTAGTTTCAGTTGTGGTGCAGGTGGTGGTGGTGTCAGTGGTGTTCGGCGTGGAAGAGTCGATTCTGGGTGAATCCATTTCGATGTCACGAGATAATAATTTATTTTTGCGGGTTTCTGTTGTTGCTGTGGTGGTGGTGGTGGTGGTGGTGGTGGTGATGGTGGTGGTGGTATTAGTGGTGTTCGTTGTTCTTTTTGACATTGTGGTGGTGGGGGTAGCGGCTTTAACACCTGCAGTTATTGGTAATGGCGGGAAATCCATGTCTTTATGCGGCAAATCTAAATAATTGAGACTGCTATTAATTATATTTTCAGTGTTGGCAACCGTGGCAAGGCTTACAATGGTGTTGGTGGTGGTGGTGGTGGTGGTGGTAGAGAGTGATGTTGGTCTGTTAAAAACAGAAGATTTGTCGTCCATGTTTTTTTCAAAGAAATATTTTGTTTGATAAATAACAAGTGTAAATTTTTGTCTCAAAGCCCCAATATTTTTGAATGTCCTTTCCAGAAAGTAATATATGTGAACTTCTAAACAGTTAACAACAAAAACTTTCCATAAGTGGCAATTTGAAACAACTGAAAACAACAAATCTTTGCGGAGCTCACGGTAACACGATTTCCTACGTAGGTCACCAATAATAATAATAATATTAATAATAATGATAATATTAAAGAAATGGATAGGAAGACTAGGAAGCTATTGATATCTACAACATGTTCCACAAGAGGAGTGATGTCGATAGACTCTACTTAAAGAGATCTGAAGGTGGAAGAGGTCCTATCAGCATAGAGGACTGTGTTCAGATGGAGAAAAACAACCTGCACGAATATGTGACTGACAGTAGGGAGTCAATGCTCAAAATTGTACTGAAGGAGAAGACAATAGACCAGGGGATGTCCAAGCAGGAAATAACAACAAGGAGGAAGAGCAAACTTCATGAAAAATTCCTTCATAGCACCTTCTTTAAAAAAACGGAATTTAGAGATCCACAGACATGGAACTGATTAAAAAGAGGAGACCTTAAAAAAGCTACAGAAGGAATGCTACGCAAGAGCAAGCCCTCATAACGAAGTGGGTGAAACACCATATTTACAAGGAGGAGGCTAGCTCACTCTGTAGGATCTGTGGAGAGAGAAAGAGGAAACTGTGGCTCACATTGTATCCGAGTGTAAACACCTAGCCCATACTCACTATAAAGGCTGGGAACATGATGTGATAAGCAGGGTGTTCCACTGGCATCTATGCAAAGTAAGAAATTTACCACATTCTGAGAAGTGGCATGAGCACATCCAGAGTTAGTGATAGAAAACGATCAGGTGAAGGTGCTATGGGATTTTAGGATACAGACGGATAAGAAACTGGTACACAATAGGCCTGACCTGGTGGTTTTGGACAAGGAAGAAAGATTGCGCCTGATTGTAGATATAGCCTGCTCATTTGACACGAGAGTGCAAGAAAAGAAGAGCGAGAAAATTACAGTGGGAGTTAAAAAGGATTTGGAACTGCCATGAAATCAAGGTTGTACCGATTGTCATAAGCGCACTAGGTACTATCTCAAAGAGTTTCCAAGTATAGTTAAAGAAGATTAGTCCAGCCCAGCTCCGCTTTTTGGAACGCTTCAAAAGGCCTGCTTGCTGGGAACAGGAAGAACCCTCCGATATGTCCTGAATATCTGAGGCTGCAGGTAGTGGCTTGATATTCATTTCAATAAACTTTCCAGTTAAATAACATCAATGTCTGAGACTCAAAGAACAATAATAATAATGATAATAATAATTGTTTCTACTTTTGGCAAAAGGCCAGCAATTATCCAGTACATAACTGGTATTTTATTTTATCGACCCCATAAGGATGAAAGCAAAGTTTTCCTCGGCGGGATTACAACTCAGTCCGTAAAGGGACGGAGCTGTGCTGCAAATCATGGCGTCCGACCCGCTACCAATACTGCAAATCCATCGGGTAAGGCGGAAAGGCAAAGTTAAACTCGGCGGATTTGAACTCATAATAATGATTATTATTTTATACGGTGGATTGGCAGTATTGGTAGAGGGTCGGGCGCGATGCTTTGAAGCATAGAGTTACCTCCCTTTATGATTTGAGTTCAAATCCCGCCGAGGTTAACTTTGCCTTTCATCCTTACGGGATCGATAAAATAAAGTACCAGTAATACACTGGGACAATTGCTGGCCTGGTGCCAAAAGTAGAAACAATTATTATTATAATTATAGGGCGGTGGATTGGTAGTATCGGTAGAGGGTCGGATGCCATGCATGCTTTAACGCATAGAGTTACGGCCCTGGGCCATTCTCAGTTCAAATCCCGCCGAGGTTAACTTTGCTTTTCATCCTTACGGGGTCGATAAAATAAAGTACCAGTAATGCACTGGGTAATTGCTGGCCTTGTGCCATAAGTAGAAACAATTATTATTATAATTATGTTCATGGATTGGCAGTATCGTTAGAGCGTCGGACAAAGTGTCATATGATATTTGCTTACAGCTTTTTACTTTCTTAGTCCAAATTCCACCGATGAGAACTTTATCTTTCATATTTATGATATAAACAAAATTAAGTACTAGTCAAGCACTGGGGTCAATACAACCGAGTTACCACTATCCCCCAAATGTCTAGCTATGCGTAAATAGGAAACAGTTATAATTATTCATGTGCCTGAGCTGTACATTATCGCCTCTTTAGCCTTCACCCGTTTTTATCAAATATTCAAGAATTAGCGGTGTTATAAACCTTTTGCTACTTTCTCTAATAAGGAAAGATGCAAGCGCTTCTCCCTCTCTCATCTGCTTTTTTTTAGCAGGCACCTATTATATACGTCAGCAGGAAAGGGAAGTACTCTCCCCTCAGTCATTATTGGTCACCATAGAAAGACCGAACTTGGATTTTCCTCACCAATGGCACAAACTTGGGCAGGGGAATTTGTGGAAGAGTAGCAATAATCTGTGGATGCAAGTTACCCATGTTCACGATATTGATACTCTTCAATGGAAATGAAAAGGCTGATATAACTTGGCATCAGTCTTGGCGCAACTCATTTTTTCTTGGTGAGTAGACTGAAGCAACAAGAAATAAAATGTATTTTTTAAGGACAAAACGTTCTGCCCAATCTAAGAATCAAGCTAACGACAGTAAGACTATGACGTCAGCAATATTATGAACCTTCACAGTTTTCAATTTTAAAAGGAGTGGAACAGTAAGCGACATCGTTGACTGAGATGTTAGCAAACTTGAGTAAACAATGTGATTTTCTGTGAACATTTTTAGAAATATACATCATCATCACCAACAACAAAACAACTGGTAAATGTATTACAACATTGCATATACTTCTTGAAAAGTAATATTTTTCATTTAAAATATCAAGTTGATGTTCCTGTATTTTTCAGCTACGTTGCGATAACAACGTTGCTAAAAGTACTTAACTAAACACTAAGAAAAGAAAAACAACAACATTATAATAATGTAATATTTTTCATATAGAGACAGCAATTTGATTTCGCATTGAAAAATATTGCATAACCCTCCAGGAATTCTGTAATTGTTTCTATATCCAATATCTCAACAATTGTTCCTGTAATATTTCTGAATAATTTAAAAGACGAAATTGAGTTAAAATAATAATCCTTATTTATTCAATTTAATAATAATAATAATAATAATAATAATAATAATAATAATAATAATAATTCTAATAATGATTTCTTTATTAGCCACAAGGGCTGACATCAAGAAAAACATCACAGACGGAACAGAACGGTACGATGTGGGTTTTGTGCGTGTAAATATTTTTATTATTTATATAAGAAAAGAAAAAAAGACATAAAACATATATATATATAAACAATAAAATGAAAATTGAAACAATGAAAAATTCCCCAATAGGGGGGAAACCTCCGAGGGTTACTCGTGGCGAAAACCACACAAAAGACCACGGCCACCCTGACTACCAGAGCAAGCGCCCTCTCTCAATTTTTCCATCTCTCAAACTACAGACGTATATTCAGAGTGGTCCCGTTCACTCGGACCATTCTCGCTACATTCACCCACCTTTCAACAAACTTGCTAGAAAGCAGCACTTTCCTCTCCACCCTGATTTTCCTCTTCAAGTGTAACTTGAAAAAGTTAATTAGGGATTCGCCGAAGAGGAAAGTGTTTGTCTTTAATCCTTTTAACCTTGTCCACCACACAATCTCTTTCGCCATGGCCACCAGGCAGATGAAAACCGCCTGCCCTTCCTCCTCAAAGGAAGACGGCGAGACCATCTGCACAATGGACTCAGTCGACAACCGGATCAGTCCCACACGTGACAGCAACTGTTCGACATTGCCCCACAAGTCAGCAATGCTGCTCGGGCACTGAACGAGTGCGTGCACAACGGTTTCGTCGCTCTACGCGCGTCTCGGACAGGCTCGGCTGACGGCACTTCCGTGCCTGTAGAGCTTATCTCGAACCGGCAGCGCTCCCCGGTAGCACTGCCAGGCCAGGGATTTTTGGAAGTTATCCATAGGCCCCGGGCTGAAAGTTCTCCGGAAGAGAGCAAACAGCTGATCTTCTTCGATGCCCAGGATCTCTCCGAGAATGTTGTCGCTCTTCATCTCCACTAGTCCTCTATAGAACGCCGAGGTGGATGTTCCACCGATACTGGTGCCCAACTGGGAGGGGGCAGTGAGCGCCTGGAGACATTCCAGTTTCCAAGCGCTATCCCTCGGGCTTTTTCTGACCCAGGACTGCAGCTCCGTCAAGGAGACGAGCTGTGGGAAAATGTGCCTGGCGAAAGGCGACCACACCCGTTCACCATCAAGGCAGCACCAGAAATGTCGCAGCCTCAGCGCATGTTTGCGCATCATCAGCCATGGCATGCCCAGTCCTCCATGCAACGGGTGTTGACAGCAGATGGATCGTCTGACCATGGGAGCGCGTCCCTTCCACAAAAAGCGGAAGAGGAGGCGCTCCATTTTGGTGAGAGTTGGGCTGGAGCAAGGGACGACGGTGAGGCGGTAGCAGATGACGGATGCGATGTACGCAATCGCCACTTCCGCCCAGCCTTTCAGGACAGCTTCCTCTCAGCCCATTTCTGGGTGAGGGAGGCGACCCTGCTCGTCACGTCGTTCCAGTTTTTCTCCATCTAGAGGTCCGGTCCGAACCAGACCCCGAGCAATTTAACCGGTCCGTCCGTCCAACGCCCCACGACGCTGTCGGACGGCATGGACTTGCCTCTTTCAGATGCCTAGCTGCAAGCCCACCGACTTTTCCTGGTTTATCTTTGCTCCTGTCACCGCTTCGTATTCCTTGAGAGCGGTGCCGAGCATCTGGACGTGTCAGGTGCTCGACACCACCACGGTGACGTCGTCAGCGTAAGCCGACTCGGATTTCCCGCATCCTAGTTCGCGTGGGACGCCCCTCATCTCCCCCAGTTTGTGCAGTAACGGCTCGAGAGCCAATACATACAAGAGGCACGAGAGGGGACAACCCTGGCGGACTGAGCGCATGATGCTGAACGGCTGCGACAGGTGACCGTTCACCCTCACAACTGAGCAGATGTCGCTGTACATTGCAGCGATCGAACGCCTGAAAACGGGCCCGAAACCGGCTGCCTCGAGAACCACCGCCAGGTGCCGATGGTCGACCCTATCGAATGCTTTGGATTGATCCAAGTTGATCATGTCCCCACCCTTGCCAGGTTCCTTAACCAACCTCTCTATGATGTATCGCATGAGGCGGAGGTTGTCGTGTATGGATCTGTCCGGAATGGCGCTTGTCTGCGCCTCTCCCACCAGACCCTTGACGACAAGCGCCAACCTCGTTGCTAACACCTTGGCCCAAATCTTGAACTCTGCGTTTAGCAGAGTTATGGGCCTGAAATTATCAATAACATTCCCCTTGTTCGGGTCTTTTCTCAGCAGCGCCACTGCTCCCCGGCTCACAAAGCTGGGAATGCTCCCGTTCTGCTGCCAGTTGCAGTAGACGTCTGCCAAGAAGTCACCGAACAAGTCTGGCATAAATGCATAAAGCTCGTAGGGCAGACGATCTAAACCTGGCGATTTACCTCTTGTGCAGTTAGCCATCGCTTCCCGTATTTCACCGGCTGTTATTGGATTTTCGCAACACTGTGCTGCGGTCGTCGAGAGCCGAGGCAGTCCGTCGAGGTATGCACTGAAGTCCATGCCCCGATCCGGGCCACCGCCGCTTCCGAACAGTTCAGCAAAGTGCTGCTGAAAAGCTTCACACATCCGCTCGGGTTCGAGCATCACGCACCCGTTTTAGTCAGACAAAGACCGAATTGTGGCTTTATTGCTACGTCGCGCCTCTGCCACCCGGGCCCATTGGACTGCTTTTGTCCCCTCGTGTTTCAGAGCACGCGCTCTAGCTATGACAACGCAGCCTTCGTGTTTTGCGTTGAAGAATTGGTCGAGTGCCAATCTCGCCGCAAGCACGTCGGTTGCGATGCCTGTCCTAAACGCCTCTTCTAGCTTTCAGACTAGCTCTCCCCTACTCTATTTTCCTCTATCACTACTCCTTTGCTAAACCTAATCGACTCTACTGTAATTGCCCTTTTCAGGGCGAACCACCACCTGTTGTTGACGACCGCTCCCGTCAACGCCCGCTTAACTAATACGCTAATCCGGTCTCTGTAGGCCTTGCGCGCCGGGAAAGACGCGTTCAGCTTCCAGTAACCAGGCCCTTGTCTATGAAGTCTGCCTATGTCGATCTCACAGATCACAAACTTGTGGTCTGTGTAGTCGCCTATTTTAAATTGTGGACAACTTATACTAGTCTTATCTAGTTCCCTGCAGAATACCCTATCTAGATACGATCTGGATGACCCGATGCGGTTTGTCAATGTCCAAATTGGCACATTCGGGTGATCTAGTCGATACCTGTCAGACAGTTCAAAACGTCTGAGCAGGTTGGTGAGGCTCTTGCACCCTCCCCCCTATCCACTAGCCCCACACGATCCAAGCGTGCATCCAAGATACCGTTCCAGTCGCCCACTAACACTAAAGAGCGGGACGTTCCAAGAAAGGTCTCTAGACGTCTTAAGAAATCTTGACGTCCTGCCCATGCTGGGGCGTAGACGGCTACTAGCCTGAAAGCATTGCCTTCGCTGCCGGTCACGTCCAGCACCACCGACTTACCTTCTGGGTCCAGGAAGATGGCCCGTATCGCGAGATCCAAGCCTCTCCGAAAAAGGACGGCAACCCCTCCACCCGACCCTGGACGGCTGGGAGATGCGTATACATCGTAGCCGCCGAAGATCGGTGCGAAGGCCCGTGCCTCGGAGATTCTGGTTTCACTGATGGCCACCACATCTATGTTTAGTGACCTGAGGTCATTGAGCAGGTGACCCTGCTTACAAGATGACCCAGGCCACGTGCATTTATACTGCGTATTCTGAGTACAGCCATGTTGGATGAGAAACGGGGCAAATGAGAAAGGGTCACTTACCTTGTTCGTGTGGTGAAGGGACAGTAGAACCGTCCCTTTCGCTGGTCATGGGTGTTTCCAAGAGGATGTCAGTGTATATCCTCTTGGTAACCGTCCCTCTGAAGTCTCCAACTGCGTTGGGGAATTTTTGTTTTAAAGGTTTGTATTGTTCTATTGAGAGTTCGATGATGCTTATGTTTGCGGGAGAGTTCTTGGTGTTGGTGGGGTGTAGTAGTTTTTTTCCTTGATGTCTGTGTGCTGCTTTATATATTTTATGAGTTCTTTTTTTGCTATGTTTATGGCTGTGTACTTTTTTGGGGGGGAGGGGTGATTTTGTTGCCGTTTTCTTCTTGTTGCTGTTTGGTGTGTGTGTCTTGATGTGTTTGCGTTGTTGGTGTTTGTGGTGGTGTTGCTGTAAGTTTCCTTGCTGCCTTTACCCCTCTTGTATGCCTTCGCTTTTGGAGGGTGAATCTAAGGGGTTTTTTTGTTTTTTGTTTTTTGTGGCAGACTGTTTGCCACATCACTCCCGCCTCAAACTCCATGTCGGATTCTGTGGCGTCTGGGAAGAGTATGTGCTTCACGGCTGTTGGTGGTGATAGTGGAGCCCTCTTCGGCAATGTTGTTGCTTGTGTAGCTATTTCAAATGTAGCTATTGGTGTTGCCGCTACTGATGATGCTGCTTTAGTTATCCGTTGCCTTGGTACGGGTGCTACGGACGTTGCCCTCCTACTCACCGTAGAAGGGGCTTCTTCGTTTGTTGCCTGTCCTGCTTTTGGTAGCAGCGGACCAGATATTGGAAGGAGAGGGGCCTTCTTCGGTGTCTTCTGCGGGCAAAAGGCCCTGAGGTGACCTTTCGACCCACAGAGATAACATTTTGGCCGTCTTCCTTCTACACTTATAGGGAGTTGGAGTCCTTCATTGAAGTCTATGATATCAGGGATAGCCTCAATACATTCCTGGTCAGTTTGTATAAGCATTTGCATGCCTATACCTGACCAGTTCTCTCTCCCTATTTTTTCTACTTGCAGCATGGTCGCCCTGTTCTCAATTCCAGCAAGGACAGACGCGGCCAGCCAAGATATGGGCACGTCGGGTGGGACCTGGGTCACTTTGACCCTCACAATTTTGTGCCCGCAGTAGGAGGGCACCAAGACTAACTCCTCACTCTTTAGGGTTTCCAAAGAGCGAGACTTTGCTTCCTGGGGGGTGCCGAAAAGTACGTCTACTGTGGCGTACTTTCTGCCTCGGGTGATGTGGGTTTTGCGTTCCCAGACGCACCCCAAGGCCTTTTGGATTTGAGCCACCGTGGCTCTCTCCACTCGATGTGAGATTTTGCTTACGGTGCGGTAAGTCACAGTCCGTAGCTGCTGGTCATTTGAAAAAATCGGGTGGAGGTTTCAGGGAAACTCTATTTGCGCTTCTTGTCACCATGGCCCTTGCGACTGCCATCTCCTCCTCTGTGACTAACACTGTCTCGATATTTCGGGCGACACCTGCTAAAGAAGTGGTCCCTTTTTCAGCAGCACCACTATTGCTGCCGCTACTGGTCTTACTGGTGGTGCTGAGGTCGCTATTACAGGTATCGGTGTCATTGTTGTTCTTTTCGCTGGTACAGTTGTTGGTGTTGTTTTCGTTGATACTGTTGCTGCTGTTACTGTTATTGTGGCTGTTTTTATTATTGTTGTTTTTGTTGATACTGTTCCTACTATTATTGTTGTTGTGGCTGTTGTTATTGTCGTTCTCGACCTTACCGCTGTTATTTTTGTTATTGTCGTTCTCGACTTTACCGCTGTTATTTTTGTTATTGTTGTTCTCGACTTTACCGCTGTTATTTTTGGTGATGTTGTTGGTGATGTTGTTGGTGTTATTGTTGGTGTTGTTTGTGTTAGAAATATTTGGTAATTTTAAATCTGTAACAATCTTTTTTTAGTTTGTAATATTTTCGTTTATATTTACCTCCGCTGGAACGTTGTCTTGTTGAAATGCTGATAAAGTCTCCCTCTCTCTGTGTTGTCTGACAGGGCTCTCTCTCCTTGTGTTATCCATGTTGAAATTAAAAAAATATATATTTTGACACAAATGCGAATACGACACCCCATTAAGGGGTGCCGTATTATTTACTAGTGAACCCCTGTATTAGGTGGGTCACTTCTTCTAAACTTTTATCAAATTTAAAACTTGAATAAAAGGTTTAGAACGGTTGAAAAAGAGGTAAAACGTCGAAAAAGACTGGAGGCGATAAGAAGCGTGGCTTCAACAATAATAATAATAATAATAATAATAATAATAATAATAATAATAATGATTTCATTTATTGGCCACAAGGGCCGACATATAGGGGACAACACAATAGACAGGGACAGTGGGGGTTTACATAGAGATCGAGTAAGTATAAATAACAAAAAAACAAAATAACAATAAAAATACAACAATGAAAGTTCCCCAATAAGAGGGATCACCACCCAGGGTTGACTCAAGCACCCCACCAGTCCTGAGCCACCCGACGCTCCTAGGGCACCCGGGAAGGGCACCCCTCTCCTTCTCGAATTCACCAGCCTACAGGCGCATGATCAGAGTAGGCCCACTCACGCGGGCCATTCTCGCCACATTCACCCACCTTTCAGTAAATGTACTGGGGGGCAGCACTTCTCTCTCCACCCTCACCTTCCTTTCCAAGTGAAACTTGAAGAAGTTGATGAGGGATTGGCCGAAGAGAAAAGTGTCTGTCTTCAGTCCTTTCAACCTGGTCCACCATGCAACCTCTTTCGCTACTGCCACCAGGCAGAGGAAAATTGCCTGCCCTTCCTGACCAAAAGAAGGCGGCGGGTCAATCTTCACTATGGACTCGGACGATAGCCGGATCCGTTCTACACGCGACAATAGCTGTTCGACATAACCCCACAAGTCAGCAATGCACGGACACTGGACGAGTGCGTGCAGAACGGTTTCGTCGCTCTGCGCGCATCTCGGGCAGGTTCGTCTGACAGCACTTCCGTGCCTGTAGAGTTTATCCCGAACCGGCAGCGCCCCCCGGTAGCACTGCCAAGCGAGGGATTTCTGGAAGTTATCCATCGTCCCCGGCTCGAAAGTCCTCCGGAACATACTGGTCAGTTCTACTTCGTTGACGCCCAGAGCCTCTCCTAGTACGTCATCGCACTTGCCCTCCACTAATCCTCTATAGAAATCTTGAGTGGAAGTTCCACTGACCGCATTGCCCACCTTGCAGAGTGCAGTGAGCGCCTGGCAACATTCCAGATGCCAGTCGCCCAGTCTCGGTCTCTTCTTGACCCAGGACTGCAGCTCAGTCAAAGAGATGAGCTGCGGAAAGGCCCGTCTAACAAACGGCGACCACACCTGTTCACCGTTTAGGCAAAATATCTGGAGATGTCGCAGCCTCAGCGCATGTCTGCGCATCATTAGCCACGGCATGCCCAGCCCTCCACGAAGAGGGTGCTGGCAGCAGATGGACCGCCTCACCAACGGGACCCGTCCCCTCCACAAAAATTTGAAAAGGAGCCGTTCCAAATTGGCGAGGCGTGGACGGGGGCAAGGCACGACGGTCAGGCGGTAGTAGATGACGGACGCGATGTACGCGTTCGCCACCTCCGCCCGCCCTTTCAGTGATAGCTTTCTCTCAGCCCAATTCTGGGTGAGGTTGGCTATCCTGCTCGTCACCTCGTCCCAATTCTTATCCACCTGGAGGTCTGGTCCGAACCAAACCCCGAGCAACTTTACCGGTCCGTCTGTCCAGCGCCCAACGACGCTGTTGGACGGCATGGACTTGCCTCTCCAGGTGCCGAGCTGCAAGCCCACCGACTTTTCCGGGTTAAGTTTTGCTCCCGTCAACCTTTCATATTCCTCCAAATGGGTGCGGATCACCTCGATTTCCGAGGTGTCCGACACCATCACGGTGATGTCGTCTGCATAAGCGGACGCAGCCTTTCTACGTCCCGGTTCGAGCGGGATGCCCTGCAACAACTCCAGCTTCCGCAGTAGAGGCTCAAGAGTCAATACGTACAGAAGTGAGGAGAGAGGGCACCCTTGACGGACCGATCGAGAGATCTGAAACGGTTCCGAGAGGTGGCCATTAACTTTGACCACCGAGCGGATGCCGCTGTACATTGCAGCGATCCAGCTTCTGAAGACGGGGCCGAAGCCAGCCGCCTCGAGGACAGCCTCCAAGTACCGATGGTCGACCCTATCGAATGCTTTCGATTGATCTAAATTGATCAGAGCCCCACCGAAGCCAGGTTTGCACCCAACCCTCTCTATGATGTATCGCATGAGGTGGAGGTTGTCGTGTATGGACCTGGTCGGGATTGCGCAAGTTTGCGCCTCCCCAACCAAATCTTTGACGACAAGCGCCAACCTTTTCGCTAACACCTTGGCCAAAATCTTAAACTCTGTGTTGAGCAGGGTTATGGGCCTGAAATTATCTAGTGTGTCCCTCTTGTTCTCGTCTTTCCTTATCAGCGTCACTACGCCACGGCTCACAGAACTGGGAATGCTCCCGTTCTGCTGCCAGTTGCAGTAGAGCGCTTCGAGGAGATCGGAGAACAAGTCTGGCATATTTACGTAAAGCTCGTAGGGCAGACCATCCAAACCGGGTGACTTGCGACTCGAGCAGCCGACAAGGGCGTCCTGAATTTCGGCTGATGTTATCGGCTCTTCGCAGCGCTCAGCGTCGGCCGTCGAGAGGCGTGGCAAGCCGTCGAGGTAGGGACTGAAGTCCGCCGCCATCTCCGACTCACCCATCCTCCCGAACAATCGAGCAAAGTGCTGGCGAAAGGCCTCACACATCTGCTTGGAATCGCTCAGTTCGTGTCCATCTCGATCCGTCAAAGACCGAATTGTGGTTTTATTTCCACGCTGCGTCTCTGCAAAGCGAGCCCATCGGGCAGCTTTGGTTCCCTCGTTCCTCAGAGCACGCGCCTTAGCTCTGACAATGCAACCTTCGTGTTTCGCATTGAAGAAATGGTCTAGTGCCATTCTCGCCGCTAGCACGTCTGTTGCAATGCCACTACAAATAGCCTCGTCTAACTTAGCTATCAGCCCCTCCTCTTTTCTATTTTTCTCTATTGCTACTTCTTTGCTAAATCCTATCGAGGTTGCTCTAATCTCTCTTTTGAGTGCCCCCCACCACCTGTTGTTGACAACCCCCCCTGTCAACTTTTGCTTAACTAAGTTGTTGACCCGGTCCCTGTAAGCTTTACGTGCCGGAAACGACATGTTTAGCTTCCAGTAGCTAGGTCCTAACCTACGTGTCTTATCTAGGTCGACCATACAGATCACAAGCTTGTGATCTGAATAGGCAACCGTTTTAAAATGTGGACATCCTACACTATTTCTATCTCTTTTCCTAATGAAAATCCTATCTATGTACGATCTAGATGACCCTATGCGATTGGTCCAGGTCCATACTGGCGCATTAGGGAAATCTAGTCGGTACCTGTCAGACAGTTGAAACTGGCTGATCAGGTACTTGAGGCTTTTGCACCCCCCGCTCCTATCAGATACTCCCACACAATCCCAGCGTGCTTCTAAGATGCCATTCCAATCCCCTATTAACAGTAAAGGGCGAGACGTAAGCAGAAAGTTTTCCAGGCGCCTAAAGAAGTCCGGCCGACCGGCCCCAGTAGGGGCGTAGACTGCCACCAGTCTAAAGGCACCACCTTCGCTATTGCTCACGTCCAGGACCACCAACTTTCCGTCAGGATCCCGGAAGATTGACCTTACCTCGAGATCCAGACATTTCCTAAACAGCACAGCCACTCCACCTCCCATTCCCGGCCGACTAACAGATGCAAAGATCTGATAATCGTCGAAAATCGGCGCCAGTGCGCGTGTGTCGGAAATTCTGGTCTCGCTGATGGCAATTACATCCATTCCTAGTGACCTGAGGTCGTTGAGCAAGTGACCTTGCTTCCAGGGCGACCCCAGGCCACGAACATTTAAACTTCCTACTCTTATGGCCATGCTGGCAGGATGAATGGGAGAGGAAAGGTTTACTTACCTTCCGGGGTCTTGTGAAGGTCGGGTGGTTCGACCTCCATGGTTTGTGGGGTTTCTTTTGGGAACCCCTTTAATAGTCTTGACGTGGGTTTTACGTTCGGGGTTCCCACATCCCGAGGAAAGCTCTTTCGAATTTCTTTGTATGAAGCGAGCGACATTCGCATCAGAAGCAAATTATCTGGTACGCGAAATGTGCTCGCTTCAAATGTTTCCCCGTCTTTTTCGATGTTTGTGCTTCGTGCTACATGGGCCATCAATTCCTTGTTGGCCCTTCTGGCAAGCACGAAGTTTTTAATGTTTTGTTGCTCGGGTTTTATTTGTTCGTGTGATTGTGGTGGTGATAGCTTTGTTAGTGTTGTTTCTATTGTGTCTGCGTTTGTTGTGGGTGGGGTGTCTGTAGTTTCTGATGTTTGTGTGTCTATTTGTTCTTGTGTCTGTTTAGCTTGTTTGCGTTTGGGGGATTTTGGTGGTTGTGTTGGTGATGCTGTGGGGAAAATGTTTGTGTGGGTGGTGTGTGTATTTTTTTTTGTGGGGGTGTTTGTGCTTTGTGGATTTCTTTTTTTTTTGTGTTTTGTTTTTTGTATTTTGGGGGACTTTGGTTTTCCCTCATCTTCACTGCTGGAGGATGAGGGGTCTGTGGCTGTGAGCGTGTTTGTGTCTGAGTGAGTGTTTATGTTCTTGTTCGTGTGTGTATTTTGGGGGGGAGGGGGAATGGGAGAGCTTTCCTCGTTTCCCCCCTGGGTGTGCAATTTTGGTGGTTCCATTGTTGACGGTGTTGCTGGTGGTCCTTGTCCCGGCGTCGCCAGCAGTGGAATCTTTCGACCCCTTGCGCTTTTCGGCAGTTGAGGGCAGAAGGCTCGCAAGTGTGTCGTTTCCCCACAAAGGAAACAATGCGGCCTTTTGCCCTCAGTCATTATATGCAACACCCTCCCGTTTTGGAGGCGGATGTGGTCCGGGATTGCTTTTACGTTTTCGGGTCTGATTTGGAGCAGTATCTCCAGATCAACCCCGGACCAGTCGTCCCTGGCAGTTCTCGTTGCCTCTACCGGGACTGTATCCGTTCCTTCCACGATTACGCAACCCAGGAGCCACCACATATCAAGTCCTGGTGGAATCCTGGGAATGCGCACACGTGCTATTCGTTTTCCCATGTGGGAGGGGTACATTATGACCTTGCTGGTTTTGCAAGGGGTCATTGAATGCTTCACAGCGAGGGCTTCAGACTTGAACAGCACCGAAACGGTGCCGTATTGCCTGCCCCTCTCTATGAAGTCTGTGTCTTCTCTGATGTATTTCAGTGCGGCTTCTATGTCAGCTTGGGCGATTATCGCTGCCCTCTTTGTCTCTACTGAGATGCATCTGAAATGCACCGTTCTTTTTTCCACTGCCTCAATGGCTTCTGCCGGGACAGTTAAGTTTGCCCAGGTCTGCTCTTGATTTATGATTTTCCAGGCCTGGGCCAACTTTTCCTCTCTGTTGGTTAAGTCGATGCTGTAGCATGGTCTCCTTTTAGCCGCTGCCACAGCAGCGAAGGTGTTCTTGTTGGTGTTGTCACTGTTGTTGTTCTTGTTGGTGTTGCTGCTGCTATTGCTGTTGTTGTTCTCCCCTGTGTCGTGGTTACCCTCTGTGCTGTTGGCCTTGTTGGTGCTGTTGCTGTCGCTACTATTACTCTCTGTGCTGTTCGTTTTGTTGGTGCTCTCGCTATTACCACCTTCTGCGCTGTTCGGCTTGTTGGTGTTGGTGTTGTCACTGTTACCACCTTCCGCGCCGCTCGGCCCGTTGGTGCTGGCACTGTCGCTGCTCATACACGTGCTGGTGGCGCTCCTCGCCTCACCTCTCCTCTCAACGCTCAAGTCGCCGTTGCACGACAGCAGACCCGCCTCTAGGGGGCGTGGCTCCGCCATGTTTTTTTGAGAAAAAAATTATGATTTTTCCAAAATAAAGTTCAAATATTTGGGCCAAAAGGCCCAAATATTATGAGTTATTCCTTCACAGGATACAAATTAATGTCTTATAATGCTTCAGCGGTACAAAAAATAAACAATTCTCTACAATTAATCCTCAAAAAATTGCTTACTCACGGAGCTTCAAAAAACGTACATCCACTTTCGTCAATAATAATAATAATAATAATAATAATGATTTCTTTATTAACCACAAGGGTTTACATAAAGTAGACATTAAGGACAGTGCAGGACAATGCAGGACGGTACAAATGGGCATTTCTGCGTGTAAAAAAACAAAAACAGAGGATGTAACAAAAATAACAATGAAAATAACAATGAAAAATTCCCCAATAGGGGGGAGACTTCGGAGGGACATTTGTGGAGAAAGCCCAGTAAAAAGCCACAATGACCCTGACCACCAAGGCAAGTGCCCTCTCCCAGTTTTCCACCTTTAGTTTACAGATATATACTCAGAGTCGGCCCATTCACTCGAACCATTCTTGCTTCTCTCACCCATCTTTCAACAAAATGCTGGGAAGAGAGCACTTCCTTCTCTACTCTGATTTTCCTTTTCAAATGAAATTTGAAAAAGTCAATCAGAGCATCACCGAAGAGGTAAGTGCTCGTCTTCAGCCCTTTCAAACGTGTCCACCATACTATCTCTTTCGCCATGGCCACCAGACAGATAAAAACTGCCTGCCCTTCCCGGCTAAAGGAGGAGGGCGGGGCAATCCTCACGATAGACTCAGATGATAGCTGGATCCGTCCTAAACGCGACAGCAGGTGTTCGACATAAACCCACAAGTCAGCAATTTTCGGACACTGGACGAGTGCGTGCAGGACGGTTTCGTCGCCCTGCGCGCATCTCGGACATGCCCGGCTGACGGCACCTCCATGCCTGTAGAGTTTATCCCGAACTGGCAAGGCTCCTCGGTAGCACTGCCAGGCCAGAGATTTCTGGAAGTTGTCCATAGGCCCTGGCCCGAAAGTTCTTCCGAAGAGATTGGCTAGTTGATTTTCGTCGACGCCTAGAGTTTCCCCAAGTACGTCGTCGCTCTTCCCCTCCACTAATCCTCTATAGAACGCCGAGGTGGAGTTTCCACCGATCACATTGCCCGATTGGTCGAGGGCTGTGAGCGCCTGAAGACATTCCAGTCTCCAGGCGCTCCCTCTCGGTCTTCGCTTGACCCAGGACTGCAGCTCCGTCAAGGAAACGAGCTGGGGAAAAACGCGTCTAGCAAACGGCGACCACACCTGATCACCGTCGAGGAAGAGGTGGAGATGTCGTAGCCTGAGCGCGTGCCTGCGCATCATCAGCCACGGCATGCCCAGCCCTCCACGTAGCGGGTGTTGACAACAGATGGACCGCCTGACCATCGGAGCACGTCCCTTCCACAAAAAGCGAAAGAGCAAACGCTCCAGCGCAGTCAGGCGAGGCTTTTGACAAGGTACGACGGTTAGGCGGTAGCAGATGACAGACGCGATGTACGCGTTAGCCACCTCCGCTCGACCTTTCAGGGATAGCTTCCTCTCCGCCCATTTCTGGGTGAGAGAAGCCACCCTGCTCGTCACCTCGTCCCAGTTTTTGTCCGTCTGGAGGTCCGGACCGAACCAGACCCCTAGCAATTTAACCGGTCCGTCCGTCCAGCGACCGACGACGCTGTTGGACGGCATGGACCTTCCTCTCCAGGTGCCGAGCTGCAGGCCCACTGACGTTTCCTGGTTGATCATTGCTCCTGTCACCGCTTCGTATTCTCTTAGTGTAGTGCCGATCGCCTCGATGTGTTTGGCGTTCGACACCACTACGGTGACATCGTCCGCATATGCTGACACGGATCTTCCGCATCCTAGTTCGCGCGGGACTCCCCTCAACGTCTCCAGTTTGTGCAGTAATGGCTCGAGAGTCAATACGTACAAGAGGGACGAGAGGGGACATCCTTGGCGGACCGAGCGCATGATGTTGAACGGTTCCGACAGGTGACCGTTCACTCTCACTACAGAGCAGATGTCGCTGTGCATGGCAGCGATCCAGCCTCTGAAGACGGGCCCAAAGCCAGCCGCCCTCAGGACTGCCGCTAGGTAACGATGGTCGACCCTATCGAAAGCTTTCGACTGATCTAAATTGATCAAGGACCCACCCGTGCCAGGTTCCCTAGCTACCCTCTCTACGATGTATCGCATGAGGTGGAGGTTGTCGTGGATGGATCTGTCGGGAATGGCGCATGTCTGCGCCTCTCCCACCAGACCACCAACGACAAGCGCCAACCTCTTTGCTAGCACCTTGGCCAAAATCTTAAACTCTGTGTTTAGCAGAGTTATGGGCCGGAAATTGTCTATGTTATCCCCCTTGTTCGGATCCTTTCTCAGCAGTGCTACCGCTCCTCGGCTCACAGAACTGGGAATTCTCCCGTTCTGTTGCCAGTTGCAGTAGACGTCCGCCAAGAGGCCTCCGAACAAGTCTGGCATCTGTACGTAAAGTTCATAGGGCAGACCATCCAAACCAGGCGATTTACCCCTTGTGCAGCCAGTCATTGCCTCCCGTACTTCAGCGGCTGTTATCGGCTTTTCGCAACACTTCGCCTCAGTGGCCAAGAGCCGCAGCAGTCCGTCGAGGTAGACACTAAAGTCCATCCCTCTACCCGGCCCCCCGCTGCCCCCGAACAGCTGAGCGAAGTGTCGCTGAAAAGCTTCACACATTTGCCCGGGATCGAGTAGCATGCGCCCGTCGTGGTCCACCAAAGACCGGATCGTGGCTTTGTTGCCACGACGCGCCTCCGTCACTCGGGCCCATTGAACGGCTTTCGTCCCCTCGTGTCTGAGAGCACGCACCCTAGCTCTGACAACGCAGCCTTCGTGCTTTGCATTGAAGAATTGGTCAAGGGCCAATTTCGCCGCAAGCACGTCGGTCGCAATGCCTTTGCTAAGCGCCTCGTCTAATTTTCTAACTAGTTCTCCCTCTGCTCTATTGTTCTCTATTGCTAAAGCCTTATTAAACCTAATCGATTCTATTCTAATCGCTCTTTTCAGAGCAAACCACCACTTGTTGTTGACGATGGTCCCCGTCAACGCCCGCTTAACTAGTTCGCTAATTCGGTCTCTGTAGGCCTTGCGCGCTGGTAAGGACGCGTTTAGCTTCCAGTAGCCGGGTCCTCGTCTATGAAGCCTATCTAAATCAAGCACACAAGTCACGAATTTGTGGTCCGTGTAGCTGACTATCTTGAATTGTGGACAGCCTATGCTAGACCTATCTATTTCCCTACAAAATACTCTATCTAGATATGATCTGGATGACCCTATGCGGTTTGTCCAAGTCCACATGGGCACATTCGGGAAATCCAATCGGTACCTGTCAGACAGTTCAAAACGCCTGAGCAGGTTGGTGAGGCTCTTGCACCCTCCACCCCTATCCGCTAATCCCACACAGTCCCAGCGTGCATGTAAGATCCCGTTCCAGTCGCCCACTAACACTAAAGAGCGGGACGTTCCAAGAAAGGTCTCCAGACGCCGGAAGAAATCAGGCCGCCCTGCTCCTGTCGGGGCATAGACGGCCACTAGCCTGAAAGCTTGCCCGTCTCCGCTGGTCACGTCCAGCACCACCAGCTTACCCTCTGGGTCCAGGAAGATGGCCCGTATGGCGAGATCCAAACCTCTCCGAAAAAGCACAGCAACTCCTCCACCCGATCCAGGACGGCTGGGAGATGCGTACACATCGTAGCCGCCGAAGATCGGTGCGAAGGCCCGTGCTTCGGAGATTCTGGTCTCGCTGATGGCCACTAAATCTATGTTTAGTGACCTGAGGTCGTTGAGCAGGTGACCCTGCTTCCATGACGACCCCAAGCCACGCGCATTTATGCTGCCTATTCTGAGTGAGGTCATGTTTAAAATAGAGTGGAAAAGATGGGAAAGACCACTTACCGTACTTTTGGTAGAGGAGGGATGGTTTTTACATCCCTTTTCACTTGATCGTCTGGTGAAGGGACCGTTGAATCGTCCCTTCGGCTGGTCGTCGGCTCTTCTAAGAGAATGTCTGAATATACTCTTCGATTAATGGTTCCTCCTAGGTCCCTGAAATCACCAACTGCGTTGGGGAATTTCGTTTTAATGTTTGTGTATTGTTTCTGTGCTATTTTTAGCAGTCTTATGTTAGTTGGCGTTTTGATTGGTGCTGGTATTATGTAGTCCTGTTGTGAAATGTCTGTGTGTTCAATTATGTAAGTCATTAGTTTCTTGTTGTGTGTGTTTATTGCCGTGCATTTGTTTTTCTGGGGGTGGGGTGTGGTTCTGCTATTTTCTTGTCGTTGTTGCTGGGTGTGTGTGTTTTGTTGTTGTGTTTGCGATGTTGGTGCTTGTGGTGGTGGTGTTGAAGGTGTTGTTGGCGGTGGGGTTGTCGCCGGTGGTGATGGTGGTGCTGGTGTGGGTGGTGATGGTGTTGGTGGTGTTGCTGCTGTGGGTCTCTTTGCAGTAGACTTTACCCTTTTCTCATTTCTTTCCTCCCTTTTCAAAGGCGACGATGCGCTGCTTCTCCGTTTGTGCCTTCTTGCGACCTTTTGCCATCCCTCTCCCACCTCACACTCCATGTCTGATTCTGTAAGGTCGGGGAGGGGTACCAGCTCCACTCTTTCACTTGTTGTTGTTGGTGATGTTTGCACTGGAGTCTCTGTTGCAGCTGCATTTGGTATTGCTGTTGTTGTTGTTAATATTTCCACTGCTGCTGCTGTCTTTGATTTCCGTGGAGTGGGTATGGGTACCATGGACCTATCGTTCCTGGTTGCCGCTTGTCCTGTTGCTGGTAGCCGTGGAGCCGGATTCGGAAGGAGGGGGGTTTTCTCCTTTCTCAGGGTCTTCTCGTTGCAGAAGGCCCTGAGGTGAGTCTTCGATCCACAGCGAAAGCATTTCGGGCGTTTGCCCTCAACACTTATGGGCAGTTGAGTGCCGTTATCGAAGTCTATCACATCCGGGATAGCTTCGATGCACTCCTGGTTGGTTTGGATTAGCATCTCAATGGAGGAGCCGACCCAATCTTCTCTTACTTTTTTCTGTACTTGCAGTACAGTTGTTTTGTCCTCGATTCCGACGAGGACAGACGCGGCCAGCCAAGAAGGGGTCATTCCGGGTGGGACGTGGGTCAGTTTTACCCTCACAATTTTTTGCCCGCAGTAGGAGGGCACCAACACCATTTCCTCGCTCCTTAGGGTCACTACTGATTGGGCCTTTGCCTCCTGGGGTGTGGCAAAAAGTACGTCTACGGTGGCGTATTTTTTGCCTCGGGTGATGTGCGTTTTCCTCTGCCACACAGACCCCAAGGCTTTTTGTATTTGGGCCTCTGTGGCTCTTTCCACCCTACGGGATTTTGTACTTACTGTACGGTACGTGACCGTACAGTGCTCTTGGGTTTTGAAAAAATTTTTCGCTGCCTTGCAGATTGCTCGGTGTCCGTTCTTTGTCACCATCTTCTTCGCTTCCTCTAATTCCTCATTTGTTATGAGGATTGTTTCCAAGTTTTTCGCAATACCTGCAAATGAGATTGGTTTTTCTCTGCTGTTGTTGTTGTCGTCAGAGCTGCTGGTACTTTTGTTGTTGCTGCAGGTACTACGACTACTGCCTCCGCCGCTGTTGCTGTGGTTGTTGTTGGTGTTGCTGCTGCTAATGCTGTTGTTGTTTATGCTGCTGGTGATGCTGTTGCGGCTGCTACTGTTGTTTTCATTGTCACTGTTGCTGTTGTTATTACGGCTGCTACTGCTATTATTCCTGACGTCAGACGAATGAACTGGGTTTTCGTATTTCCCGCACACCTGTTTCGTCGCTGTCGTCGTCGTCGTGGAGAAACCTTGCACGCTTTGCACGAGACTTTTCTTTTCTTTCGTCGCTTGCGAAAGAGAAGGGAGGGAGAGAGACACATTTAAAGAAGGGAGGGAGAGAGACGATCTTCTCTCTGCTGTAGTGATGATTGAGGAAGAAGAAGACGGAATGAGTGGGAGTGACGTATGAAATTTCTTTTTCGTAGCCATGTTTTTTTGTTTAAAATGAAATTTTGGGTACAAAACCCCAATAACTGGTTATTTAACCCCGAAGGGCCAAATAACGGACAGAAAGACCCCTCTCACGAGGAGGAGGGTGTCTTTATCAACAATTTGGTTCAAGTTTTAAACAATTTACAATTGTTTTAACGGTTAAAAATTACTATACCTTACAGAGCCGAGCCTCCGTCAACCATGGCATTCAATAATAATAATAATAATAATAATAATAATAATAATAATAATGTTTTCTTTATTAACCACAAGGGTTTACATAAAGTAGACATTAAGGACAGTACATGACAATACAGGACGGTACAAATGGGCATTTCTGCGTGTAGAAAAACAGAGGATGAAATAAAATAACAAAGAAAGAATTCCCCAATAGGGGGGAGACTTCCGAGGGACATTTGTGGAGAAAGCCCATTAAAAAACCACAGTGGCCCTGACCACCAGGGCAAGTGCCCTCTCCCAGTTTTCCACCTTTAATTTACAGACACATACTCAGAGAAGGCCCATTCATTCGGGCCATACTTGCTTCTCTCACCCATCTTTCAACAAAATGCTGGGAAGAGAGCACTTCCCTCTCTACCCTGATTTTCCTTTTCAAATGAAATTTGAAAAAGTTAATCAGGGCATCACCGAAGAGGTAAGTGCTCGTCTTCAGCCCTTTCAAACGTGTCCACCATACTATCTCTTTCGCCATGGCCACCAGACAGATAAAAACTGCCTGCCCTTCCAGGCTAAAGGAAGGGGGCGGGGCAATCCTCACGATGGACTCAGCTGATAGCTGGATCCGTCCTACACGTGACAGCAGGTGTTCGACATAAACCCACAAGTCAGCAATGCTCGGACACTGGACGAGTGCGTGCAGGACGGTTTCGTCGCCCTGCGCGCATCTCGGACATGTCCGGCTGACGGCACCTCCATGCCTGTAGAGTTTATCCCGAACTGGCAAAGCTCCTCGGTAGCACTGCCAGGCCAGGGATTTCTGGAAGTTGTCCATAGGCCCCGGCCCGAAAGTCCTTCCGAAGAGATTGGCTAGTTGATTTTCGTCGACGCCTAGAGTTTCTCCAAGTACGTCGTCGCTCTTCCCCTCCACTAATCCCCTATAGAACGCCAAGGTGGAGTTTCCACCGATCACATTGCCCGATTGGTCGAGGGCTGTGAGCGCCTGAAGACATTCCAGTCTCCAAGCGCTCCCTCTCGGTCTTCGCTTGACCCAGGACTGCAGCTCCGTCAAGGAGACGAGCTGGGGAAAAACGTGTCTTGCAAACGGCGACCACACCTGATCACCGTCGAGGAAGTGGTGGAGATGTCGTAGCCTGAGCGCGTGTCTGCGCATCATCAGCCACGGCATGCCCAGCCCTCCACGTAGCGGGTGTTGACAGCAGATGGACCGCCTGACCATCGGAGCGCGTCCCTTCCACAAGAAGCGAAAGAGCAAACGCTCCAGCGCAGTCAGGCGGGGCTTAGGACAAGGTACGACGGTCAGGCGGTAGTAGATGACGGATGCGATGTACGCATTCGCCACCTCCGCTCGACCTTTCAGGGATAGCTTCCTCTCGGCCCATTTCTGGGTGAGAGAAGCCACCCTGCTCGTCACCTCGTCCCAGTTTTTGCCGTCTGGAGTTCTGGACCGAACCAGACCCCTAGCAATTTAACCGGTCCGTCCGTCCAGCGCCCGACGACGCTGTTGGACGGCATGGACCTGCCTCTCCAGGTGCCGAGCTGCAGGCCCACTGACTTTTCCTGGTTGATCATTGCTCCTGTCACCGCTTCGTATTCTCTTAGTGTAGTGCCGATCGCCTCGATGTGTTTGGCGTTCGACACCACTACGGTGACATCGTCGGCATATGCTGACACGGATCTTCCGCATCCTAGTTCGCGCGGGACCCCCCTCAACGTCTCCAGTTTGTGCAGTAATGGCTCGAGAGTCAATACGTACAATAGGGACGAGAGGGGACATCCTTGGCGGACCGAGCGCATGATGTTGAACGGTTCCGAAAGGTGACCGTTCACTCTCACTACAGAGCAGATGTCGCTGTGCATGGCAGCGATCCAGCCTCTGAAGACGGGCCCAAAGCCAGCCGCCCTCAGGACTGCCGCTAGGTAACGATGGTCGACCCTATCGAAGGCTTTCGACTGATCTAAATTGATCAAAGACCCACCCGTGCCAGGTTCCCTAGCTACCCTCTCTACGATGTATCGCATGAGGTGGAGGTTGTCGTGGATGGATCTGTCGGGAATGGCGCATGTCTGTGCCTCACCCACCAGACCACCAACGACAAGCGCCAACCTCTTTGCTAGCACCTTGGCCAAAATCTTGAACTCTGTGTTTAGCAGAGTTATGGGCCTAAAATTATCTATGTTATCCCCCTTGTTCGGATCCTTTCTCAGCAGCGCCACCGCTCCTCGTCTCACAGAGCTGGGAATTCTCCCATTCTGTTGCCAGTTGCAGTAGACGTCCGCCAAGAGGCCTCCGAACAAGTTTGGCATTTGTACGTAAAGTTCATAGGGCAGACCATCCAAACCAGGCGATTTACCCCTTGTGCAACTAGTCATTGCATCCCGTACTTCAGCGGTTGTTATCGGCTTTTCGCAACACTCCGCCTCAGTGGCCGAAAGCCGCGGCAGTCCGTCGAGGTAGACACTAAAGTCCATCCCTCGATCCGGCCCGCCACTGCCCCCGAACAGTTGAGCGAAGTGTTGCTGAAAAGCTTCACACATTTGCCCGGGATCGAGTAGCATGCGCCCGTCGTGGTCCACCAAAGACCGGATCGTGGCTTTGTTGCCACGACGCGCCTCCGCCACTCGGGCCCATTGAACGGCTTTCGTCCCCTCGTGTCTGAGAGCACGCACCCTAGCTCTGACAACGCAGCCTTCGTGCTTTGCATTGAAGAATTGGTCAAGGGCCAATTTCGCCGCAAGCACGTCGGTCGCGATGCCTTTGCTAAGCGCCTCATCTAATTTTCTAACTAATTCTCCCTCTGCTCTATTTTTCTCTATTGCTAAAGTCTTACTAAACCTAATGGACTCTATTCTAATTGCTCTTTTCAGAGCAAACCACCACTTTTTGTTGACGATGGCCCCCGTCAACGCCCGCTTAACTAGTTCGCTAATCCGGTCTCTGTAGGCCTTGCGCGCTGGTAAGGACGCGTTTAACTTCCAGTAGCCGGGTCCTCGTCTATGAAGCCTATCTAAGTCAAGCACACAGATCACGAATTTGTGGTCCGTGTAGCTGACTATCTTGAATTGTGGACAGCCTATGCTAGACCTATCTATTTCCCTACAAAATACTCTATCTAGATATGATCTGGATGACCCTATGCGATTTGTCCAAGTCCACATGGGTACATTCGGGAAATCCATTCGGTACCTGTCAGACAGTTCAAAACGTCTGAGCAGGTTGGTGAGACTCTTGCACGCTCCTTCCCTATCCACTAATCCCACACAATCCCAGCGTGCATCTAAGATCCCGTTCCAGTCGCCCACTAACACTAAAGAGCGGGACGTTCCAAGAAAGGTCTCCAGACGCCGGAAGAAATCAGGCCGCCCTGCTCCTGTCGGGGCATAGACGGCCACTAACCTGAAAGCTTGCCCGTCTCCGCTGGTCACGTCCAGCACCACCAACTTACCTTCTGGGTTCAGGAAGATGGCCCGTATGGCAAGATCCAAACCTCTCCGCAAAAGCACAGCAACTCCTCCCCCCGATCCCGAACGGCTGGGAGATGCGTATACATCGTAGCCGCCGAAGATCGGTGCGAAAGCCTGTGCTTCGGAGATTCTGGTCTCGCTGATGGCCACTACATCTATGTTTAGTGACCTGAGGTCGTTGAGCAGGTGGCCCTGCTTCCATGACGACCCCAAGCCACGCGCATTTATGCTGCCCATTCTGAGTGAGGTCATGTTGAAAAGGAGTGGAAAAGATGGGAAAGACCACTTACCTTACTTCTCGTAGGGGAAGGACGGCTTTTCCATCCTTTTCACTGCTTGTGGCCTCCTCAGGAAGGATGTCCTTATAAATCCTCCTGGAGAGTGCTTGTCGGAAGTCTCCGATGTCTTTGGGGAATTTTTGTTTTAGTGTCATGTACGTTTTCTGTGTGATGCGAGTGATTTGTATGTGTGGAGGTGGTGTGAATTTTGGGGTTGTTGTGTAGTCTTTTTCTGTGATGCTGGTATTGTGTTGGATGTAGTGTAATAATTGCTTGTTGTTCAAATTTAATGCTGTGTAGTGTGTATCGTTTTGGTTGTTTTGTTTTGTTTGCGTTTGTTGTGGGTTTGTTTCTGTTTCGTATTTTGGTGACTTTTGTGGTGTAGGTGATAGTGGTGCTGGGGATAATGATGGTGATGGTGTTGGTGTTTGGGTTGATGGGGTTGGTGATGCTGGTGTGGATGGTGGCATATCTGTCCTAACTTTTTTGTTTCTTAGTTTATTTGTTTCCCTCTGTATTTTGTTTTTGGAGGGGGAAGGAAGAGAATTTTTTCTTTTTTGGTTTCTTTTTTTTTTCCGGATATCGTTTCCCACTCCTCGTCGTCACAATCTGTCTCCAGTTGTGATAGGCCGGGGAGTGGAAAATCCTCCACAGCCGTTAGTTTTGGTTGTGGTGTGGTGGATGGTGTAGGCGCTGGTGCTTGTTCTGAAGCGTTGGGTGGTGGTGGTGTTCGTTTTGCTGGTGGTGGTAGTGGTGTTGGTTTTGCTACTGTTGCTGGGGTTGTTGCTGTTATAGTTGCTTCTGTTGTTGCTGCTACAGTTGTTGCTGCCATCTCTGCTACTGGTGGTGTTGATGGTTGTGTCACTGGGGTGGGTAGGAGAGGTGGCCTCAACCTTTTAGCCTGAGGGCAGAAAGCCCTTAGGTGGGTTCCTTCACCACAAACGACACACCTAGGTCTTCTGCCCTCGACAATTACCGTGAGGTGGCTGCCGTCAGTGAGGTCTATTACCTCTGGGATCTCCTCAATGCTTTTTTGGTCCGCTTGGATCAGGAGCTCCATCCCAGATCCGGACCAGTTTTCCTGCTTTTCTTTTGCTATTGTTATTATTTTCGTGTTGGCCTCGATGCCGGCGATGACAGCCGCTATTAGCCAGGGAATTTCGATGGCCGGTGGAACGTGGGTCACCCTGATCTTTACGAGTCTCTGGCCACAATAGCTTGGGACGAGTGTGAAGTCGTCACTTTTTAATGGGGCCATGGAGTGTTCTCTAGCCTCCTCTGGTGTTTCAAAGAACACATCCACGGTTCCATACTTTTGCCCACGTCTGATGTGGGTTTTTCTTGCCCACACATGTCCCAAAGCTTTTTGGATTTGGGACTCGGATGCCCGTTCCACTCGGCGCGATTTTACATTTATTGTTCTATACGACACGGTGCACAGGCGCCGATGCTCCATTTTATTAGGTGGGGGGGTGAGGCTGACCCTGTACCCATCTTTCTTTACCATTTGTTTGGCATTTTCTAAATCTTCTTGAGTTACCGTGAACGCTTCGAATTGTTTTGCTACGATGGCGAAACTGAGGGTCGGTTTTATAATGTCATTGTTGTTGTTGTTGCTATCGTTAATATTAATTTTATTTTCAGTTGTGCTGGTGGTGACGTCAGTTGTCTTTGGTGGGGAAGAGTCCATTTTGCTTGATTTCATTTCGACGTCACGAGTTAATTTATTTTTTTCTTCTTTTGTTTCTGTTGTCGCGGTGGTGGTGGTGGTGGTGGTTGTCGCGGTGGTGGTGGTGGTGGAGGGTTTAACACCTGCAGTCATTGGTAATGGCGGGAAATGAATGTCTGCCTGAGACAAATTTAAAATATTGCTACTGCTTATATTTTTTTTTGTGTTGGCAAACGTAGTAACATTTACAATGGTGGTGTCGGTGTGAGGTGTTATTTTGTGAGGAAGGCTTTCAGCTGCTTCGTGCAGAGGGGAATTAGCCATTTTTTTTCAAAGAAATTTTTGGATAATAATAAAAGTTAAAATTTTGGGCACAAGGCCCCAATCTTTTTGGGTGTCCTTTTCGGAAAACAATGTATGTGTGCTTATAAACAGTTTACAATAAAATTTTCCATAAATGGCAATTTTTAAACAAACGGAAATAACAAACCTTTGCGGAGCTCACGATAATACGATTTCCTACGTAGGTCGCCAATAATAATAATAATAATAATAATAATAATAATGATTTCTTTATTAACCACAAGGGTTTACATAAAGTAGACATTAAGGACAGTGCAGGACAATGCAGGACGGTACAAATGGGCATTTCTGCGTGTAAAAAAAACAAAAACAGAGGATGTAACAAAAATAACAATGAAAATAACAATGAAAAATTCCCCAATAGGGGGGAGACTTCGGAGGGACATTTGTGGAGAAAGCCCAGTAAAAAGCCACAATGACCCTGACCACCAAGGCAAGTGCCCTCTCCCAGTTTTCCACCTTTAATTTACAGATATATACTCAGAGTAGGCCCATTCACTCGGGCCATTCTTGCTTCTCTCACCCATCTTTCAACAAAATACTGGGAAGAGAGCACTTCCCTCTCTATTCTGATTTTCCTTTTCAAATGAAATTTGAAAAAGTCAATCAGAGCATCACCGAAGAGGTAAGTGCTCGTCTTCAGCCCTTTCAAACGTGTCCACCATACTATCTCTTTCGCCATGGCCACCAGACAGATAAAAACTGCCTGCCCTTCCCGGCTAAAGGAGGAGGGCGGGGCAATCCTCACGATGGACTCAGATGATAGCCGGATCCGTCCTAAACGCGACAGCAGGTGTTCGACATAAACCCACAAGTCAGCAATTTTCGGACACTGGACGAGTGCGTGCAGGACGGTTTCGTCGCCCTGCGCGCATCTCGGACATGCCCGGCTGACGGCACCTCCATGCCTGTAGAGTTTATCCCGAACTGGCAAGGCTCCTCGGTAGCACTGCCAGGCCAGAGATTTCTGGAAGTTGTCCATAGGCCCCGGCCCGAAAGTTCTTCCGAAGAGATTGGCTAGTTGATTTTCGTCGACGCCTAGAGTTTCCCCAAGTACGTCGTCGCTCTTACCCACCACTAATCCTCTATAGAACGCCGAGGTGGAGTTTCCACCGATCACATTGCCCGATTGGTCGAGGGCTGTGAGCGCCTGAAGACATTCCAGTCTCCAGGCGCTCCCTCTCGGTCTTCGCTTGACCCAGGACTGCAGCTCCGTCAAGGAAACGAGCTGGGGAAATACGTGTCTAGCAAACGGCGACCACACCTGATCACCGTCGAGGAAGAGGTGGAGATGTCGTAGCCTGAGCGCGTACCTGCGCATCATCAGCCACGGCATGCCCAGCCCTCCACGTAGCGGGTGTTGACAACAGATGGACCGCCTGACCATCGGAGCACGTCCCTTCCACAAAAAGCGAAAGAGCAAACGCTCCAGCGCAGTCAGGCGAGGCTTAGGACAAGGTACGACGGTCAGGCGGTAGCAGATGACAGACGCGATGTACGCGTTAGCCACCTCCGCTCGACCTTTCAGGGATAGCTTCCTCTCGGCCCATTTCTGGGTGAGAGAAGCCACCCTGCTCGTCACCTCGTCCCAGTTTTTGTCCGTCTGGAGGTCCGGACCGAACCAGACCCCTAGCAATTTAACCGGTCCGTCCGTCCAGCGTCCGACGACGCTGTTGGACGGCATGGAGCTGCCTCTCCAGGTGCCGAGCTGCAGGCCCACTGACTTTTCCTGGTTGATCATTGCTCCTGTCACCGCTTCGTATTCTCTTAGTGTAGTGCCGATCGCCTCGATGTGTTTGGCGTTCGACACCACTACGGTGACATCGTCCGCATAAGCTGACACGGATCTTCCGCATCCTAGTTCGCGCGGGACTCCCCTCAACGTCTCCAGTTTGTGCAGTAATGGCTCGAGAGACAATACGTACAAGAGGGACGAGAGGGGACATCCTTGGCGGACCGAGCGCATGATGTTGAACGGTTCCGACAGGTGACCGTTCACTCTCACCACAGAGCAGATGTCGCTGTGCATGGCAGCGATCCAGCCTCTGAAGACGGGCCCAAAGCCAGCCGCCCTCAGGACTGCCGCTAGGTAACGATGGTCGACCCTATCGAAAGCTTTCGACTGATCTAAATTGATCAAGGACCCACCCGTGCCAGGTTCCTTAGCTACCCTCTCTATGATGTATCGCATGACGTGGAGGTTGTCGTGGATGGATCTGTCGGGAATGGCGCATGTCTGCGCCTCTCCCACCAGACCACCAACGACAAGCGCCAACCTCTTTGCTAGCACCTTGACCAAAATCTTGAACTCTGTGTTTAGCAGAGTTATGGGCCGGAAATTTTCTATGTTATCCCCCTTGTTCGGATCTTTTCTCAGCAGTGCCACCGCTCCTCGGCTCACAGAACTGGGAATTCTCCCGTTCTGTTGCCAGTTGCAGTAGACGTCCGCCAAGAGGCCTCCGAACAAGTCTGGCATCTGTACGTAAAGTTCATAGGGCAGACCATCCAAACCAGGCGATTTACCCCTTGTGCAGCCAGTCATTGCCTCCCTTACTTCAGCGGCTGTTATCGGCTTTTCGCAACACTTCGCCTCAGTGGCCGAGAGCCGCGGCAGTGCGTCGAGGTAGACACTAAAGTCCATCCCTCTACCCGGCCCACCGCTGCCCCCGAACAGCTGAGCGAAGTGTCGCTGAAAAGCTTCACACATTTGCCCGGGATCGAGTAGCATGCGCCCGTCGTGGTCCACCAAAGACCGGATCGTGGCTTTGTTGCAACGACGCGCCTCCGCCACTCGGGCCCATTGAACGGCTTTCGTCCCCTCGTGTCTGAGAGCACGCACCCTTGCTCTGACAACGCAGCCTTCGTGCTTTGCATTGAAGAATTGGTCAAGGGCCAATTTCGCCGCAAGCACGTCGGTCGCAATGCCTTTGCTAAGCGCCTCGTCTAATTTTCTAACTAGTTCTCCCTCTGCTCTGTTATTCTCTATTGTTAAAGCCTTACTAAACCTAATCGATTCTATTCTAATCGCTCTTTTCAGAGCAAACCACCACTTGTTGTTGACGATGGCCCCCGTCAACGCCCGCTTAACTAGTTCGCTAATCCGGTCTCTGTAGGCCTTGCGCGCTGGTAAGGACGCGTTTAGCTTCCAGTAGCCGGGTCCTCGTCTATGAAGTCTATCTAAGTCAAGCACACAGATCACGAATTTGTGGTCCGTGTAGCTGACTATCTTGAATTGTGGACAGCCTATGCTAGACCTATCTATTTCCCTACAAAATACTCTATCTAGATATGATCTGGATGACCCTATGCGATTTGTCCAAGTCCGCATTGGCACATTCGGGAAATCCAATCGGTACCTGTCAGACAGTTCAAAACGCCTGAGCAGGTTGGTGAGGCTCTTGCACCCTCCACCCCTATCCGCTAATCCCACACAGTCCCAGCGTGCATCTAAGATCCCGTTCCAGTCGCCCACTAACACTAAAGAGCGGGACGTTCCAAGAAAAGTCTCCAGACGCCGGAAGAAATCAGGCCGCCCTGCTCCTGTCGGGGCATAGACGGCCACTAGCCTGAAATCTTTCCCTTCTCCGCTGGTCACGTCCAGCACCACCAGCTTACCCTCTGGGTCCAGGAAGATGGCCCGTATGGCGAGATCCAAACCTCTCCGAAAAAGCACAGCAACTCCTCCCCCCGATCCAGGACGGCTGGGAGATGCGTACACATCGTAGCCGCCGAAGATCGGTGCGAAGGCCCGTGCTTCGGAGATTCTGGTCTCGCTGATGGCCACTACATCTATGTTTAGTGACCTGAGGTCGTTGAGCAGGTGACCCTGCTTCCATGACGACCCCAAGCCACGCGCATTTATGCTGCCTATTCTGAGTGAGGTCATGTTTAAAATAGAGTGGAAAAGATGGGAAAGACCACAGACCGTACTTTTGGTAGAGGAGGGATGGTTTTTACATCCCTTTTCACTTGATCGTCTGGTGAAGGGACCGTTGAATCGTCCCTTCGGCTGGTCGTCGGCTCTTCTAAGAGAATGTCTGAATATACTCTTCGATTGATGGTTCCTCCTAGGTCCCTGAAATCACCAACTGCGTTGGGGAATTTCGTTTTAATGTTTGTGTATTGTTTCTGTGCTATTTTTAGCAGTCTTATGTTAGTTGGCGTTTTGATTGGTGCTGGTATTATGTAGTCCTGTTGTGAAATGTCTGTGTGTTCAATTTTGTAAGTCATTAGTTTCTTGTTGTGTGTATTTATTGCCGTGCATTTGTTTTTCTGGGGGTGGGGTGTGGTTCTGCTATTTTCTTGTCGTTGTTGCTGGGTGTGTGTGTTTTGTTGTTGTGTTTGCGATGTTGGTGCTTGTGGTGGTGGTGTTGAAGGTGTTGTTGGCGGTGGGGTTGTCGCCGGTGGTGATGGTGGTGCTAGTGTGGGTGGTGATGGTGTTGGTGGTGTTGCTGCTGTGGGTCTCTTTGCAGTAGACTTTACCCTTTTCTCATTTCTTTCCTCCCTTTTCAAAGGCGACGATGCGCTGCTTCTGCGTTTGTGCCTTCTTACGACCTTTTGCCATCCCTCTCCCACCTTACACTCCATGTCTGATTCTGTGAGGTCGGGGAGGGGTACCAGCTCCACTCTTTCACTTGTTGTTGTTGGTGATGTTTGCACTGGAGTCTCTGTTGCAGCTGCATTTGGTATTGCTGTTGTTGTTGTTAATATTTCCACTGCTGCTGCTGTTTTTGATTTCCGTGGCGTGGGTATGGGTGCCACGGACCTATCGTTCCTGGTTGCCGCTTGTCCTGTTGCTGGTAGCCGTGGAGCCGGATTCGGAAGGAGGGGGGTTTTCTCCTTTCTCAGGGTCTTCTCGTTGCAGAAGGCCCTGAGGTGAGTCTTCGATCCACAGCGAAAGCATTTCGGGCGTTTGCCCTCAACACTTATGGGCAGTTGAGTGCCGTTATCGAAGTCTATCACATCCGGGATAGCTTCGATGCACTCCTGGTTGGTTTGGATTAGCATCTCAATGGAGGTGCCGACCCAATCTTCTCTTACTTTTTTCTGTACTTGCAGTACAGTTGTTTTGTCCTCGATTCCGACGAGGACAGACGCGGCCAGCCAAGAAGGGGCCATTCCGGGTGGGACGTGGGTTAGTTTGACCCTCACAATTTTTTGCCCGCAGTAGGAGGGCACCAACACCATTTCCTCGCTCCTTAGGGTCACTACGGATTGGGCCTTTGCCTCCTGGGGTGTGGCAAAAAGTACGTCTACGGTGGCATATTTTTTGCCTCGGGTGATGTGCGTTTTCCACTGCCACACAGACCCCAAGGCTTTTTGTATTTGGGCCTCTGTGGCTCTTTCCACCCTACGGGATTTTGTACTTACTGTACGGTACGTGACCGTACAGTGCTGTTGGGTTTCGAAAAATGTTTCCGCTGCCTTGCAGATTGCTCGGTGTCCATTCTTTGTCACCATCTTCTTCGCTTCCTCTAATTCCTCATTTGTTATGAGGATTGTTTCCAAGTTTTTCGCAATACCTGCAAATGAGATTGGTTTTTCGTTGCTGCTGTTGTTGTTGTTGTCGTCAGAGCTGCTGTTACTTTTGTTGTTGCTGCAGGTACTACGACTACTGCCTTCGCCGCTGTTGCTGTGGTTGTTGTTGGTGTTGCTGCTGCTAATGCTGTTGTTGTTTATGCTGCTGGTGAAGCTGTTGCGGCTGCTACTGTTGTTTTCATTGTCACTGTTGCTGTTGTTATTACGGCTGCTACTGCTATTATTCCTGACGTCAGACGAATGAACTGGGTTTTCGTATTTCCCGCACACCTGTTTCGTCGCTGTCGTCGTCGTCGTGGAGAAACATTGCATGCTTTGCACGAGACTTTTCTTTTCTTTCGTCACTTGCGAAAGAGAAGGGAGGGAGAGAGACACATTTAAAGAAGGGAGGGAGAGAGTCAATTCTTTTTCGTAGCCATGTTGTTTTTTTTGTTTGAAATAAATATTGGGTACAAACCCCCAATAAGCAGTTATTTAACCCCGAAGGGCCAAATAACGGGCAGAAAGACCCCTCTCACGAGGAGGAGGGTGTTTTTGTCTACAAGTTGGTCTAAGTTTTAAACAATTTACAATTGTTAAAGCGTTCAAAATTTACAGTACCTTACAGAGCCGAGCCTCCGTCAACCATAGCATTCAATAATAATAATAATAATAATAATAAAATTAAAAAAAATAATAAAAAAAATAAAAAAATGAAGAAATTGATAAGAACTGAATACACACGGAGAGTAAGGAGCGTATTAAAGTCACATCTGAACAGTAGGAATGCCATAATTCCCGAGCTGTGTCTATTATTAGGTATATTGCGGGAATTCTGAGATAGAATGTTGCTGAACAAAAAGAAATGGATAGGAAGACTAGAAAGCTATTGACTATCTACAACATGTTCCACAAGAGGAGTGATGTCAATAGACTCTACTTAAGGAGATCTGAAGGTGGAAGAGGTCTTATCAGCATAGAGGACTGTGTTCAGATGGAGAAAAACAACCTACACAAATACGTGACTGATAGTAAGGAGCCAATGCTCAGAACTGTACTGAAGGAGAGGACAATAGACCAGGGGATGTCCAAGGAGAAAATAACAACAAGGAGAAAGAGCAGCCTTCAGGAAAAATCCCTTCATAGTACCTTCTTTGAGAAAACTGAATTCAGAGAACCACAGACATGGAACTGGTTGAAAAGAGGAGACCTTAAAAAGGCTACAGAAGGAATGTTAATGGCTGCGCAAGAGCAGGCCCTCAAAACGAAGTGGTTGAAACACCATATTTACAAGGAGGATGCTAGCCCACTGTGCAGGATCTGTGGAGAGAGAGAGGAGACTGTGGCTCATATTGTATCCGAGTGTAAACACCTAGCCCAGACTCACTATAAGGGCTGGAGACATGATGTGATGGACAGGGTGATCCACTGACACCTATGCAAAGTAAACAATTTACCACATTCTGAGAAGTGGTATGAGCATAAGCCAGAGTCGGTGATAGAAAACGATCAGGTGAATGTGCTGTGGGATTTTAGGATACAGACGGACAAGAAACTGGAACACAATAGACCTGACCTGGTGGTTGTGGACAAAGAAAAAAGATCGTGCCTGATTGTGGATGTGGCCTGCCCATTCGACACGAGAGTGCAAGAGAAGGAGAGGGAGAAAATTAACCGATACCAGGACTTAAAGTGGGAGGTAAAAAGGATTTGGAACTGCCACGAAGTCAAAGTGGTCCCGATTGTCATAGGCGCACTAGGTACTATCTCAAAAAGATTCCAGGGATGGTTAAAGAAAATTGGCCCCTTCACGCTTTTTGGAACGCTTCAAAAGGCATGCTTGCTGGGAACAGCAAGAACCCTCCGATACGTACTGAATATCTGAGGCTGCAGGTAGTGGCTTGATATTCATTTCAACAAACATTCCAGTTAACTAACATCAATGACTGAGACTCAAAGAATAATAATAATAATAATAATAATAATAATAATAATAATAATAATAAGTGAGGAAATTACTTGGCATGAAAGCGAGAGGAAACAACAAACAAGAAAGATCAGAACCTTGGTGGAAGAAACGACTGAATGGTCAAATCAGGGAAATGAGAAATGACATTGGAAGATTGAGTCCCTACTGAATGGGACACTAAAAAACATAGACACTAAAAATAGACAGGAAATAAAGTACAAAACTAGGAGGAAAAAGCTAAATATTATCATAGAGGAACTGAAGCAACGCATTGTAGCAAAGAGTGCACAAATTAGGCGATACGAGAGAAAAGTCTGTCAGTATAGACAGAACCGCATGTTTGACAACAACCAGAAGATGCTGTTTGGACAGCTTGAGGGGAAAGAAAGAGGCAACGACTAGATCCCTGAGGCGGAACGAACTAAGACGTTCTGGAGAGGAATATGGGATCAGGATGTTAAATATAATGACCAGGCAGTGTGGATTGAGACAGTACAAAAGGATATTAGTGAACAGGCACACCAACAAACTGATTTGAGTATCACAGTTGAAACTCTTAAGGGGCAGGCCAAAAAACTAACCAACTGGAAATCACAGGCCCAGATGGTGTGCAGGAGTATTGAATTAAAAATATAACATCCCTCCACCCGAAACTGACAACCACGTTCAATGACTGCTTGATGTCAGGTGAGGTACTAGAGTGGTTGACAAAAGGTACCACAGTTCTGGTAATGAAAGACTGAATCAAGGGTAATGATGTTACCAACTATAGACCTATCACATGTCTGTCCGTAATGTGGAAACTGTTGACAAGCATTATGTCTGAGGAAATCTACCATCACCTCCACACAAACAACTTGTTACCGGAAGAACAGAAAGGATGCCGAAAGAAGTCCCGTGGTACAAAGGACCAGTTACTTATTGATAAGATGGTAATGAGGAATTGCAAGAGGAGACACACTGGTCTTGACATGGGATGGATAGACTACAAAAAGGCATTTGACATGGTGCCTCATTCTTGGATCACCAAAAGCCTAGAGATCTTCAAGGTGGCAGATAACATCAGACAGTTGTTGGGCAAAAGTATGAAGTCCTGGAAAACAGAGTTAACATCAGCTGGAGTTTCCTTGGGAGGCGTGACGATCAAGAGAGGTATCTTCCAGGGAGATAGTCTGTCCCCTCTGTTGTTTGTCCTTGCCCTGATGCCCCTGACCATTATACTGCGAAAAGTGAGAGCAGGATACAAGTTGGGAAAGGGAGAGCTTATAAATCAATCACCACTTCTTCATGGACGATCTTAAGCTCTTCGGGAAGAGTGAGAAGGAGTTGGATGTGCTCGTTGGCACTGTCCGTATTTTCAGCAATGATATATGTATGCAATTTGGTATTAGTAAGTGTGGAGTCCTTGTGATGAAGAGGGGTAAATTGAGCAGAAGCAACGGAATCCAGGTACCAACAAGTGAGATGATAAAGGAAATTGACACTGAAGAAGGATACAAGTATTTGGGTGTTCTGGAGGCTGATGACACAAAGAACAAAAAAAATGAAGGAATTGATAAGATCTGAATACATTCGGAGAATAAGGAGCGTATTAAAGTCACATCTGAACATTAGGAATGCCATAAATGCAGTAAATTCCCGAGCTGTGTCTATTATTAGGTACATTGCGGGAATTCTGAGATAGAATGTTGTTGAACAAAAGGAAATGGATAGGAAGACTAGGAAGCTATTGACTATCTACAGCATGTTCCATAAGAGGAGTGATGTCGATACTTAAGGAGATCTGAAGGTGGAAGAGGTCTTACCAGCATAGAGGACTGTGTTCAGATGGAGAAAAACAACCTACACAAATACGTGACTGATAGTAAGGAGCCAATGCTCAGAACTGTACTGAAGGAGAGGACAATAGACCAGGGGATGTCCAAGGAGGAAATAACATCAAGGAGAAAGAGCAGCCTTCAGGAAAAATCCCTTCATAGTACCTTCTTTGAGAAAACGGAATTCAGAGATCCACAGAGAAGGAACTGGTTGAAAAGAGGAGACCTTAAAAAGGCTACAGAAGGAATGTTAATGGCTGCGCAGGAGCAGGCCCTCAAAACGAAGTGGTTGAAACACCATATATTCAAGGAGGAGGCTAGCCCACTGTGCAGGATCTGTGGAGAGGGAGAGAGAGAAGTGACTGTGGCTCACAATGTATCCGAATGTAAACACCTAGCCCAGACTCACTATAAGGGCTGGAGACATGATGTGATGGGCAGGGTGATCCACAGGCACCTATGCAAAGTGAACAATTTACCACATTCTGAGAAGTGGTATGAGCATAAGCTAGAGTCGGTGATAGAAAACGATCAGGTGAAGGTGCTGTGGGATTTTAGGATACAGACGGACAAGTAACTGGAACACAATAGGCCTGACCTGGTGGTTTTGGACAAGGAAAAAAGATCGTGCCTGATTGTGGATGTGGCCTGCCCATTCGACACGAGAATGCAAGAGAAGGTGAGGGAGAAAATTAACCGATACCAGGACTTAAAGTGGGAGGTAAAAAGGATTTGGAACTGCCATGAAGTCAAAGTGGTCCCGATTGTCATAGGCGCACTAGGTACTATCTCAAAAAGATTCCAGGGATGGTTAAAGAAAATTGGCCCCTTCACGCTTTTTGGAACGCTTCAAAAGGCATGCTTGCTGGGAACAGCAAGAACCCTCCGATACGTCCTGAATATCTGAGGCTGCAGCTAGTGGCTTGATATTCATTTCAACAAACTTTCCAGTTAACTAACATCAATGACTGAGACTCAAAGAATAATAATAATAAGAAGAAGAAGAAGAACAACAACAACAATAATAATAATAATAATAGTAATGATTTCTTTATTGGCCACAAGCGCTGACATCAAGAAAAACATTACAGACGGCACAGGACGGTACAGGACATTACGATGTGGGTTTTGTGCGTGTAAAATTTGTTATTATTTATATAAAAAAAGAAAAGAAGACATAGAAACATATATATATATATATAAACAATAAAAATGAAAATTGAAACAGCGAAAAATTCCCCAATAGGGGGGAAACCTCCGAGGGTTACTCGTGGCGGAAACCACACACAAGACCACGGCCACCCTGACCACCAGGGCAAGCGCCCTCTCTCAATTTTTCCATTTCTCAAACTACAGGCGTATATTCAGAGCGGCCCCGTTCACTCGGACCATTCTCGCTACATTCACCCACCTTTCAACAAACTTGCTAGAAGGCAGCACTTGCCTCTCCACCCTGATTTTCCTCTTCAAGTGAAACTTGAAAAAGTTAATTAGGGATTCGCCGAAGAGGAAAGTGTCTGTCTTTAACCCTTTAAACCTTGTCCACCACACAATCTCTTTCGCCATGGCCACCAGGCAGATGACAACCGCCTGCCCTCCCTCCTCGAAGGAAGAGGCGAGACCATCTGCACAATGGACACAGTCGATAACCGGATCAGTCCCACACGCGACAGCAACTGTTCGACATAGCTCCACAAGTCAGCAATGCTCGGGCACTGAACGAGTGCGTGCACGACGCTTTCATCGCTCTGCGCGCATCTCGGACAGGCACTGCTTACGGCACTTCCGTGCCTGTAGAGCTTATCTCGAACCTCCAACGCTCGCCGGTAGCTCTGCCAGGCAAGTAACTTTTGGAAGTTATCTATAGTTGCCCTCCTACTCACTGCGTTTGTTTTCTGCCCTGCTCTTGGTAGCAGAGGACCAGGTATTGGAAGGTAACGGGCAGGAAACAAACGCAGTATCCCCTTCCACGTTGAGTAGGAGGGCAACGTCCGTGGCACCCGTAACAATGCCACGGACAACTAAAGCAGCAGCATCAGTGGCGGCAACAACCAATAGCTACATTTACAGTAGCTGCACCAGCAACAAAATAGCCGGAGAGGGCTCCACTACCACCACCAACAGCCGTGGAGCACATACCCTCCCAGACGCCACGGAATCCGACATGCAGTCTGAGGCGGGAGTGAAGTGGCAAACGGTCTGCCACAAAAAACAAAAAAACAAAAAAAAACTTAGATTCACCCTCCAAAAGCGAAGGCACACAAAGAGCGGTAAAGGCTGGAAGGAGACTTGCAGCCACACCACCACCATCACCATGACCACAACAAGCACCACCGCCAACAACAACCACACCAAAACCAGCATCACCAAAAAACACCAACAACGCAAACACAACAAAACGCACACACCCCACCAACACCAAGAACTCTCCCGACAAACATAAGAATCATTGATATCAAAATAGAACAGTACAAACTTTTAAAACAAAAAATTCCCCAACTCAGTTGGAGACTTCAGAGGGTCGGTTACCAAGAGGATATACACTGACATCCTCTTGTAATCACCCTTGACCAGCGAAAGGGACGGTTCTACTGTCCCTTCACCACACGATCAAGGTAAGTGACCCTTTCTGACTTGCCCCGTTTCTCATCCAACATGGCTGTACTTAGAATAGGCAGTATAAATGCACGTGGCCTGGGGTCATCTTAGAAGCAGGGTCACCTGCTCAACGACCTCAGGTCACTAAACATAGATGTGGTGGCAATCAGCGAGACCAGAATCTCCGAAGCACAAGTCTTAGCACCGATCTTCGGCGGATACGATGTATACGCATCTCCCAGCCGTCTAGGATCGGGGGGAGGGGTTGCCGTCCTTTTTCGGAGAGGCTTGGATCTCGCCATACGGGCCATCTTCCTGGACTCAGAAGGTAAGTCGGTGGTGCTGGGACGTGACCGGCAGCGAAGGCAATGCTTTCAGGCTAGTAGCCATATACGGCCAGTTATTATTATTATTATTATCATTATTATTATTATTTTGAATTTTATATCTTTCATTGATTTTATCTAACCGGTTATTATTCTTATTATTATTGCTACTGACGATTGGTTTGTTCAGATGTACATTTTATCAGTCTGGTAAGTTTTGTTTCAGTTCTTTGTCATGTCCTCTCTTTGTTAATTTTCTTAAGTTTACATATATGTATATATTGTCTACTTTGTGATAGCAAGTTTAAAAAATATGCAGAAAACATTATTAAATTCTGAATTCTATGAGATAAATAAAGCTTACAAGTAGAACCATAGTTTCATTTGACTACTTACCTGATCAACATTATGCCTTAGGAGGTTTGGAACGAAAGTTTGATCGACGTGCTGATCGAACGAGATCACAGTTTATGCGTGTAAAATCCTGGTTTAGCTCACAAATTACAACACAAACACCACACAGATGCCATGTTAGATCTGTGTTGGTTCCGAGACGATTTCGTTAGTTGTTAGAGCAACGGAACAGCCCGCTCATGTAATTAACGTGCATGTGACTGAGCATTCCTCAGAAACGGGTATCCTTAACGTTGTTCCAAGAGAGATTGAACTTACCACAGTGGGGAACAAATTCTATGAATTACAGTTTCAAATCCTTTTTTTTTTAAAGATGAGTGGACTGAAGCAACATGAAATAAAGTGTCTTGCTCAAGGACATAGCGCACCGCTGGGATACAAATTCACGACCATATGATTTTGAGTCGAACAGTCTAATCACAACGCAATGCGCCTTCGCCACACACACATACATCTTAGCAGGAAAGGAATAAGTCTCTCCGAAGACGGATAAATATCCAGAAACAGTGCCTTTTGTTGTTAAGAATAGCAGTGACATGATTACAGCCAATTAAAAATTCATAACGAGGCTAAAAGGATGTTTATCATACAACTCTTGTTATGTTTCACGCTATGTCAGAGCATTACTAATATTGTGTGTGTGTGTATATATATATATATATACACACACACACAAAAAAACATCACAAATAAACAAGCAATCTCTCCTTTATTGTCAGACAAACAAATGTGAGTGGTCTAGTGGTTTCTGTCTCTTATCTTGCAGCAATAAAAATAGCATTTTAAATGAAATTTACAATCACCCCCTGGATATTTTGCTTTCGATAATTCTTTATATTACAATTTGAATGTTTGAATGTTTTTAAATATAAATAGAGCCGCAGGAATTGTATTAAAAAGAAAGAACAAAATCCCCCCAAATAACGTTTTCTATTCATTTATTTTAAAATGCGTCGCTTTAAAATAGAGAAACATAACAATAGAAGATATAATATAAAATGAAATGGCCGAAACGTAAGAATTATGATCTCACTGGATAGGACGATACATAATATCGCATTATTGCAATTGTTGATTTCCTTTTATTGATGATGTCACTGTTCTGTCCTACATGTTTGCTTGTTTGTTATGAGTAACGTTAAGAATTTTAATATCAAATAAACATTATTTTATATGAACGATTGAAAAATGGCGAAATTCAGTTCAACTGTCCTTTCTTCATGGACCCATTAAAATTCTCAAAAACATATGTGAATTTCTATAAGGATTTTAATTGATTGGATAATTCCAGAATAAATAAAACCATCGCATGTTTTCAGAAACTATATTTATTGTGAAAAATATATCAAAAAGCGTCAGCGAATTGAAAGCAAATTCAATGGGATAAACGGCAGTCTATTTTTCTTCACACATTTCTTTGAAGTCTGGTTTAATGGTAAACAGTTCTTTCCTCATGTTTGCCTTGGCGCTCAATCTATTTTAAGATTAATATCTATTGTTGTATCTGAAGAAAATCATACTTCACTTAAATGTGTAGCTGGAAAGAAGAGGATTACTTTAATAACCTTTTTACTGATAGCTTGTTTTATAGTACACCAATTTTTTGACATTGACAGACTTTTGAAAGCTGCTTTTAAACTGTTCGTATTCCGTTGTATTTAAATATGCCGGTCTTTATTGCGCATTATTGAATATATATTTAATTCAAGCATTGTTGTGTAACATGATACTAGGGTCATTTGGAAAGTATTTACTAACGGAATTATAAATATCTACAAAATGTTGATGCATTTCATTAAAAAATTGTTTAAAGATCATTTGCATTAATTTCACAACTTAGATCACTCGAAATGTTTATAAAAATATTTACGTTATCAAGCCCATGGTTTTGTTGGCAGGCTTTCCGAAAGCTAATTTCCTTTTGAAGGCTTGGAATTTATTAATGGCGGCAAAAGCCTTTACTTCTTTTGCAATGAAAGGTTAACGTAATTCATTTTGACAGAAGATAAAAGCCACATAAATAATCTGAGCAACTACATTTTGTCTGTTAATCGTTCTGTAAATGGAAATATGTTCAATAAAAAAAAAGCTTAATTCACTAACAACTTTGTACGAGAAAAAACATTTCACTTCGGTACGCAGCAAAAGAGCTTTGTGGGTACATCCCATTTCATCATACATGATATCAAAAACACGCGTGAGTAAACTATTCAGTGATGCAGTTACTAATAATACACGTGCAAGGGATACAAATGTTAACCATTCAAATCCTGATAACCAACATACTTGTTTGTCTAGTTATAGAAACAAAAGAAAGTGCATTTCTGTAATAAATACATTTATTATATCTGGGATAGGTAAACATTACATCAATAATTATGTGTTTCATGGCTGTAAGAGTTAAAGCAAGCATACAACGACCATGGCAGTAATTGCAAATTCTGTATAACAGAGAACCTTAAGATACCTTAAGCTGAACAGAGAACCTCAAGCTGTCTGTAAATAAAATGAATGGGATGGAAGAAGCATTTTCCTCTTATTTGCATACAAGACAGTTTATGCTATAATCTGTTAAGCACATTGTTATTCTAGGTACCTAAACTTATTCACGTAGGCCCCAATAATGCAATATGACAAATTATCATTTTAAATACCTCCCCGTTGTTTCTATACTTTGGCCGTATATATGAAGGAACACACTGTGAACAAAGATTTTCGCCTTCCTCCGTTTTATGAGTGGATCAGTTATGCTCAGATAATTGTTTCTACTTTTGGCATAAGGCCGGCATTTAGCCCAGTGCATTACTGGTGCTTTATTTCATCGACTCCGTAAGGATGAAAGTCAAAGTTAACCTCAGCGGGATTTTAACTCGCAACGTAAAGGAACATAACTCTGTGCTGCAAACATGGTGTCTGACGCTCTAACGATACTGCCAATCTACCGCCCATTACTCAGATAATGAAGAGAGAACATATCTTCTTATAGCATCTAATAGTGAAGGTATAATAAAATATGTGAATCTAAATTCGTATAATGTATAGTCCACTAGCAATCGGGTTCGATCCTAACATTCAACGACAGCCCCGTGTGTGTAAGATATTCGAAAATTTATCTTGCAATTTGTTTTTCTTTGTCAATGACTCTTCTTAATATTCCTCTTCATTTACTTTTGGTTTACCTGTTGTTTTGCCTCGGTTCAGAATGTCGATCAGCTTAGTTATGTAATCTCATCACTCGGACAAATGTCTGCCCATGTTAAACTATGGTAGCATGCGTATCCCACCAGTTTGAAGGATTCACGAAAGCAAGAACTCCATGACATTCGAGTCACTGGTTTAGCTTCACATTTATAGATTATTCTACCTATGTATTGAGATCTGTTACCCTCCCTTCACATAGCCAGGACTATATATCATCATCACAGTATATATATATATATATATATATATATATATATATATATATATATATATATATATAAAACGAAGGAGTTGTGGTAAGGAACCAGATGGACCATAACGCACTAAAGTACTCAATACTTAGGGTAGTAGAGTGGGTAATAGGAGAAAGTATGACCCCGACGGCACAGCTCAAGTCGTTTCGACGGCTATTTCTGGACTAATGAGTCCAGAAATACCCAGAAATTAGTCCAGAAATAGCCGTCGAAACGGCTTGAGCTCTGCCGTCGGGATCATACATTCTCCTATATATATATATATATATATTTATATATATACTAGCAGATGTACCCGGCGTTGCTCGGGTATTAAATACCAGTTATGTATACCATTTATGTCAATACTTCAGTACTGCTGCGAAAACTATACTTTTACAAAATCATCGGCTTTTTCCAAAAGGGGGTTCCGGCCCCAAGGGGTCCCCTACTCAATATGTGCCAATTCTGAGAGTTCACATTCATCTGTAGAACAAACGTTGCCCATGTGTCAAGTTTTGTGAAAATTGGTTGCGAACTCCAGAAGTTATGACGTTTTGTTGCATTGCACTGCAGTGCTTCAGTCGACTCCAAGGAAGCGGTTGAAGGGGATTATCTGCCGGGAGGCCCTATAATCAATATCTGGAAAAATGAAGGTGCCCATGACCATCCGGAGTACATAAGTAACCTTTGTCTTATGTCTGGTGAAAATACTGTAGACATGCATAAGGTTTACACACACACGCGCGCGCGCGCGTGTGTGTGTGTGTTTGTGTGTGTGTGTATGTATTTGTGTGTGCGTATGTATATGTATGTGTATTTCGGTCGGCGTATACGTATGAACTGGCCTAAATCTTCACTATTTACTTTTACTATTTTAATAACCTTTGTCATTTTCGTTTTCAATTTTATTCACATCATTCTTAAACTCCGGGGCTGGAAATCATTCAGTTATTTTAAATAGAATATTAATCTAACGACTTCATTTATACCATAAACCTGGTCTTGTCTTTGCATGAAATTGTTCTTCTCTGTCCACACAACGACGTATTATCCTCGCTTTTTTCCCGTTCATTACCAGGGAACGTCTTCACAAACCAAAATATCGTCTTCCTGTTTTCCTTCGGTTGCAACGTTTCTCGAAATATTTACTTCTGCGTTCACAGATTATTTTTTTTGGCTTGAGAAGGTCACATTAATGTTGAAAGCAGCGATTCTTTGCTTAAACTTTAATCTGTTCTTATAACAAATATATATGCATATGTATATATGCATATATATATATGCATATGTATATATGCATATATATAAATATATATATATATATATATATATATATATATATATATATATATATATATATATATATATATATATATATATATATATATATACAATATTAAATAAATGGAAAACTATATTTATAAAACCATATTTATTTCATTATATATATTTCGGGGATATCATATTAACAATATGCTATGCCTTCATCAGACAAAATACAATATAAACAGTTTTATAGATAAATATATTCGACATACCGTAATAAACATCAACTTCATTTGAAGAGGTTTACTCTAGCAGTGAAAATACAGAGAGAAAGAAAGAGAGAGAGAAAAGAGGGAAATAAGAAAGAAAGAAAGACAAAACGAAGAAAAGGAAGAAAAAGAAGAAAAAGAAAAAGAAGAAATGCATGGGACAAAATAGAGAGATGGAAAAATAGATAAAGCGAAGAGCTTCATGTAAAGAGACAGAAAGAGATATATATATATATATAGAGAGAGAGGAAATAGAGATAGATACATATATAAATATAGATATAGAAAAATTAGGTAGTGGGAGGTCATTTTGAGTAAGTGTATCAATGATGCATTTATTTATTTATTTATTTATTTATTTATTTATTTATTTATTTATTTATTTAGCTCAAGTATTAATGTAAGGGAGATATATAGAGAGATATAGAGAGATATAGAGAGAGAAAAAATTTAAAAATAGCCAGACATATTCGAGGCGTAGAAAACCCTATGTTTTAATGTATTAGTATTTATAAAACTTACACTATATTGTAAATATCAGTATTCCTGAATGAAACAAGTATTCACAATGCGTGAAAATTCATTATCTTATGTTTAGTTTTTTAAAAAATTCATATGTCTATGTGAATCCAACTGATTCACTCCGCAAATTCAAAGTTACCGGAAAACATTCTCAATGTGGTATAAAAATTTGAGCGTATTATTATTCTTGCGATTACTCTACAAGATTATCTATCAAGCAGAAATAGAGAGCAGATTTCAATATACTAATCGAAAATATATATTATATTATAAGCAGAGATAACAATAATAATGATAATAAGTAAAAATATATAAAAATATAAAAATATAGAATAGAAAACTAAAAAAGAATATTACGAAAGAATATTACATAATAAAAATATTGCATATTAAAAATACTACGTATTAAAAATATTACGTATTAAAACTTTACATATAAAAATATTAAAAATAAAAATTTACATATAAAAATATTAAAAATAAAAATAAAATAAAATAAAAAATAAAAAGTAACAACTTTTTTAATTACGGCAACAACATTAACAACTATAATAGAAAGCAATACAATAATTCCAAAGGACAAAAAAGAAATAGAACTAGGAACATAATTTGGTTTGCCCCCCCCTTTCTCACTAAACATTAAAACCCACATCGCTAAATTATTTTTCAAAGCTCTTGATAATCGCTTCCCTAGAACACATAGGTACCACTCAATCTTCAATAGGCATACAATTAAATTAACCTACTCATCCACCAAAAATTTAGCACAAAATATTAATAGAATAAATAATAGGAACTTAAAACCTACTGATAATAGCATAAATAATATACAAGTTAACAAATGTAACTGTAGAGATAGATCTAAATGTCCGTTAAATAACAACTGCTTAGTTAAAAATATAGTATACAATTGTAATGTTAATACTGACTCTAATTCTTTTAACTACGTCGGTTCCACATCGACGGAATTTAAACTTCGCTATAATAACCACAAGAATTCTTTCACAGATCCAAATAAAAAATCTTCAACGGCACTATCAGGTGTACTCTGGCAACTTAAGCTAGATAACGTTAGATATTCGACGGCTTGGAATATAGTCTCAAGAGGGATTCCTTTTAATTCATCCTCTGAGACATGTGACCTCTGCGCAGAGGAGATATTCTTTATACTAAAATCTAAAAATTCCCTTAACCTACGGACAAATTTATTCAGTTGTTGCAAACATAGATTAAACTCAACGTTTAAATATAAATTTAAATTTAAAATGTAGTATATTTAGTTTGATTTATATTTATATGAGAACTAGCCGATAAATCTTTTGATTCCTAAATCTTTGATTCCCTCTTTTTACTCTTTTTATTGTTTATTTTATTTTATTTATTTTTATTTTTATTTTTATTTTTATTTTTATTTTTATCTAAACATTCCTCATGAAAAATTAAGCTACCCTAAAAGCCGATGCTCCAAATTTTTTGAATTAACCTTACACTTGATAAACTTATATATTAAATATAGGAACATATGTAGACATTATTGGACATCATAATCTTTTTTTGCGATATTCCTTGCTAGATGTGATTTGATAGATAATTTTTGGCTTTGTCTTGTAGTGAACTTGGCAATATATTGTCAATTAACTTTGAAGGGTTGTTCTTTGTGGTTTATTTTTATTTTCATTTTTATTTTTATTTTTATTTTTATTTTTATTTTTATTTTTATTTTTATTTTTATTTTTATTTTTATTTTTATTTTTATTTTTATTTTTATTTTTATTCTTTTAGTATTGTAGTATTCTATAATATTTTTATTTTTTATTTTATTTTATTTTTATTTTTAATATTTTTATATGTAAATTTTTATTTTTAATATTTTTATATGTAAAGTTTTAATACGTAATATTTTTAATACGTAGTATTTTTAATATGCAATATTTTTATTATGTAATATTCTTTCGTAATATTCTTTTTTAGTTTTCTATTCTATATTTTTATATTTTTATATATTTTTACTTATTATCATTA
>OZ024743.1:293970586-293995586 GCA_964016885.1 Eledone cirrhosa
TAATATGATTGAAATACTTTTATTTTGATCTATAGTATATATCCCCGGCGCACACACAGGATCATCAGAAGAGATGATCCCGTGAGTGTGCAGGGGAAACTCCAGAGTAACAACACTCATTACTTAGCCGTAATGAATAACACACACACACACACATACATACATACATACATACATACATACATACATACATACATACATACATACATACATACATACATACATACATACATAAATATATATATATATATATATATATATATATATATATATATATATCGATTAAAGGTTAAATAGTTTCTAATACTTAAACATCTCAATGAGAGAAATCTCTTAGTGAAGCAATACTATGTATTAAAATTGTGAAAAAAATTCTACTCAAACAAGATAGACGAAAAAGTATTCTATCTAACCTTATATATAGATCTCCCTACCATGGTTTCACATAATATCACTAGAAATAGCAGCCAGTAGACCGTTTGAACAACTTAAGGAGCATTTTAATATTGATTATATATAATTATATTATAATATTAATTATATATATATAACGAAGGATGTGTGGTAAGGAACCAGATGGACCATAACGCACCAGAGTACTCAATATTTAGGGTAGTAGAGGGGGTAATAGGAAAAGTTAGATCCCGACGGCAGAGCTCAAGCCGTTTCGACGGCGATTTCTGGACTAAATTAGAATTTTTAGCGTGGTAAATAAATAGCTAAACTTTTCAAGGGGTCATTCCTTATATGGGAAGATTGTAGTTGTCAAGAGGATTGGACAACATTTCTTGTAAACACACTTTGTGCAGCCAGGTTCTGCTGCACGTCGGGCTGAGGAGGCCAAACTGCTCAAATACCGGTTTTCTCCGACAGGTTTGCGGTCGTATCACTGGCAGTGGAGACTTCTGGTGTCCTCGGCCCCAGGGCTACCTCCTTACTCACCACCATAGGTACTGAGCTGGCCAGCCGCAGGTGTGAGCCCCGCAAGTTGGAGTGGCTCTTCCAGCGAGTCTCCCTTGCTGTCCTCCGGAGAAACGCCTTCCCCATTATGTCCGCCGGGGCTGTGGGTGGGCCCCATCGCGTACCGTTGTAGTTGTTGTAGAGACCTTTCTAATTAAATACACATTCTGAATTATTGGACATTTTTCATGGGCCCACATACATTGTGTTTGTATATTAGATTAAGTCTATCATAGCAGTGGGTGGGAGGTGGGGATGGCTGCACTTGCCTGTAGAACAATGAGGGAGTGGGTGGACCGGTCAAGCGTTGAAAGTGAATTCTATACAGCAAATTATAAGGAATGTGTATGAAAATAGGCGAGAGGAAGCCGGCGAAAAAGGATTCTGGAGAAAATAGAGAAGGGACGTTATAGAATAGGTAAATCAATTGAGATTTAGAAGATAATAAATAAATAAAAAAAATATATAAAAATATAAAATTAGATAGTAAGAAGTGATAAAAAATCACTAGAGTCTAAAACAGCTGCTATATTTAGTTGGTATTGCGTTTTAGGCCAATGCTATAGAATAGGTTAATAAGTTGAGAATAGAAGAAACTAAATAAATAAAAAAATTATAAAATTATAGAATTGGGTAGTAAAAAGTTATACAAAATCTCTAGGGTCTAAAGCAGCTGCTATAATTAGTTGGTATTGCGTTTTCGGCCAATGCTATCTATAATTTACTGGGGTGGGGGTATATATATATTATATATATTATATATATATTATGGCGGTGGATTGGTAGTATCGGTAGAGAATCGGACACCATGCTTTGCAGCATAGTTACAGCCCTTTATGATCTGACTTCAAATCCCGCCGAGGTTAACTCTGCCTTTCATCCTTACGGGGTCGATAAAATAAAGTACCAATAGTGCACTGGGTAATTGCTGGCCTTTTGCCAAAAGTAGAAACAATTATATATTATATATATGAAGGGTGGGAGACAGCAGTGTGGATGAGAGAAAGTTAGTGACAGGGAGGGAACGTGCTATTTATGTCTGACCAAGTTGTATTCTAACGTTTCACCAGCTTAACATCATCCTGATTTGGCAATAAGGTAGTTTTTTTCACCGGAAATTTGGTATTTTTTTACGAAAATTGGTATTGTGTCTATTCAGATATTGTTTAGTGCCATGACTTTGCTTGTATGTCTTTGTGATGTCAATAAAGTATAATGTGAGGAAGATTTGGTTGTTATTACTAGCAATTCAATCTTCGGCTCATGCCTGGGCTTGTTCTTTTATATTTTTTTGGTTTTGCTATTTTATTTTGACTTACATTTGTTTCCCCAAAGCATAAATAGTGTCACTGAAGTAAAGATGATTTAACCATGACCGTTTAAGAGTCAGCGAAAAAGCCTCTACGCGGTCGGCATTGCCACCAACTCAACCCTCAATACTAACCCACCATCTTTGAAATATGCAGAATAAGCTAATACGGAACATAATAAATCAGAAAAGAAAAGAGGCTGGCTATGGCTGGTTTAATGATTATAAACATCGACACATGGAAATACTTCTAAACAGTGGCTACGAATCGTTATGAAATGACATCTTGAAAACAGATAAAATACAAACTATTCACTCAAAAATTACTAACCATAAACATTTAAGCAATAATCTAGCAAAATACAAGACATTACAAACTTTACAGGAAAAATAACAGCAACTGAAAACAAAAACGATAAAAAAAAAACAGAAAGAACCACTGTTAGCTACACTTTCAACGCCACAGGTCCACACGGAATATATTTAAAAATAAACTCTTCAAGCACAAATGTAAACATTGTGAATATAACACAAATCTAAAAAATTCTGAAATAAAACACTTTCATGAAACTAAAAGATTTTTCCAACACTCAACAATGATATAACAATAATTTAGGAAACACTTTTACTATCGAATACACACCAGTCTAAATAATGCTCAAATGAGACTAAGCAAACCCTTTCACTTTATAGTATGATTTTGTAAGATATAATGCGGCGAATTGGCACAGTCGTTAGAACGTCGGATAGAATGCTTTGTGGTATTCCTTCCGGCTCTCTGCTCTCTGAATTCGAATCCCGCTGAGGTTAACTTTACCTTTCATCCTTTCGAGTTCAATAAAAAAGGTACCAGTCAAGTACTGGGTTGATTCTTCCTACATATCTCTTTCTCGCTTCCTCTCTCTCAATTTCTATCCTTCTCTGAGAGAAATCTGCTGTACTCTGGCCTGATAGTGATGGGCTCCGCCAGGCTAAAAAAAATGTCCAAGAATCGCAATACGAGTAAGCCAAGACGGCGTCCGTGCGACTCCCTCAGGAGTTACGGGACTATACTATACATTGTAAGATATCTAAAAATGTACATTCAATATATTTGCCTTTCATCCTTACGGGGTCGATAAAATAAAGTACCAGTAATGTACTGGATAATTGCTGGCCTTGTGCCTAAAGTAGAAACAATTATATTAGTAAAGTTTACTGGCCTGGTGCCAAAAGTAGAAACAATTATATTAGTAAAGTAATACGACATGACACTACACTAGAAAGGCAAAATTTAAAGAATATAAGGAAGCCGATCGTTAGATCAAACCAAGGAAACTGTTGTCATTGGTCTTAACACTGCTGATACTATCTGTTTGTAATGAAGTACACAAGTATCTTGTCCAACGCAACTGGACTAGTACTTTATCGTCTCCAAATTGCAACGTTTGCTTCACTGGGAGTTGAACTTTGAGCACACAGAGCCGAAATAAATTTAATTCACTTTCGTTACCATCTTTTCTATTATATTACTGATATTCATAGCTGTTGTTGTTTGTCACCGAGTTAGTCCTTGTCAGGAGAGCCGACGTTGAAGCCATTTTAATCGTAATAACTCGTTTTTTTCTCTAAAAATCAAAATTCTACATTCTGTTATTATTTAAGGCAGTCGAATATGATCTGACCTGTAAGGGAGTTCTAGCAGATCTAGCAACACCGTATGTCATTCTTTGTTATCTCGACAAAGATTTTAGCAAGTATGTGGTAGTAAATTTAATCTATCTGGTGTATTTAATCCGTTGCTTGGTTTGACACGATCACCTGGTACTAGTTGAGGAGGATAACTTACTCTTTCTGCCACTGCCAATCTCGGATGCCCTAATAATTATAAAGGATCAGTGGGGGGATCTTGCATTTCTAACTAAAATAAAATACCTTGTAAAACAATTACAAAGTGACGAGAAAAACGAGACTGCGCTTTCAATCTCTATTATTAGATATTATTTCTTTCTGCTAAGGCAAATATCACCAACAAGATAGGCATAGATATCACAACATCTCATTATACTTTTTACTAGTTTAGATCTGTAGATTTTGACCACCATGGGGCACTAAGCTCGACGGCCCTAGTTAATAATATCGAGTCCAGTATTTTGTTTTAACCATTATTATCTTGTTATTGTGGATATCAAACGATATAAAAGATTAATAAATAAAAAAGGTTGCTAAGCCAAGCAGATTGAAATATCTTAAGGTGTGTTTGTTATATTACCTTCTACTACCTTCAGTACAACACTCCGAAACATTTTCATTTCCCTTCTCAGACAGTTATTATTTCTTGGTGATATATAACTTGACAGCATCCTTGTTTGTTCGTTCCACTTTAATTTATATTCCAACCAGTTGCGATGTCAACAAAAGTTATATATTGTTTCCCAAAGCGAGAAAATATTTTTAATTGAACATCAGCTATCAGTGTGCATTCTCAGTGTAACATCTAGATGTTTCACGATGTTAGAACGCTCGACAAGATCCCAGCCTTCACTCGCTTAATGAGTGGAGAGAAACTTACCAAATCGGACCATGGAAACAATGTTACCATTGGTTTTTCCATTGTTGATAATATCTACCGGTCGCAAATCCTCGTAGTAAAATAAAGTGCCTTGCTCAAGAACATAACACAACATCCGGTCTGTGAACTCGCAACCTCACGATTGTGAATCAAATTCTTTAACCACTAATCTACGCGGTATATTTGAGGTTAATTGTTTCCGTTTGTGTAATTAGCATATACATAAAGTCATAGAACCAATTACCTGCGGAATCGTTATGCACTCCCAGTGATCCAGAGTTTATATCTTACTCACTCTCTCAGAGGATATATATATATATATATATATAATATAAGATCAAAAGATGGTTAAAAGAGTTCCAAGTATTTTATTATGCGCATTTCAAAAACAAATATCATCATGGGATGATATCTGCGTTTTCATCAGATAAAATAGGGATACATGATATGAAGATTAAAAAAACACTTGTGAATAGTGAAGTTTTAAATCAACTCTTTTAGCCATCTTTTTATCTTATATTATTTATACTCCAGTCGAACAAACTGTAGAGTGCTACTTATCCGATATTTGCATTGCTTTATTGTACTACAATAAAACTCACCTCCTACAAATATAAATATATATATATAACCGGAAAAAATGAAAGGAAATTTCATTTCTCACTCTTAGTACGGCTGTTACTTAAATATAAGTATGTATACGTACATTCATATATGTATACATACGTACAGTAGTATGTATATATATATACATACATGCACACATATATATATGTACGTATGGATTCACCGAACATTTATTATAATGCTCGGTGTGTTTGTAAACAAACATCCCGAATTAAGCCGTACAGTGTCTAGCAACCATCGTTGCTCATTTGTTCAACACTGACAAAGGAATGCTGTACGAGTTTCAAGCTTATTAGCTATCGTCAGCAACGTATACCTTCCTGCCAGATGATTGAACGTCTGAAAGTATATACTTTCCTTATGCATATTAACGGCTGAGCAGCCTAATTTGCATATCGAGTGAGTTAATCGGCCAGGTGAACCGTTTATCGTTAATATGCATAAGGAAAGTATATACGTATGTATACATATATGTCTGTAGGTATACATAATTATATTTAAGTAATAGCCGTACTAAGAGTGAGAAATGAAATTTCGTTTCATTTTTTCCGTTTATCGTTTTCGGTGCACCCGGCCGATTAACTCATTCGATATGCAAATTAGGCTGCTCAGCCGTTAATATGCATAAGGAAAGTATATGCTTTCAGACGTTCAATCAACTAGCAGGAAGGTATACGTTGCTGACGATAGCTAATAAGCTTGAAACTAGTATAGCGTTCCTTTGTCAGTGTTGAACAAAAGAGCAACGATGGTTGCTAGACACTGTACGGCTTAATTCGGGATGTTTGTTTACAAACACACCGAGCATTATAATAAATGTTCGGTGAATCCATACGTACATATATATATGTGTGCATGTATGTATATATATATATGCATACTACTGTACGTCTGTATACATATATGTATATACGTATACTTATATATATATATATATATATATATATATATATATATATATATATATATATATATATATATATATATATATATATATATATATATAAAGTGTATTACTTTTCATCTTAACACCATATGGAAAAAACAATTTGATTGGTTAGTTCTTCAACTACCTCCAAATAAGGACATGATACTAACATACTACTCATTCTGAATACAATTATTATTGCTTTTGAAAACAGCTGGTGATATGCATGTAAGTAAATATTCTCTTTATCTGATACTTTGTAACTAACCTTACATATATCAATAACGGAGTATAGCTACAATGTATTATCATCACCTAGAAACGATCGTAAAGCAGTGAAATATATCTCTAATGACTTGATATTTTATTTCATTATTTTAACTTATATATATATATATATATATATATATATATATATATATATATATAGAGAGAGAGAGAGAGAGAGATATGTGTGTGTGTGTATATATATATATGTGTATATATATATATGTGTATATATATATATATGTGTATATATAAATATATATATATATATATATATATATATATATATATATATATATATATATATATATATATATATATATATATATAATATAATTGTGTTTGTGTTTACAAGAGAGACCCCAATTAGCTACTTGCAACTACATATAAATAAAGTATATCATAGTTATGTTAAACGTTATTCCAAAAGAGATAATTAGGTAATTTCTGTATGTTTAAATAAATGTTCAAATTACTGCCTGCTTGCATTAAAGTAAGCACATAGCCATTGTTTCTTTTTAATCAGTAATTTAATTATCGCCCCTTTCTATTTTTTCTCACCTCTCTCTTTTTCTCTCCCATCTATGTCTTTCACTTTCCTCCTTTCTCTAGATATTCAAAGAATTTCCGTTTTGCTACCTACATATAAGGCTTTCAGTCGACATCAGACTATTGTAAAAGGCACTTAAACATTTTGGAATGTGATAAATCGAAACCTGGTCTCTGTTTCTCAGAATACCTGACCATTTTACTTAATCGATCACCATCGATATTTGCAACTATATTTAGTGAATATAATTACTTATTTCAACAAGTATAGCGCCAACGAGAACAATAATAAGAGAAGCATCCCACAGATTTACAGACGTTACTAAAAATGAAAAATCTATTTGGTTGTCTGTTGGGTATTTGTGCCGAGATTTTGTTAAAATAAGCAAGCCAACGAACAAATAAGCAAATATATCTATAAAACAAGAATAGACAAGCGAGTAGTTTTTGGTCAGTACGAAAGTAGTTACTTTCTTGAAAATGGTATTTATTGGTTTATTCATAGCAATAATGTATATAAATAGTACGGTATACATTGTATACTAACAGATCTCAAAAGTCACGGAAATAGTCATATGAAGTTGCTAGCCTCTATCTATCGTTTCCGTAAATAACACGCAATTTTCATATAATTAGTGGTTACTAATGAACGCAGATATAGCTGTGTAGTTAAAATGTTTGCTTTGTAATCGTGCGACCCCTTGGTCGGTCCTACAAAGTGCATGTATCTTTTATGATATCTTCGGCTCGACTCGACTCTTGTCTGAAATTGAGGAGACGAAAACACTAGAGAAGTTCGTTAATTTCGGCGTTCTTGGACTCCGGATCACATCCCTGCTCGCTGCTCTCGGGATGGAGTTGGCTGCCTACAGATTCACGCCCCACGAGGTGGAGTGGCTGTTCCAGACCGTCTCGTTAGACGTCCTCCAGAGCAATGCATTTTCCATCCTGTCGTCCGGGAGCTTATTTGGTGGTGGAGGATACTCGTTCTGACGTCCTTTTCACACATGTATTGGGTGCTTTTTTAAAACTGTTGTATTTATTCATTCTTGACAGTAACTGTAAGTCAAATATACAGCTGTGTCACATTCTGTCACGTTAATTCCGTTTGAGAATTCCGTTAAAAATAATACACGTGTCTGTGGAATACTCAGCCATTTTGAAGGCTAATTCAATGAGTAGGTAATTGAAGTGATCGAACAATTGAGGGAAGAGTCCTTTATTATCATTACTAGCAGAAACACCACACTTCGGTTGGTTTTCTGCTAGCATGTGAAGTGTGCATATTGATATTATACGCAAATATATATACATATAGATATGATATATCAAATGAAATCGTAATTGGCAATATGCACAGAAATTGAACGAAGTCTCTTCTGTAATCAGTAAAGTAATCCATTATACATTTAAACATTTTTCACATATAAACTGCATTAAGAGAAAATTAGCGACGGCAATATATGAATGTTTATATAAGAGATTTAATAAATGTTATAATATAACGGGCGCTAACCGGAAGTGTTGACATTTGAAAATTTTGAAGAAATGAATCTTAAAATAAGCAATAAAATTATTTATATTTAATCAAGAGTTACGAAATTTATTACATAAATTACGTAATATTGATTCATTATTTATTCAAAGTAATCCAACTTATTTTACAAACGAGATCATCATCATCATCATCATCAACGTTTAACGTCCGTGTTCCACGCTTGCATGGGTTTGGACGGGGGTAGTCCCACTTGAGGCAAGAGTGATTGTCTTGCTCGCATAGGACTGTCTGGCAGGTTTTCTACAGTTGGATGCCCTTCCTAACACCAACCACATTTACAGTGTGGGTCTGGGAGGTTTTTACCGTGTTGCCTACACGGCCACATTACAGCGTGGACTGTGTGTTTTTTTGTCGTGACACCTACACGATCTCATTTGTTTCGGCCTCGATGGCGCGGCACCAACATAACTTTACATAGAACGGGGTGGTGTGGATCGGGTGGGGGTGGTGGTGGTGGGACGGGGTGTATTTTGTTAGAGATGCCTACTGGCTGGAGTAGGTTTTACTATATATTTAGGTAAGGCGGGTCTTCTCTGTTACTGAGTACCGCCAAAGGTCTCGGTCCAGTGACATTGTCTTGGAGAGGTGTAAGTGTGTGATGTCGGAGTTTATCAGCTCGTCCCAGGTTTTTCTAGGTCTGCCTATTCCGTGACTACCGTCTATCTTTATTGCCCTGCACTTTGTTATACAGCTATCGACTTTCATGCGCATCACGTGTCCATACCAACGTAGCCTTCTCTCGAGTAAACAACATCTGATCCCTCTTATCTCTAATTTTTTCCTTAGTTCGTTTATGCTTTGCCGTTCACGTATATTACTGTTACACATCCAGCGGAGCATGCAAGCTTCGTTCCTCTCTAGTCTGCGTATATCCTCTGCACACAATGCCCAGGTCTCACTGCCATGCAGCATTGCTGTTCGTATGCAGGCATCGTACAACCTGCCTTTCATTTTTAGTGAGAACCCTTTAGCAGCTAATAGTGGTATAAGCTCTCTGAACTTTTTCCAACCAGTTCTGACTCTAGCTACAGTACTTTCAGAGCACCCTCCCCCACTGCTGATTTTATCGCCCAGGTAACGGAAGCTGTCCACTATTTCTATAGAACCCTCTGCGCAATTGAAAGAGCTAGTAGTTTGTGGGCACTTGCTGCTACTTATTGCACCAGAGCACCGGCCACATGTAAAATCTATGTTCTTAGTTAGCTTACCTGTGATCCCACTACATCTTTTATGCACCCATACTTTGCATTTAGGACATAAAATGGAGTTTCTACCTACGCCTTTCCTACACACCGAGCACGACCATTTCCCAGAAGGGACCGCCGCCTTGTTTTCTTTCCTACAAACTAGTACTTTGGTCTTAGCCAGGTTAATTTTAAGTCCTTTTCACTCTAGGCCGTGCTTCCATGTTTGGAATTTCTTCTCTAGCTCGGCCATTGATTCCGCTATGAGTGTCAGGTCGTCTGCGTATAGGAGTTCCCATGGGCAGCTGGTCTTGAACTCCTCTGTTATAGCCTGAAGGGCAATAATAAATAGTAGTGGGCTGAGAACAGAGCCCCGATGGACGCCAACTTTTACGCTAAACTCTTCACTATATTCGTTGTTAATTCTAACCTTGCTGACTGTTTCTTTATACATGGCTTGTATAGCCCTCACAAGCCATTCGTCAACGCCTAGTTTTCTAAGAGCCCACCAGATAATGGAGCGGGGGACTCTATCGAAGGCTTTCTCCAAGTCGACAAAAGCTAAGTAGAGGGGTTTACCTTTAGCTAGGTACTTCTCCTGTAGTTGTCGTACTATGAAAAGAGCGTCTGTGGTACTTTTGCCTGACACAAACCCGAACTGCATTTCATCTAGGTCAATTCTCTCTCTGATTAGTTGCGCTATTACTTTTTCCGTGACCTTCATGACCTGGTCGATTAATTTAATGCCTCTATAGTTACTCCTATCTAGGGCGTCTCCTTTACCCTTATAACAGTTAACGATGATGCTGCTATGCCAGTCCTTCGGAACAACCTCATTCTGTACGACTTGGTTAACTATGCAGGTGACCATGGTGTGTCCCACCGTGCCAGATGCCTTCAGCATCTCAGCAACTATTTCCGAAGGCCCAGCCGCCTTACCCGTCTTCATATCCTTGATTGCCTTACTTATTATACTCCCCTCGACTAACACTGCTGGTCCCTCTATTGGGTCGATATGGGGGAGACTGCCTTTCTCCCAATCATTCTCCTCATTTAGTAGCCTTTCATAGTGACACTTCCAAGCTACCTTCTTATCAGCGTCGGTGATGGCAAGTGTGCCATCGTCGTTTAGTACACACTTCTTCCCGACAATATCACGGTTTTCCTTGACGCATTGCCTAGCAATCCTGAACACCTCACGTTTTTGGTCATCGCGTTGTAGAACATGCTTGAACTTTCTTTCCTCAGCTTCCCTTCTTGCTAAGTACACTTGTCTCCTAGCTTCCCTCCTGGCCACTTGATAGTCCTCTCTACTTCCCCCATCCCGCCATACTTTCCAAGCCTGCTTTTTGGCCTTAATTGACCCCTCCACCTTACTGTTCCACCACCATGTTACTCTCCTCCTGCCTACAGGCCTGCTCCAGCCACAGACTTCGTCTGTCGCCAACAGCAGGTTTGCTTTCAGAAATTCCCACTCTCCCTCTATATTGTCCGACTCTAAATGTTCTTCCTTACTGTCGAAAGCATCAAGTAATATGCTTTGAAATTTATTCCTGGCTGTGGGGTCCTTTAGCTTCCATATTTTCCTCCTGAGGATAGTCCTCTTCTGTTGTCGAGTACGTCTCGTCCTGACTATGAGGTCGCTAATTATCAGTCTATGTTGGGAGGTGCATTCTTCATGGGGGAGGGATTTAGTGTTTACAACAGACACTCTGTCACGTCTTCTGGTAAGGATATAATCTACCTGGCTTGTGTGTTCCCCGGATCTATAGGTGATCAGGTGATTGTCACGTTTTTTGAAGTTAGTGTTACAGATAGTTAGGTTATTTGCATCACAGAATTCCAGGATTCTGGAGCCTTCCTCATTTCTAGTACCAAACCCATAGCCTCCATGGATTTCGTCGTAGCCGTCACAATGTTGTCCAACGTGACCATTTAGGTCGCCTGCGATAATTATATAGTCACTGTCGGATATTTGGGAGGTAGTTAGCATCAGTGTCTCATAGAATCTGTCTTTTATAGTGCCGGGCAGTCCGGATTGGGGTGCGTACGCAGATATTACTGTCACCGTAGTTCTATTGAGGACAAGTCGTATTTTAATTATTCTGTCGTTCACTCTATTTACGTCTATTATCTTATCTGCCCACTTTTCTGCTACCATGATTCCTACTCCACCCAGCCCATCGTCGTTTCCCACCCAGAAAAGCTTATAACATCGTTTTTTACCCTCAATGAACCTAGCAGACCCACCCCTCCACCTGGTCTCTTGAATACAACAAACATCGACCTCCTTACGTTCAAGCATTTCTACAACCTCGTTAGCGCGACCCTTTAGGGTGCCTACATTTATGGTACCAACTCTGAAGTTTTGGATTGCGTTTGGGGGTTGTGGGCGGTGGGGGGCGGGGGGCGATGGGGTTATGTTAGCCGTCCGCGGTCGAAACAATGAGGAGTGCTCGCATTCTCGTCCAAGAGGTGAATTTGTCTTTATCTTTGGCATTGTCGCTGAGCGTCCAGATTTTTCTCTCTCTCACCTCCACTCTCCAGGATTCCGCAGTCCATCCATCCATCATATATCGAAAGGCAACCAGGCAAGCGATAGTATAGGCCTCTGGTTTCTGATTAGTCCGCGTAATAATACTGGTGATGCGTGGGGGCTCTGTTTTATGATTGGTCCACGTAATAGCAATGGTGGTGCGTGGGGGTGGGAGGGAGGGGTGTTGGGTAGCTAGCAAGAAGGTAATGATTGAATGGGGTCCTTGCATTTAACAAGCGATTAACAAAAATACAAAATTTGTTCTGTTAAATACGCCCAAAAACTTTCGTATTTAACAATTAATAGAAACAGAAAATGTAGTTTGTTTTAGCGATAGATTGGCTATTTGGGCTTGATACGAAATATGGATTGTTTTGAAAATACGCTAGAATTAAGATTTGTGGAGGGAGAGAAATGAAATCCGTACATTACGTTTACATGAATATCGTGGATAGACAGCAAGCAATGAAATTTGGCGAAGTGAATTCCTATCATATATATATATATATATATATATATATATATGTATATATATATATATATATAGAGAGAGAGAGAGAGAGAGAGAGAGAGAGAGTGAGAGAGAGAGAGGGGGGTGGCCACATGATGGCTGTGTGTGTTAGGCGTTTGACCGCCCCGTGCCTTCGAAGAAGGAAGAAGGAAAGGATTTTGTTTTTTTTTGTTTTGAAGATACGCTAGAATTAGGGATTGAGGTTTGAAAATACGTTAGGAATTAAGGTTTGAAAATAGCTAGCAAGAAGGTAATGATTGAATGGGGTCCTTGCATTTAGGCGTTTGACCGCCCCATGCCTTCGAAGAAGGAAGAAGGAAAGGATTTTGTTTTTTTGTTTTGAAGATACGCTAGAATTAGGGATTGAGGTTTGAAAATACGTTAGGAAGAGATAAAGAAATATATTCTGGATGCAGTCCTAGACTCTTCTCTTTATTATACACTTTGCATAACATGTTTTTCAATTTTTGTTTAACTTGTTGTAGTGGAACTCGAAAGACATGAGTGTTACGACGTTAGTATAACACTAGTACGAGTGTAATCGACCGCGAAAAGCAAATTTATCACCGTAAAAAAATGTCTTATGGAACTTGTAACACTTCTTTGTACCCTGAATTCAAATGCCACCAAGGTCAATTTTTTGTTTTATCTTTTTACAGTAGAGACATTAAAAGACCAGTCTATAGAATAGAATTGGCGATACTTTAGGAACATCAGATGAAAGACCGAGTGAAATTAGCTGCGGCTTTTTGCATTGTAAGAAAAAAACATTACTGACTGACTGAATTAATCTGTAGCTAGATTTAACAATATATATATATGTATATATATATATATATATATATATATATATATATATATATATATATATATATATATATAATATTAGAATATAACACGCACACACACACACACACACACACACACATATATATATATATATATATAATATTAGAATATAAATATGAATAAAATGTTCTTTTGATCAATTACATTTTATTATACATATTTCGGAGGTACAACAGTACATCCTCATCAGACAAAATATAATGTTACATGACATACCCTGAGATGTTAAATGGTTAAGATTTAATCAAGGTAGTGATTAACCTAAGAGAAAATTTAACATTTATACCCTAATAATGAGAAAATGCGAAAACGTAATAAATTTAATAGAGAATGTGTGAGTAAGAAAAACGTTGCTTCATGTAACAGTCATCGAGATTTTAATATGTATGATACTACATTTTATCCAGGAAAGCATTTCATGAATTATAACAGTCAGCGAGAGAGTGGGGGAAAGATGAGGGGGGTAATGTATGCAGAAGGAGATTTGTTTCCCAAAGTTAAACGGTTAAGTTTGAAAATATTTAATTTATGTTATCTTAGGGTGAAGAATCGATATTTTAGGGGTTTTTTTTTAAATTGGTGGTTATTTATATATTAGTTTTGTAAACTTTATAAGTGTGTTAACATTTCTAAGCTTCTGAATTTTTTGATGATAAGATTTAAAGGGTTTAGCTGGCCATTATTAAGGAAAGTTTACACTGTTGAATATTTTCCTAAATGTAATCTTTAATGAAGTTAGTCATTGTCAACGTATTAGGTATGTAAAGCTTTTGAAGTACTTATTGTTAGAACAATTTAAATAACGGTTATGTATATAGATATATATTAATTAATGAGCCAATATATTTTAGGTAAATGATAAAGAAAATAAAATTAAAATTAAATAATAAATTGAGGCATGTTAAAACTAAATATATACCCATATATAACCGTGTGTACATGTATTAATTATTCCTAGCTCAAAGTAAAAACAATAAAAAAATTTAGAAATTAACTGAAAATTATGTATAGAAAGATACTGGGAGTTATATATGGATATATCTTATATTAGGTATTAGTGATACAGTATACTTTAGGTAAATGATAACGGTTATAATTTTATATAATAAAGTTCAACGTGTTAAAGTTAAATACATATATATATAAGAAAAACAATAATAAATGCATGGATAATTCATAGTTCAAAATAATGTTTATAATAATTTGTAATTTGGATATTTGCTCTATATTTGAATCATGGATATAAGAATGCGGTAGGTATATTTAAAAACATAGAACAAATATAATTACATACATATTATAAATAAGAAATCAGAAACGCATGAACAATTCACAGTTATAAATAAGTTCAGTAAAGATGAAAGGGTTGGATATAAAACTCAGATTTAAAACTTAAGTAGGAAGATAAGGATAGAGAAATAAAGAAATAATGGCATGGATCAAAGTTAACATAATAATGTTATGTGTATCAATGTTCCGGCATGTTATTGAACAAGTGTCTTTCATTCGAACGTTATTTCTTCTATAGATAGTTATAAGATAGTGCAATATTAAAGGCCACTAAAGTTTTTCCCTGTTGATTTTATACGTCTGACAACGAAGGGTCTCGTAGTTATTAATAATCAATAGGGTCTCCATTTTACAGAGTGCGCAGTTATTTGATATACGAGAGTTGTGGTAAACCCCACAGTTCCGAAGTGTTGTCCAAAGAATGGAGTATTTTAAATTCTTCTCCTTTAATGACCATATGAGCTATTGAATTTATTACGTTTTCGCATTTTCTCATTATTAGGGTATAAATGTTAAGTTTTCTCTTAGGTTAATCACTACCATGATTAAATCTTAACCATTTAACATCTCAGGGTATGTCATGTATCATTATATTTTGTCTGATGACGACGTACTGTTGTACATCCGAAATATGTATAATAAAATGTAATTGATCAAAAGAACATCTATTTTATTAATATTTATATTCTAATATTAATAACTCCGGAAAATAAATTTATCGTAGAGTGCTTCCAATCTACTGACAAACTGATTCTTTGATATACTCATTGAATTTTGTTTAACTCTTCAATATATATATATATATATATATGGATGAGGTTATAGTTCACTTCAAGCATTGTGTAATGAGGTATAAACGTTTGTATATGTATAATAAAGCCAAAACAATGCAGGTATGGACATAGAATAAAGAATGCAAATTGTCAACAATATCTTTTGCATTTGCATTCTTTATTCTATGTCCATACCTGCATTGTTTTGGCTTTATTATACATATACAAACGTTTATATATATAAATATATATATATATATATATATATATATATATATATATATATATATATATATACGTGGGAAAGTAAACAATCGGAGAATAGACCGTTAAAACATGTTTATTTAAAACAGCACCTACATACGTTTCGCCCAGTTGGGCTTCTCAAGGGCATAAATAATCACAAGTGTTCCTTATATTGCTCGGAAAGAGTTTTGGGGGTTAAATCCACATCAAGGTTCATTGCTCGCAAAAATATCTTGTTTTGATTTTGCAGCAGGTCAAGGGAGGTAACTCTGGCCGGTGTTAGGGCAGTCTCTCCCGGACAATTTTTTTTTTCTTTTTTGCCGCATCCGTTTGTCTGAGGCTGGGTCTGGTATGCAAGGATTGTTTCCTGGGTGTTATTTTGCAGCGCCTGCCCGCCGGGGTGTTAAGACTTGTTGCAGGGAGATCCAGTGTACTGTTTCACTCTTCCTCCTTCACCCATCTGAAGGAGGATATTTTTAAGCGATGTGTACAACTTATCACTGTTTCAGCTCTGCTGTGGATGAGCTCGTGGGGTGCAGTTATGATGTAGTAGAGCTCCATGAGGCAAAGATCGCATTTCCTCTTGAAGTTGTACGGTGCAGCCCTGCCGACAATCTCCCAGTGCGTGGAGAAGCTGATGTTTAAGTCCTTTAGTGATGTGATGTAGTCCGCGAGCGAAGTGGAGTGCCTTAGTTTTCTATTTGTGAAAGAGTGGAGATGTGTTCGAAACCTAATTTTGAATGGGCCGGAGGTGGCCCCTATATAATGTTTAACGCTATTGTGGCTAGTAATAGTGCATCTATATATAACCCTATCAGTCAAGCAGTATCCTCTAAGTGGGCAGCGTCCTCTGTCGCGGCAGTTGCAATTTCTGTCGCGGTTCCGTCTATTTCCCACGGTAAGGCTATCATTGTTGCTGCCTACGTTGTTACCTACGCTACCGCAGCCGTCGTTCGCACAATTACAACCCACAGCACGCGGGGTGGTGTGATTGTTATTCCGCACGTCATGTTCTGCATGTTCCCCAGTCATTTCGCGGTTATTCTGGTTGCGTCTGCGGATGCCGTTGCCAACACTATTGGATGCTGCCAGGGAGTTGTTAAGGCCGATATAGTTATTGTCAGGTGTAGGTGCGTCTGTGTCGAGGTGCTGTGTCTTGGTGATCTTACTGTGGTTCGTTGTTCCTATGATGTCTGCTAGGTTAGGAGTAGTAGAGAAGGATATTTTTATATTGTTCCTATTAAGAATTTTTCTATACCGATGGTTGGGCGGGAAGTTCTTCTCTAAGGCTTCGAAGAACATCCGGGTTATGTTGGAGGCCACACTCCGAAAGTAGGGAGGGGGTGGGGTGGAACCATAAGACGTTACGGTGGCGATTACGTGTCCTTGTACTTTTGTAAGGGTGGTTCCATCTAAGTGACCGCTCTTATGTGTGTTAATGCGCAGTCGCCCGTTCGGTGCCCCTTTCACTTTATGCTCGGGTGCACCTTTTCTACCTCTTCCATGTTTATGTACACGAAGATGTTGGTTGGAAGGCGTGGGTAGTAGGCCGTCGCCTTTGTTGGTTTTGTAATAGGGGAATAGTTTGAGTAATCTACAGTGTTCACCGTCGCCGGGGACGTGATCTTTGGTGCGGTTATCTATTCTATTATATCCGAATTCAACGAGGTCGCCGCGTGATCGGTTATAGGTATGGCTTACTATAACGTTAGTTTTATGAGGAGGGTGGTTTCTAGAGCTAGCGTTAGGGATGTAGGAAATTCCTCGGTTAAAGCCGGCGCTTATCAGGGCCCTATTGTAGTAATCTGCCGCTTGGTTGAAGATATCCTCATTGGCGGATAGCCTCGAGATTCTATGTGAGATACTATAGACTATGGAGTTGAGAGTCTGCTTAGGGTGGTTGGAGGCATAATTAATATAAGAGAGGCACTCTCCAGGCTTATGGTATGGCTTGTATAAACCCGTACTCAACTCCAGGGTCACGTCCAGGAAGTTGACAACCCTGTGGTTGAGGTCCATAGTTACGGATAGGCCGTATGACAAAAGAACCTGTGTATATGTTTGTTAAGGTTCTCTATCCTACGGGGGCTATGGTTCCTAACGGTAAACAGGGCGTCGTCCCTATATACACCTCCTTGTAGGGCCGGTATTTCTTCCCTAAGCTTATGTAGGAGGTATATCCCGACCAGGTCAGTTGCTTGCGCTGAGTCACTGGACCCCATCGTGAAATCGAAGTTATCAGGACGGTTGGTTCTGGTCCAGTGGGAGCCTTCGAACTGGATAATGGTTCTACGTGCCGCTAGAATTATGTCTATTTCTTTTTTAGTGAGACTAGTGTTAGATCTAGCTAAGATAAGTGCCTTATTTAAGAGTATGGGGGAGATAGAGGCGTAGTAACTATCTATATCAAACTGGATGAATTTCAGGGTGGCTTAATCCGGCAACTCGGTGAACCAATTTATGACTTGGTCGGTGTTGCCCCAGAGGCAGACCTTAGCCTTTCTATTAAGCTCCAGTAGTACTCTGTCGAGAATCACTTTACTAATCTTACCTATATCTGATGTAGAGGGGCATATTAGTCTAATAGAGGGGCTTTCATTAACGTCATATTTGTGATCCTTAAGAGAGAATTTAGGCGTCAGAGGGACGTACGGGTTAGTGTATTTTTCTATTTCTAAGCTGGTGATTATATCATTCCCTACTCTATTTATGTCATTTAGGGTACTAGAGGGTGTCTTTTTGTAGTCTTTGTGTAGTTCCTTATAAATGAATTTTTTATACTCACTTGCGTCCATCTTGTACAGCTTTTTGGTTTTGTCGGAGGTGACGAAGAGGTGCGGGTCATTCTTGATCTTAGTTATTAGTGTATCAAGGGACATTAAGAATGGATTGCTGCATTGGTGGGTTGTAATTGTGCTAACGACAGCTGCGGTAGCGTAGGTAACAACGTAGGCAGCAACAATGATAGCCTTACCGTGGGAAATAGACGGAACCGCGACAGAAATTGCAACTGCCGCGACAGAAGACGCTGCCCACTTAGAGGATACCGGTTGACTGATAGGGTTATATATAGATGCACTATTACTAGCCACAATAGCGTTAAACATTATATAGGGGCCACCTCCGGCCCGTTCAAAATTAGGTTTCGAACACATCTCCACTCTTTCACAAATAGAAAACTAAGGCACTCCACTTCGCTCGCGGACTACATCACATCACTAAAGGACTTAAACATCAGCTTCTCCACGCACTGGGAGATTGTCGGTAGGGCTGCACCGTACAACTTCAAGAGGAAATGCGATCTTTGCCTCATGGAGCTCTACTACATCATAACTGCACCCCACGAGCTCATCAACAGCAGAGCTGAAACAGCGATAAGTTGTACACATCGCTTAAAAATATCCTTCTTCAGATGGGTTAAGGAGGAAGAGTGAAACAGTACACTGGATCTCCCTGCAACAATTCGTAACACTCCGGCGGGCAGGCGCTGCAAAATAACACCCAGGAAACAATCCTTGCATACCAGACCCAACCTCAGACAAACGGATGCGGCAAAAAAGAAAAAAAAACAATTGTCCGGGAAAGACTGCCCCAACACCGGCCAGAGTTACCTCCCTTGACCTGCTGCAAAATCAAAACAAGATATTTTTGCGAGCAATGAACCTTGATGTGGATTTAACCCCCAAAACTCTTTCCGAGCAATATAAGGAACACTTGTGATTATTTATGCCCTTGAGAAGCCCAACTGAGCGAAACGTACGTAGGTGCTGTTTTAAATAAACATGTTTTAACGGTCTATTCTCCGATTTTTTACTTTCCCACGTGCTTACGCTCTGCCAACTCTCTAGCCCACTAAATATTAACACTTCGAACATTTAATACTGCCGGCACTAGTATCGAGCACCTTTGGCATACGCTACTTGGCAAATAACTATATGTATCACCTATCCCCCCTTTTTTTCTCTTTCTTGATACGTAAATACTATATATATATATGTATATATATATGTATATATATATATATATATATATTGAAGAGTTAAACTAAATTCAAGGAGTATATCAAAGAAAGAGTTTTACAGTAGATTGGAAGCACTCTACGAAAGAAAATATTTTCCCGAGTTATTAATATTAGAATATAAATATTAATAAAATAGATGGGAATATATATGGGAATAGAAAAATGTATGACCCCGACGGCAGAGCTCCAGAAATACCCGTCGAAAGAGCTTGAGCTCTGCCGTCGGGTTGATACATTTTCCTATTCCCATATATGTGTTTTCTATTCGACGTGTGTGTGTGCACGAGTGTCTCAGTTCGGTTGTGTGTATGTATTTTCATGTGTGTATGTGTTTTAGTCTTGTCTTCTTAGTTGAATGTGTTTATGTGTACGTTGTCGGTATATGTGTGTAAAGCGTATGTGTTAATGTAGCATTGCTCGTCTGAGAGAGTTTGCGTGGATTGTTAGTGGGAGTATGTGCATGTGGTTATGTGTGTTTCTATATAAGCGTGTTTCTTCCTATCCGTATGTGTGTGTATTGAAGATAGAAGCTTACCTAGTTCAGATGGTAAAGGCTGTATTCCAGTTACGAAATAAGCTTCTTGAAGTGAACGTCATTAGTAAGGAAGCTATTTAGTTCCTAGTGGTGAATTGAATGGATGAAATGAAAGGAGTGGGATGCTTTAATACAAATGATTTGGCTGACAGAATTCAAAAGAATTAAAACAAAATTGAAAAGGGTTGTCTTGCAGTTCAGTTTGAAGTGGAAGTGCGCATGTGTAATTCGGCTTATTATGTGTTTTTGTGTATTTGTGGGATGATATTTTTATTTTTGTTTGTGCATATGTGCGGGTATGTAGGTAAAAGTGGTGTGCAATTAGTTCTTGATGGTGTGTGTGAGTGTCTCCGTCTGGGTGTGTATGTGTGCGTGTGTGGTGTGTGTGTGTGTGTGTGTGTGTGTGTGTGTGTGTGTGTGTGTGTGTGTGTGTGTGTGTGTGTGTGTGTGTGTGTGTGTGTGTGTGTGTGTGTGTGTGTGTGTGAGTAATTCCATCTTTGTATGTGTGTGTGTTTAGTTTACAGTTATGAAATATACACATACTAAATCAGAAGGTAGATATATCTCTGATGTAATTGAAAAATGCACATAAAACTACATTAAAATTTTGCAAAGCAACAACCAAAAGCTTATATATGAAGAGAAAATTGTATATGAGCTTAGACTTCATCATACATATAGGCATATTCCCATATATATATATATATATATATATATATATATATATATATATATATATATATATATATATATATACATATGTGTATGTGCTTGTATGTATAAGTTATATGCGTATGTATATCAAATGAAAATGTTTTATGTTATATGCATCTCTCTCTCTCTCTCTCTCTCTCTCTCTATATATATATATATATATATATATATATACAGTGGCGGACATGTATATATATATATAATATACATTCTCACAAACACTGGTATACATGTACGTACGTTAGCAGGTGTTATGTATCGATAAGTTTTGTTCTGTTTATGGCTTATTGTTCAAGAATTTTGACAAATTTCGAGTGAAAGTTATCATATCCCCTCGTTATGAAAGTATTTACAGAATTCTTTGAATACGTTAATCTCAAATATTGCGAAGATAGGAACAATATTTCTAAAGCTGCAACGCAATACTATTCTAATTATATCTACCTTTCACATTGGCTCTTTTATAGACATTCTTAAATGTGTGCATATATAATAATAATATGTATATATATCTATATATCTATATATCTATCTATGTATACATATAAAATAATAATATGTATATATATATGATATATAATGTGGGTGGGTATGTATTATATGTTATACATCTCTCTCTTTTTATCTCTTTATATGTATTTTATATATATATATATATATATATATATATATATATATATATATATATATATATATATACAAATGTATTATATACACTTGAATAATAGATAAATAAATATATATATATGTATACCATACATACACACACATACACACACACACACACATATATATATATATATATATATATATATATATATCATACGTTTCGATATATATATGTCTGTGTGTGTGTGTGTGTGTGTGTGTTTGTGCAAGGGTATATTATGAAGATGTGAAAACGTATGTATGTAGATGAGTTTCCGATATCGTTACATATCCAAAAGATGATTGGAGCTTTTGGTATTAACATGGCATTATATATGTTGTCTATGTATATGAGTGTTTGTATGAATGTGCGAGGGCGTAAGAATCAGAGATCAATGTGTAATTCTTTCATCTTCTTTATTGATATTGGATCCCCTCTCATGAATATCATGTTATTTTCGTCATCGTCTATGAGTATCACCATATATTGTTTAATACAGCTAGTTATTAAATATGCAGACATGAGGTTTTCTTTCTTACAATATACATATGATCGATTAGAAATCTATTCCTCATCACTTTATCATTATAAGTGCTTAATCAAATTTAAATTTGAAAAGAATTTATTTTCCATTCCGGTATTCTTCATTTTATTTTCGCATTTTATTATCATCATTTGTCATTATTCGTTTTTTTTTTTCATTATCAAATCTAATTATTGATTACCCTCTGTATTTTTTGAAATTTAATTATTCCATCATAGGTAATACACAAATTATTCGAAGTTGTATGAACGCTAGAAAGTTAATAACATTTTTATCAACAGGGTTAAATAGTTTCAAAGGGTTTCAAAAATCCATATTCATTACTTCATGTCTTATTCAAGCATATTCGTTGTTTAGCATTTTTACTACAAAATTCACACATGAACACTTATTACGAGAATTATTATTGTAAGGCAAGGAATTGAAATATTTGTTCCACCTCTCTGCACTTTGAGTTCAGATATCATTAAGGTCACCTTTGCCTTTCCTCCTACCAGTCTGAGGTAGATTGGCGGAATTGATAAAGCTGTCGGACGAGATGCCTTCTATTGCTTGTTGCGTCACTGTGAGTTCAGAGTTCAAATCCCGTTTTGGCCTACGCGAGTGGTGCGCATAATCTGTCATCGAATTCATCATCATAACTATCGTTTGCTGACTTTAGCGGAGTCATCTCTGTTGTAAGTATTCTATGATGATTAGCCCTCTCTCCAACAATCTTTGAGGCTCCGAAATGAGTCTTGACACTGAAGCTACACAAATACGTGGACTCTATAGCTTTCGAACAAAACTACATAAAAATCTTCTGGTTATAGTTTATGTAACAATAATTAACTTCATTGTTAGCATTTTAAAATTTATTTTCACTTTCCTTACAAGTTTTCACTATGTATATAGAGAAATATATATTACTATATTCCTCTCTTTCTTCTTCATTCCGCTGCCATTCAGTATACTCCTTGCTCATCTTATGTAGGCATATGATTTTTTCCCTTATCTAACCATGCATTCTATCAACTGTCCCAAATATTTCATTTTCTTGAAAACCTCGCATTGAGCGAAACACATTACTACCTGTAACAAATTATTTTAATATAACGTCTCTTCCTTCCTCCCTCCCTCTCTCTATCTCACTCTTATACACACAACATCGCTCTCTATCTCTCTCTCTGGGGAGAGTTTATGCTACGATTTATGCCATGTAAATAAATTGTTTTTGTAGTGATTCTGTGATGTTTCAATAAACTACAACGTGAGTTTCTTACAATAAGCTGAAATTGTTTTTGAAATGCATTGAATGTAGAATTTATTGGAATAGATTATGATCTATTGGGAATAAATAATCATCTCTAAATGTGGATTTTATTGAATCGAATTTTGTGCAAACTGGGTTACATTATCCTTTTACACAGATAATTAAACGCAACATTTTACTGAAATATGATTTGAAATTTTAAAATACTGGAATATTTATGAGGTTAAATTTATTTGTAAATCAAATCAAATTAAAAATTCAAACTTTAAAATGATAAAAAATGAAATCTGAAATTTAAAACTGTTTTTTTTTGTCGAGTGGACACTCTGATTAAATACTCTAGCATGAAATTGTTAAAAAATGGAATGTTGGACGATAAAAAAATAATGGAAAAATGTTCACGTTGCATGATTGTTTCGAATATGTACCGTATCGATCAAGTTAATAAGGACGAACGAAGTTAAATTGAAATAAAAGGAATAACAAAAATAACGATTAACATAGGTAATATATATATATGTATATACTCTGGAGCTTCATCTGCGTACTCAGAGGATCATCTTGTCTGATGTCTCTGCGAGCGCACAGGTGTAACTCCAGATTAACATAATAGCCATAATAAATAGCCACAAGAGCCATAATAAATGAATGAATATATATATATATATATATATATTGATTGATTGACTTGAATAATGCCTCCATCTGTATGTAAGTCTCTATTTCTCTCTTCAGTTTTAAATTTAACTATTCGTAATATCCACATTTTTGTGAATATTTTTCTTCTGCGAATAGAAATGGCCAAACTCAACAAAGACACGTAGTGAGCTATTTTTGTAAGTTTCTAAAAACTATTTAGTCATGAAGAGAAGGACGATGATGTTAAGTTAAGTAGGGTGAGAAATTAATTTTACCAGGCTAGTAAGTATAGCGAGATTTGAACTTAAAATGCACAAAACCCGAAATATTTTCACATGTTTCTCATTCATTATTAGAATTTTAGGGCGGTGAATTGGCAGCACGTTAGAGCGTCAGACATTATGCTTTACAGCATAGAGTTATGGCCCTTTAGGTTCTGAGTTTTAATCCCGCCGAGGTTAACTTTTCCTTTCATCCTTACGGGGTCGATAAAATAAAGTACCAGTAA
>OZ024743.1:293998086-294003086 GCA_964016885.1 Eledone cirrhosa
GTAGACCCCTGCCCACACAGAGCCTGTTCCAAAACCGTAGATCCCAACCCAACAAAGGAACAAAATCTAGAACCCGGACTATCAACAAACCGAACCTCAATAACTCCGAAACTTCTATACAATACACACAACAACAGGGAAAATACCATTAGATATAATAATACCATTGAAAAAACATTCCAGAAAAATCATTTTTTAGACCAAGGCTACAGGACCCACGACACCCGGTGGCACAAACCGATTTTGAAAAACCGAAAATAATCAACCTTACAAATACAAACCTCTCAGCCCAACAAGTAAAAGTTCTCTCCAAAGGACTGAAATTCACACCAAAACCACAATACTCTAACCCCAATGAGATAAATGACGATATCTCACACTTCTGTAGAAAATTACGTCTCACAGAGGAATTCTTTGACAAGGAGAATAACGACGAATCAATTGTACGGAATAAAAGCAGCTACAACCCAACAAAAGATAGAAACAGAGTTCTGGACAAATTTTGTGACCACATAGCTACTTTCCCATACCATGAACTACCACAACCTAAACCCAAACCCAACACGAGTCGAAGGGAATGGGAGATTATCCATGAACTAAAAAACAATACGGACATTATAATTAAGGAAGCGGACAAGGGAAGTACTGTTGTCATTATGGAGGCTGAAAAATATAAAAATTCTATGTTATCTCTCTTACAAAATACTAATTACTATGAAAGAGTAAAAAACTACCAGCAATCAAAAACAATAACCAGATTAGACACACTGAAGACCTAACTAAAAAGGAACGCGATTATTTAACACATTTTGAATACAAAACCAGCAACCTTTACGGACTTCCGAAGATCCACAAGTGTAAAATAATTAACGATGTCTGTAAACAATCCACCTCAACCTGCGTGAAGACACGATACCCCACAGACCTTAACATAAGACCAATTGTAGCGGGCCCACAATGTGAAACACACAGACTGAGCAACTTTATAGACATACTACTAAAACCAATTCTCAAACACATACCAAGCCTTGTAAGAGATGATCTGGACCTCTTAAACCACCTCCCCAAACATGTCAACAACGACACTATTATTGTGTCTTTCGATGTAGTGAATCTCTACACAACGATCCCACACCAATACGGACTGAAGCAATAGGATTCTGGCTACAGAAATATCCCAATGAGATACCTGACAGAATAGAAAAAAGCTTAATCTCCAACGGATTAAAATTCATCTTACAGAACAACATTTTTGATTTCGATGGCAGTACTTACAAGCAAATATCGGCGACTGCGATGGGTACAAAATCCGCTCCAAATTATGCCAACTTAGTCATGGCATACTTAGAAGTCCAGATATATGAACAGTCCAAATCAAAATACGGATTGAACTTCCACAAATATTTATCAGAGAATTGGAAACGCTACTTGGAGGATTGTCTCATACTTTGGTCCCACACACTCGACCAACTGAAGGATTTCAAAAACTTAATAAACGGCATCAATGACCACATCCAATTCACAATGGAATACAGCCAAGATCAACTCCCATTTCTGGACATCTTAATCTTAAAAAAAGACACAAATATTGAAACTGACATCCACTACAAACCAACAGATTCCAAACAATACCTGCTATTCACCGCCAACCATCCAAAGCACACGAAGACGAACATTCCCTTTAACCTAGCAAGAAGAGCTTGCACAATTGTTTCCAATTATGAAACGCGAAATAAAAGACTTCAAGAATTAAAGGAATTTCTACTCGAAAGAGAGTACCCACCATTACTAATAAATAATGGAATAGAAAGGGCTAAAGCAATAGGCATTGATGAATTACGAAGACAGAAACAAATTCAAGGTACGTCCAATATTCTATCATATATCTCAACATACAACCCAAGAAATGCGGATGCTTACAACACTATTCACAAGAACATCCCACTACTAAAACAAAACCCAAGAATGAAAAAAGCCCTCGAAACACACAAAATAATCAAAAGCAAAAGACAACCGAAATCACTGGAAACATTACTCACCAATGCCAAATTACCCACCACAAACACACAACCAACTGTCAAAAAATGTGGTCGTTCTAATTGTGGAGCCTGCACTCAGAAACAGAATGACGGTTCATCGCCAACAATTACGAGATCCAACCATGAGACAGATACCACTAAGCGCACATCTAGACATATGCGCAAGTAATAAGACACCCAAATTCCAAGTCTTCCCATTTTACCTTTGCGCTAACAATACAACAGAACAAATACGAATACATAAGGAAAATATGTTTATTCAAAAATATAGACCAGCATTAAATATGGTTTAATATACATTATGTCAACACCATAACATGCTAACCATCCAAACAGACACATACACACACACATAACACCTTCTACTTTAGAAAATAAAAACCCGAACTAAATAAACCTTAACATACGTTTGCACTGACAATACAACAGAACAAATACGAATAAGTAAGGAAAATATGTTCATTCAAAAATATTCCTACTAAAGGAATCGTTTTCCTACACACATCCACACACACACAATATATATATATATATTCTCTTCATTTTAACATGCTAACCATACTCCCACACACATAACACCCATACACACAAAATAACCCCCACCCCTATACACACAACTCCTTCCCCCATTTCTTCTAATAGAATCACTTTCCTACACACATATATACACACACAAAATATATATATTCTCTCCATCTTAACATACTCCCACACACACACACACACACATAATACCAAAATACACACACACACAACTCCCTCCCCCTTCTACAAATAGAATCATCTTCCAATACACACACACACACACACACACACACACACACACACACACACACACGAGCACACAAATAAACATACACACCTTTACTTGCTTTACTTCAATAGAAAATCTGAATTCTGACACCCCAGCGAACTAACCATATTCACTGAACCAGAACAATTCTCCCATCCAATTTCTCTTGACCATTATCTTCTGCTTGTCAAAAAATTCTCTAAAAAGGCTACAGAATAGATTTCCAAATAAGGGCGCGAAAATTTGATGAAAACTTGTTCACCGTGACAGCCATAATTTCATTTATAACCAATCAAATTACGTTTATTAAAAAAAAGGCTTCGTGAGCCCCCCCCCCCTTTTTTAAGTAAAAAGAAATTCAAACACACACACACAACACACACACACACAAGCACACAAATAAACATACATATCTTTACTTTCTTTATTCAATAGAAAATCTGAATTCTGACACCCCAGCGAACTAACCATATTCACTGAACCAGAACAATTCTCCCATCCAATTTCTCTTAACCATTATCTTTTACTTGTCATAAAATTCTCTAAAAAGGTTACAGAATAGATTTCCAAATAAGGGCGCGAAAATTTAATGAAAACTTGTTCACGTAACAGCCATAATTTCATTTATAACCAATCAAATTACCTTTATTAAAAAAAAGCCTTCGTGAGCCCCCCTTTTTTTAAGTAAAAAGAAATTCAAACACTCATATATGAAAAAACAACCTGTGACCCCCCCCCCCCCTTGTTTGAAGAACTTTGTAACGCGAACTGGCGCGAAATTTATTATAATTATTGACCAACCAATCAAATTACTTCCGAAAAGCCTGGCATTTCGAGCCACTTTTTCTATATAGAACAAGTAACATTCAGAGACCAACCAGATGTGAGAAAAACCACAGACCCTCTATCTCAACTCTACTTTTGAAAAGCAGAAAAACTGCGAAACCGGTAAAGGAACCAAATAAATATATATATATTTTTAAATATAAGACTCCAGTTGCATTTTCGATTTCATCATTTTTTCTTTATACTTTCACTCGTGTAGGACACCTCGGTTATTTTTTATTTTGTAAAAAAACCTCACTTTCTAAAATATATATATATATATATATATATATATATATATATATATATATAGAAGTGGATGAATACATCAACAGGTACGATGTACTTGTAGAAATATTCAAGTTGTTTATAATACTTGTGGTTCAATGGTACTAATTCGAGATACCAGAACAATATAAAAAGTAGTGAAGCAAGCGGTTATCAAACAATTCTCTAAATAAATTAAAAAACGATTTAAATAATCACCTGTTCCATTGCTGTTACCGACGGTTTCATCATTCCAAAAGATTGGAAATCCAGAGAATTTCCAATGGAAAGAAATTAATATTCAGACAGCCTATTTCCACACCATAAGGTTGCAAGCCCCATAGTAAGTAAATATTTTGCTCCCTGCCCAACGCATGCGGTCAAGCCGTTAAAATGACACACGCGCAAAATCAGGTCGCTGATAATAGCTGTATATTATAAACATGTTGATATTGCCACTAAAATTAGCAGCATTATTCAACGTTTTGTTCTCTACATAAGAAGAAAAATTATAGAAGTGGATGAATACATCAACAGGTACAATGTACTTGTAGAAATATTCAAGTTGTTTATAATACTTGTGGTTCAATGGTACTAATTCGAGATACCAGAACAATATAAAAAGTAGCGAAGCAAGCGGTTATCAAACAATTCTCTAAATAAATTAAAAAACGATTTAAATAATCATCTGTTCCATTGCTGTTACCGACGGTTTCATCATTCCAAAAGATTGGAAATCCAGAGAATTTCCAATGGAAAGAAATGAATATTCAGACAGCCTATTTCCACACCATAAGGTTGCAAGCCCCATAGTAAGTAAATATTTTGCTCCCTGCCCAACGCATGCGGTCAAGCCGTTAAAATGACACACACGCAAAATCAGGTCGCTGATAATAGCTGTATATTATAAACATGTTGATATTGCCACTAAAATTAGCAGCATTATTCAACGTTTTGTTCTCTACATAAGGAGAAAAATTATAGAAGTGGATGAATACATCAACAGGTACAATGTACTTGTAGAAATATTCCTCTGGATTTCCAATCTTTTGGAATGATGAAACCGTCGGTAACAG
>OZ024743.1:294005586-294060586 GCA_964016885.1 Eledone cirrhosa
GTGTGTGTGTGTGCATGTGTGTGTGTGCGCGTGTGTGTATTCCCGTTTAGTTTTTCGGAAATTGCTAGAAGAAATGTGTGAATAAATCACCTAGTCGTCAATAATGCATATAATATTTGATATGAAACAGGAGACATACATTTTAATAGATAGTTTGTGCTCCTGGACATTTGATAGTTATGAAATGTTGTTCGAGAACATGGTTTTCAAAAGACGACCTCATGGACAGAATTGTTCACTAAATTTATGTTTATCGAACGACAAAGATACCTGACTAGTTCTTAGGTCAAAACGCTTTGGTGTCAATAAACCAACTAACCTAGTATAATCTAGTATAATCAACACATGCCGTAAACTGGCATGAACGAACTAATATATAAGGCGAATTGGCACATTGTTTTTTAATCGTCATATTAAATGGCTTGAGACTTGTTTCTGCCATCTGTACTCTACATTTAAGTCCAGCCTTCTGTCACTGACGAAAAAATGACACACTTCTAAGAAATTGCAAACGGCATATAGTGCCAGAATAGAACAGATCAACGGAAATACACCTTACTTAGTCTAAATGAGGTTTTATCCACCAATGCATCGATTTATTACCATCACCACTATATTTAATTTATGTTTGTTTCACTATATTTATTTATTCACCTTTATTTCGTTTTCTATTCATTATTCTTGGTGGATTGGCAGTTTCAGTAGGGGGTCGGACGCCATGCTTTGTAGCATAGAGTTACGCCCCTTTACGGTCTGAGATCAAATCCCGCCGAGGTTAAATTTGCCTTTCATCTTTACGGGGTCGATAAGGTAAAGTAGCAATAATGCACTGGAATACTTGCTGGCCTTGTGCCAAAAGTAAACAATTATTATTATCTTTTTCGTGCATTTATACGTATACTTCCTACATTTTCTTTTAACCTTACTATTTTAAAATTATTTATTTACTTGAGAAGGGTAGTGGATTTGTAGTATCGGTAAAACTTCGAATGACATATTATGCGTGGCATATAGTTACATCCCTTTACGTTCCGAGTTAAAATTCCGCCGAGGTAAGCTTCGTCTTGCATCCTTAGAGTGTAGATAAAATATAAGACCTGTAACGCAATGAGGTCGATTTAATCGACTTTCTCCTCTCCCAAATGTGTTGGCTCTGTGCCTAAACTAGAAACCATTATTTATTTCATTCAGACTGAATAATATTTCTCTGCTTCACACAATTGCTCACATTTCTTACTTTATTTCAGACTCTCTCGATATATTTCCATTGCTAACCGATTTACTACTTTATATATATTTTCGCACTCATTAATTAGTGTGTGACTTTATTTGTTTATAAATATAAATATATATATAAATATTACAAGTTCGCCAAAATGCAAACACACATTTATATATTCCGAGTATATTAGCTATCTATCTATCTATCTATCTATCTATCTATCTATCTATCTATCTATCTATCTATCTATCTATTAATCTAGCTGTCGTCTGTTCTACAGTGTGAATGTCATTCACTTCGCACAGAAGTTTTGTTCAAATTTATTGAGGAAATTTTGTGAGTTCAAACTTAATTTTGATACAATTGTGTAGCTTGACCCTCCGTCTGAACTGTCAGGCGGTGGGTCAGCTCATCTTTACCCCTCCTAGAGGTGAAAAACCTGTTTTAAAAAATTTTGTGTAAAAAATTTCAATCGTCTAACAGAAATGTTAAACGCAGCGAACGAAAATAGTGGTGGGGGGACAGCGGTAAGAGTTGTAAGCTCGCACGCTTTAGTCCTCCCTTCCTTCCCAACTAACGTCATAGAGAAGTAAGGAAAAATGAAAATAAAAACGGACGAATCTGCGGAGAAAAAATTAAATGACGAAAACATAAATCTGGACTTGGATTCCAACAACGAAAAAAAAAAATTTGAAAAATTGCATGACAATACTAATAACACAAACAAAGACACAACAAACAAAAAAATAACAGTTGAAAATAACATCATATCAGAAAACAAAGCAGACGACAAGATTTCATTTGCACAGAAAACAAAGAAATCTTTGACTTATATAGCGGAAAACATTTCAGATGTGGTACGAAGGATCACGGACGCAAAACAATACATAAGTGAAGGTGAGAATGGTATTTTATTGGTAAAAATGCCTCAAGAATTCACGAAAGACATTGAAAGCCGAACGGTCAAGTTTCGGACCATCAACAACAGTACAAAAAAACCTGAACAGCCTTCTCAAGCAGATATCAAAACAGTACTCACAGAAGTACTGAATGAAACAACTTTCATAAGAAAAGACAGACTGTATGGAAGCCTAGCAATTATCATGAAGAACGAATCGGCGGCAAAAAAATGTGCTTTGTCACCGATTCGTTCGAAAAATTTCACCTTTTATCCATCTTATATGGGAAAAAAAACTCAACGCATATGGCTGGATGCAATGATGCCAGATGTGGACTACTGCTGGCTCATAGTTGGCTTCATCGATCCAGTGAATGACAACGTGATTTCCATTGGGAAAACCACAGGCAATGCGTTCAGTGGAACAGGTATAGAGCTGGTAGTACAAATGAAGCCTGAACGCATCGCCCAAATACCCGACAGAATCCTATTAGAGGACCACGGGTATATAAACATTAGCGTGGAGGGGAGAAGGCCGTCCTGCCATATCTGTGCAGGCAGAGGGCACCTGAAGGCCGCTTGTCCCCAACTCAACAAAAAGAAAACCCTGCTACCAACACCAGCTCCACCACCACCACCACCACAACAGATAAACAAACAACAAAACTCAGTCCCACCCAACCCGTCCCTCAGTAACACCACAACACCACCACAACACAAACAGTCACAACACATTACCCCAAAACAAAATACAGGCCCACCCAACCTCTCACTCAATAAAACAACACAACCACCGCAGACACAACACACAACACAGTCTAACATAGTGACATCCATCTCCCCCACAAAGAAAACCAACACGGAAACATTACCAGCAAACATACCTCTTCCCTCCAACACTGAAGATAACCCAACGAATTCGGAGGAAGAAACGGAGTGCTTCAGACAGATTAAAAGGAAAAAAAGAAAACATGTGCAAAACACACAAGGACAAACAACCCCCACCCAAATCGCAACACAATCCAACAAAACAGAAAACACCCCTCCAGCAACAAACAAAACCAAACCTGCCCCTCCCCTCTTCGAAACACTCACACCATCGGAAAAAAAGACATTACACTATACTTACATCAACAGAAACAATAATAAATTAAATGAACTCATATACAATAATCCTTCGGTACAAACCGAAGGTGTAAACTTTGTTTCGTCAGAAAACCACCCACATTTAAAACTAATAAAAATCCCAATGAACCTCTACCAAAAACTAAAAAAGGATTTTAAGGAGGACGTAGGACCACCCTCCGTCAAACCCATAAACCGCGTCCTACTAAAAAGCTTTCCCCCTCCCCTTCCCCTCCCCAACACAACTCCAAACACCCCAACCCCACCACACACTGACGACCCCACACCACCACAAGACACCCCTTCACCCAACACCCCCGACCCCATGGAAGTCGTGCAACCCGAACCCCGGGAAGCGGAAAGGTAGGTCTCTACACTCTCCTTTGGCTCTGCCGCCCACATGGATGTGTTAAGAGTAGGATGTTTGAATGCACGTGGCCTGGGCTCAACTTGGAAGCAAGCAAAGCTTCTAAATGACCTCAGGTCATGTAGTATAAATGTAATGGTTATCTGTGAGACTCGAATCAGCGTCATGCGGCAGCTGGCCCCCACCTTCGATGACTTTGAGGTGCATGCATCTCTCTGTCAACCTGGATGTGGGGGTGGGGTTGTCGTGCTGCTGCAAAAACACCTGGGTCTTGCCGTACAGGTTGTGCACTCGGACCCGGAGGGTCGTTTGTTGGAGCTAGACGTTGGCAGTAGTGAAAGTGCGGCCTTGAGACTGGTCGCCGTCTACTCCCCTTTCGGAGCTGAACGGCCCGACTTCTTCCAGCGTTTGGAGACTTTTCTGGGAACGTCGCGTTCCCTGCTTCTAGCGGGGGATTGGAATGACATCCTGGATGCACGTTGGGACTATGCAGGAGCATGTCCTAATAGAGGGGGGTGTAACAGCCTCAAGGGGTTACTCGACCGTTTTAACTTGGTCGATAGATATCGACTAGATTTTCCAACTGTGCCTACCTGGACTTGGAGAAACCACAGTGGTCAATCTAGATCGTACTTAGATAGATTCTTAGTTAGAAGTAAGGATAGGGACATATTAAGCTGTCCAGAAATGCGCACGGTTGGCTACACGGATCACAAATTAGTGACCTGCGTGGTCAATCTCGAGAAAACACATAGACAGGGTCCCGGTTACTGGAAACTTAATTTGTCTTTACCGGCAAAAGAGACTTACAGAAACCGGATTAGCAGATTAGTTAAGGAGAGGTTGACGGGTGCAATCGTCAACAACCGATGGTGGGCATCTCTCAAAAGAGAGATTAGAACAGAATCAATAAGTTATAGCAAGATGTTAGCTGCCGATAGGAATAGGAACGAGAAAGAATTAACAGGTAAATTAGAAGAGGCAATCAAGAGCGAAGATGTGGCCAGAGTGCTGGCATCGAGGACGGCCTTGAACCAGTTTTTCGATGCAAAGCATGAAGGCTGCGTCATTCGAAGTAAAATACGTGCTCTAGGTAATGAGGGGGCCAAAGCCGTTGGATGGGCCCGCGTGACAGAAGCTAAGAGTGGAAATCGATCCACCATCCGGTCGTTGCAAGACGAAGATGGACGAGTGATCCGGGAGCCTAAGCAGATGTGCGAGGCCTTTCAAAAGCACTTTGCCCGATTGTTCGGGGGAGGCGAGGGTCCGGGCCGGGGCGTGGATTTCGGTCCATACCTCGACGGCCTGCCGCGTCTCTCGAGCAAAGAGGCAGAGTCCTGCGAGGGACCAATCTCGGCTGATGAGATCGGAGATGCGCTGAGCCAATGCAGCAGACGCAAATCTCCAGGTCTCGATGGTATACCTTACGAACTTTATTTAGCAATACCGGTCTTCTTCTCCGAACTCCTCGAAGCGGTCTACTGCAATTGGCAGCAGAACGGGAGAATTCCTTGTTCTGTAGCCAAGGGCGTAGTCACGCTGGTGAGGAAGGACGAGAACAAGGGGGATAGTATAAATAATTTTCGGCCCATAACCCTGCTAAACACAGAGTTAAAGATTTTGGCCAAGGTGTTAGCAAAGAGGTTGGCGCTTGTCGTGGGTGGCCTGGTGGGAGATGCGCAGACATGTGCTATCCCATCCAGGTCCATTCACGATAACCTCCACCTCATGCGATACATCATAGAGAGGGTTGGCAACAAACCCGGCTTCGGTGGGGCCCTGATCAACTTGGATCAGTCTAAGGCCTTCGATAGGGTCGACCATGGTTACCTGGATGCGGTGCTAGCGGCGGCTGGGTTCGGTCCTGTTTTCAGAGGCTGGATCACTGCCCTACATAGCAACCACATCTGTTCTAGGATCAAGGTGAACGGCTACCTTTCGAAGCCGTTCGAAATCACACGATCCATTCGACAGGGGTGCCCTCTCTCCTCCCTTCTGTACGTATTGACTCTCGAGCCTTTACTGAGGAAGTTGGAGTTGTTGCAGGGTATCCCCCTGGAACAAGAATTGAGCAAAGCGGTGTCGGCCTACGCCGATGACGTAACAGTAATGGTATCAACCGACTCGGAGATCGAGGCGATCGGTACCTTACTGGAGGAGTACGAAAGGTTGTCAGGAGCGAAACTGAACCGGGAAAAATCCATCGGGCTGCAACTCGGAACGTGGAGAGGCAAACCGATGCCTCCTGACGGTGTCGTCGGACACTGGACGGAGGGCCCGGTAAAGTTGCTTGGGGTCTGGTTTGGACCGGACCTCCAGGTGGAAAAGAACTGGAACGAGGTTACGAACAAGGTGTTTGCACTAACCCAGAAATGGGCCAAGTGTAAGCTGTCCCTAAAAGGCCGGGCGGAGGTGGCGAACATTTACATAGCGTCCGTCACTTACTACCGCCTGACTGTCGTGCCTTGCCCTAAGGAAACACTCACCACCATGGAACGCATGCTCTTCCAATTTCTTTGGAAGAAGCGTCCTCCTATGGTGAGAAGATCCATCTGCTGCCAACAACCTTCGAAAGGAGGGCTGGGGATGCCGTGGTTGATGATGCGTAGGCACGCATTAAGGCTACGGCACCTACAGGTATTCCTCACTGGTCAACCGGTGTGGGCTCCGTTCGTGAAACGAGCCTTTCCGAGACTCGTCTCACTCACCGAGCTACAGTCCTGGGTCAAGCAAAGATCCGGAAAACTGGGAGACTGGCACACTGAGTGTGCTCAGGCGCTCAGGGCTCTCTGGCAAGCGGGCCAGGCCATCGGTGGAGAATCCACCTCATTCTATAGAGGGCTGGTGGCTAGCAGGGGCGATGACACCCTTGGAGAGTCGCTGGACATGGAGGAAGACGAACTGGCCAGCCTGTTCGGTAGGACTTTCGGCCCAGGACCAATGGACAACTTCCAGAAGTCACTGGCCTGGCAGTGCTACCGAGGGGCTCTACACGTTCGAGAGAGGCTCTACAGACACGGGCGCCCGGGCAGGGATCCCTCAAAAAAGATTTGCCCTAGATGCGTGCGTCACGAAGAAACCGTAGCGCACGCATTGGTGCAATGTCCGGGCGTGGCTGATCTGTGGGGCTACGCCGAACAACTGCTGTCGCGGGTGGCGCCGATTAAATTGACCGCCGAGTCCGTGATGACAATCAAACCGCCTCCCCTCTTCACAAAGGAAGCAAAGGCGGTTTTTCTGTGCGTAATAGCCATGTTGAAAGAGGTTGTTTGGTGGACACGATTGAAAGGTCTGAGGTCAGGCAACTTCCTCTCTGGCCATAGTCTGGTCTACTTCTTCCGATATCACTTCGGAAGAAGGATAAGAATGGAGAGAGAGGTGCTTGGCCACAGGCAGTTTTATGAAAGGTGGGTGATAGTGGCGAGAATGGCTCGTGTAAATGGGCCTTCTCTGTATACCATCCTGTAGGTAAAGAAGTAAAGGAGAGGGGAGCACCTTCTCCATGTGCTCCCCGGGCAAAGGATTGCACACTTTTTCGGGGGTGTGTGCAACCCCCATCACGTCCCCTCCCTTTTGAGGTTATTTTCGATTATTTTCATGTTACACCCTTTTTACTCGATTATATGTAAACTCCCCCTTTGTATTTGTCCCTTCTTTTTATGCCTTTATGGTAAATAAAGAAATCTATCTATCTATCTATCTATCTATCTATCTATCTACCTACCTACCTGCCTGACTGTCTGTCAGTGTGTCTGTCTGTTTATTGCATGTCCATGTGTATCCATATAAGCTTAAACATCTTTAGCTGAGACTATATATATACATACACACACACACGCATATTTAGATGCCCCCCCCCTCAATCTATCTTATTTCTCATTTTTCTTCTGATGAAGGACTAGCGTCCGAAACGTTAAGACTCTCTTCCTGCTATATCAAGCGTTAACCTAATATATCCCTTCCATATACTGTACCAATTCTGTTGTTATTTCTGTTTATCTTTTACACACACACACATACACACACACACACACACACACACACACACACACACACACACACACACACACACACACACACACACACACACACACACACACACACACACACACACACGCGTGCAAACACACACACACACGTATATATATATATATATATATATATATATATATACATGTGGCTGTTTATAGTGTAGGTATATGCACATATATGCATCTTGTTATTCATGTCTTAGGCCAGAAAGTTTTCATTCGGAAAAGTTAGTAGGAGAAACACCACTAAGTTCGTTAAGTCTGGATATACCCTTTTCATCAATTCAGCTGGGGAATTCACCATGATAGCAATATGAGTCAAGTTGATATAACCATTCCCATCAATTGGTACTTTCCCATTTCCTAATTGGGGGAGTCGGGTTGGAAACTCTTCTGTACATTGATCCCCATGTAATAAAGCTCGCATGTTAGTATTGGAGGAGAATTTCTGTACTTCATTCCATAAGTGCAAAGACTTAATGCATGCTTTTATTTCATCAGCTCTTGTTCTCCTCAGAATGACTGGTAATGTCTGTTTGAAGTCTCCTGATAAACCTAATGTAACTCCTCCCATAGATTTATTGTTGCCTCTTATGTTCTGTAAGGTCTTATCAGAGATTCCATTGCACATCTATGCGACATGGTACATTCATCCAAATTATCAGATGGCATTGGCGCAACACTTCTGCTGAACCTGAACCTTTGCTTATGTTACAAATCGGATTGTCATTTGTAACCAGGTTTAGCGGTAATTTAAAAGCAGAATGAGCTGTTCGCCCTGGGAGATGATGCCAGATGATGCTACAGCAACTGCAATTCTTTTTGTTGGCTTACTTTGAAGAGAAGCAATGTTGCTACAAATGTTTTACCTGTGCCACCAAGAGCATTAAGAATGAACATTCCTACACTTTTTTTCTCTGACTGACGATATAATTGTATCATATGTACAGCGTTATTCTGGAAGAAGTTTAGGTTCATGTCATTCACAAATGCAGCCAATTCTGTGATGTCATAATTTATCACTCTTACTATGTCACTCGAAATTAAATCGCTAATATGACGGTTTGTTTTTGGCATTCCTGAACCAGTTTCTTGCAAATGTTTGCCTCCCATGACTAAAACTTGATCCTCAATTTCAATCAATGCTTGGTTAAAAAATTTTCAGAGAACTTAATATTGATATCTGTGGTTTCCTGATGAACTACATACTTTAAGTCCTCACAATGTTTCATGTAAAGCTGTAGGGGACTGCCAAGTTGATACATGTTCAGCATAATTGTAAAAAGGTTACGGAGTTTCCTTGGAGAATCTGACACTGATGCATCAGTCAATGCAAGGTCCCAATTCTCATCATTTTCTAAAAAACTTGTTGATAGCATGCTTCCTTATAAGTTTCACACACATGACCATTTACCCTCCTCAAAACTTGGAATGATTTGGGACAACGTACTTCATGCAAAAGGAGCCGTAATTAGTAGCATTCTGCTTGGCTTGGGTGGGCACTGTAAACTCTTGCAAGAGGGTCAACCCCACGTTTCCTCTTGTACCATTTATTGTTTCTCCAGGTGTAATACTTGGGTAATTCTAGGTAAAGGAGTTTTCCTGCATCTTCATCTTCTTGACCCAACTCAAAAAAAGTAGTAAGGGTAGTTTCTTTTGGAGAAAGTGCATGTTGCAAGGATGTTTGTTTGTAAAGATAGCCCTTTGGCCATTCTCTTGATGGACCCTCAGATGAATGATGGCTGGGTGCCTCTCATGAATGGGAAAATTGAAGATGCACCAAAAAGCCTCATTGTTACTGATGTATCTTCCTCTCTCATACTATGCAACTTCGTCATTTTTATTTATCTACTGACTGACAATCTGCATAAGAGTAAATGTTGCAGCATCTAAACCTTTGTTTATACATTTGCAAACATACTTAATAGACTTAATAGAGTTGCAGAATTCAACATTGATATGGGCTTTGAAAGATTTTGTAAGAAGAGGTCAGTAGGGTACAACCCACCGATTGTCAGTTTTTGGGAAGTGAATCCACCATACCCAGGCTTTCTTCTGCAAAGGGGTTAATCACCTTCTCCAGTTTGGGTTTCTTGTACAGAGGGGCGTGGGTAGTTCTTGGTACACTCATGCATGGAGAAGATAGTTTAATTGAACCACAGGGCCCATGAATGATCTGGAACATGACAATTTCATGCAGCAAAGGATCTTGCTGTGGATCAGGCAGTTCAGCTGAGATAAATAAATCAATATCATTTGGCCGAAGAATGTGGCCATGTAGCAATCCCCGTTTTTGCCATTCAATTGTATACATGTCACATTTGACTGGTCCAAAGACTTCACCGTTTTTAGGAGATCCATCAGATTTATGATTTTAAGTCTGAACACCCTAGCTCTAATATCATGGCGATCTTTGGCTTCTTGATGATGATAAAACTCACCCTTTATTTCATGACATGTTGGTTTACATGTGAATGTAATGAAGAGGTCTTGACGACCAGTGTCTGATATAGGTAAGTGCATCTTGGGTGCGCTTATGCATATACCGTGGACTTACTGCAAATCTAGATGGAAGAATAACACTAAGCTGTCCGATTTTATCAGCAGCCAATTCTCCTTCATTACTGATTATATCTCTCAGGTGAATGTAATCTGATGCACGGAGAGCTTTCTGATGTGTTCTAATGTAAAGAAGCCTTTCTCCTTCGATTTTGCACATATATCAATTTCAAATTGCTGGAAGAGCACCCGTGAACGATGAAGAATATTGAAGTTTTGTTCTCTTAATATGAAAAGGTATGCATAGAGTTCTATGCAGTTTACTGTTTTTATCAGTACCGGGCTCTTGTTTTAAAATCTGTTTTTTTTTAATACCAAAGGGAAATACATCTTGGCCAAATACACAGATGAATGGATGGATACTGGAGTTCATTATATGATCGGTGGTTGTATTTATCCACTGCATCTTATTTCCTCTTGCTTGTCTCACCCCATACTCGTCGCCTGTAATAATTGCTGCTACTTTATTTGCGGCTTCTGTGTTCAGCAACAAGCTTTTGTGTCTGCATATCTTGTATTCAGTGGGTGGTGCAGATTCTAATGATACTTGAAGCTTCTGATTTAGCTATTGTTTGCATGCAACATATCTTACAGATCAGTGATCAATTCTTCTTTCAAATTTGGAAGGTTAAATGACCATTGCAAAGCCTGCTCCTTGTAATTTGCCCAAAAATATAGCTGTGAAAACTGAGGATTTTTGTCTTCAGTTGGCAACAAAGATCCAATACGATGGTACAGTATATTTGGATTTGAACTTTAAAAGTTGGCTTCATGTTCTCTTCTCTTATAATATTGCTACCAAGTATCTCATTTGGAAGGCAGAATTATAATTCCTAAAGTTTTTCAATAAGTACATGCTCCTTGGTATGTTTCATAAAAAAACCAATGCCTTCAAAGTATCTGGGCGTGTACCAAACGTCGGTAAAACAGCCGTTCCCCCACCACACCACATAGTGGTGATTTCTCTTTCCTATTTCTTTCCTTTACAAAACCTGCACTCTTTTGACATTGCTCCAATATCAATCAATTTCTCTGTAGAATAATGTTTCTGATTATAGTTGAGAGCTGATCTTTTCCAAGTCCCTTTGAAAGGTGCAACACTTTTGTCAAACGTATTCAGCCTATCTTGATCAAGACGCTTACGTCTTTCTTCTAAGGATTGGCAAAGTTTTGTAGCAACTGTTTGCTCCTGCTTTATTCTTGTCTAATCTCTCGCTAGCCTAATGTCTCATTGGCAACCCTGGCAGCCTGTCTTTGTCTTGCATCCTTTAAACGTATTTCTTTTGCTTCTTTTGACTCTTCGTTCCTGAGGGTTGCATTTTGTTGACGTAATTGTTCGAACCGTTTTTTCCCTTGTGACTCATTAGCCCTGCGTGAAGCAGCTCTACTCCGCTCATTTTCATGTCTTTGCTGTCGATGTGCAGGGGTCTTTAGTGACCTTGCTCTGGCTATCTGGACTAGTCTTTGCTTGACTCTAGAATACTGATCATCCACATCTACCACATGCTGATTGTTTTTACTTTCTGTGGAACGCCGCACGCACCACACACACAGTCACTCATGTTAATAGTTATTGCTTGCCTTCGCCTCTTTTTCCACACACATCACACACTCATGTATCTACACTAACACATATACATAAAGTATCCATCATACAGCGTCTCTCTCTCCCTCCCGTTACCCCCTTTCTTTCAACTTCTCCTATAGAAATTGTTCTCTCTCTGTGTTTCTTTCTCTCTTCTCTCTGTCTTATTCTCAATCTGTGTTTCTCTCGCTCACACATATTCTCTCTCACCCTCTGCAACTTTTCTTCTCTTTTAGTCTATGACAGTTTCTTTCACCATTTTCTTTCTTTCTAACACACACACACACACACACACACACACACACACACACACACACACACACACACACACACACACACACACACACACACACACACACACACACACACACACACACACACACACACACACACACACACACACACACACACACACACACACACACACACACACACATATATATATATATATATATATATATAAGATTAACAAAGGTTTCAATTAAAGCAGTTATTTGATATACGACCGTTTCATTAAACTAACGAAAATGTTGCATTCCTATTAGAATAAATACTCAGATTCGATCAAATACAAATACATGTCCATATATATATATATATATATATATATATATATATATATATATATATATATATATATATATATATATAGAGAGAGAGAGAGAGAGAGAGAGAGATATTGCTTTCACGCAATCTGTGTGTACACACTGAAAGACAACATATATGACGCTGACCTCTTCATTAAGTTTAAGATTGGAGGAATTGAAACACTTCGTATGGATTCATAAATACGTGGCGCTGGTCATATCATGAACATTGGTGACAAAAGAATACAAAAAGCCCTATGTACAACCGGCTCAATGGTGGATATATATGTTTGACGACCATGGCTCAGATACAAAGACAAGCTGAACAGTAATCCTATGAATTCAATTTATCTATGAGACATTTGAGCAAGTAGCAATGCAGCGGAAGAACTGGAGATCAGTGTGTCATAATGGGATCAGGAAATTTGAGACCGTTTGTATCCGAAGGCTACAAGAAGCAAGAGGAAGGAGAAAAGACTATCAAACATACCACCAAAATTATCCAGTAAACCTCACTCTTGCACGATCTGTGGGCTTGGTTGGAAATCCTTGGCTGGTTTAAAATGTCATGTTCAATATAAATATCCAAACTGAATGAACTGAGTAGGTTGTTTAGATCCTCATACGTCGAAATCGATGGGAGAGTCCACCATATATGCATACGTATGTACGTACATATGTATGTATGTATGTATGTATGTATGTATGTATGTATGTATGTATGTATGTATGTATGTATGTATGTATGTATGTCAGGTCACCAGTTGTTGCTACAGGTAACATGTATCCCAGTACAACCTGACTCATGGTCGGGTCGTTGGCGACTAAACTGGCAACCCCACCAAGGTTTCTTGGTGAGGAGGGTGACTTTGGACATCCTGCAGGAATAAAAACAAAACCTGTCAAAGGGCAAAGCAGCTCTTAAGAGTCAATGGCCATCCAAAATCACCGGGAGAGATGACCACTTAGCCTTTGTCAAGGCAGAATTCTAGGAGATGGAAAACTCTGATATAACACCTGCAACTCTGATGGTATCCTATGATGTTGACTTGTTCTTCTTTTTGGTAAATATCATCTTGGTTAAGAGAGTGGGACTGGCTTTGTGCAGTGCCTTTGCTCACTATAAAAGCTTCACGGCACAGGCATTGCTTTATGTCTGGAGATCTCTCTGCACTTGTCGTCATATGGTACCATGGGCCCAGCACTATGTGTCAATTATTGTCACAAGTGTAGTGTTTGTACCAGAGTTTTCAAGTCGCTGGCTGGACTAAGAAGTCACACTCGTTCAGCGCATCGGTGGGGGTTCTCCTACATGGATATAAAGTAGTGGCCGTACTCGAAAACAAGTTGGCAGCCACCATGTATGTATGTATGTATGTATGTATGTATGTATGTATGTATGTATGTATGTATGTATGTCTTAAGAGCTCCTTTGCCCTTTGACAGGTTTTGTTTTTAGTCCTGCAGGATGTCCAAAGTCACCCTCCTCACCAAGAAACCTTGGTGGGGTTGCCAGTTTAGTCGCCAACGACCCGAGCATGGCCATCCAAAATCATCGGGAGAGATGACCCCTTAGCCTTTGTCAAGGCAGAATTCTAGGAGAAGGAAAACTCTGATCTAACACTTGTAACCCTGATGGTATCCAATGATGTTGACTTGTTCTACTTTTTGGTAAATATCATCTTGGTTAAGAGAGTGGGACTGGCTTTGTGCAGTGCCTTTGCTTACTATAAAAGCTTCACGGCACAGGCATTGCTTTGTATCTGTAGATCTCTCTGCACTTGTCGTCACATGGTACCATGGGCCCAGCACTGTGTCAATAATTGTCACAAGTGTAGTGTTTGTATCAGAGTTTTCAAGTCGCTGGCTGGACTAAAAAGTCACACTCGTTAAGCGCATCGGTAGGGGTTCTCCTACATGGATATAAAGTAGTGGCCGTACTCGAAAACGAGTTGGCAGCCACCATGTATGTATGTATGTGTGTGTACGCACACACAACACAGATACACACACACACAACAGTGGCGAAGGGTAACCTGGAAAGCAGGGCATGCGGTCCAATCGCCATGGTGGAAAGTGGGGTTGTGCAGCCCCGCCCCCCCATTTCGCAAAATTATTCAGTCCTCTCCACCATTTGTAAATGTGATGTGAGCTAATTTTAATGAGAAAATGCCCGTCTACCAACAGAATAATCTTCAGTCTTGATACTCCCCTCCACTAAACATGATGTCTCCGCATTAATAACAACCTTTTTTGTAGAATCGAAAACAGAATTTCTGCCCCATACAATATGGTTTCAAAAACTACTAACAGAAATCTAAATTGATGAATTACGAAGACAGAAACAAATTCAAGGTACGTCCAATATTCTATCATATATCTCAACATACAACCCAAGAAATGCGGATGCTTACAACACTATTCACAAGAACATCCCACTACTAAAACAAAACCCAAGAATGAAAAAAGCCCTCGAAACACACAAAATAATCAAAAGCAAAAGACAACCGAAATCACTGGAAACATTACTCACCAATGCCAAATTACCCACCACAAACACACAACCAACTGTCAAAAAATGTGGTCGTTCTAATTGTGGAGCCTGCACTCAGAAACAGAATGACAGTTCATCGCCAACAATTACGAGATCCAACCATGAGACAGATACCACTAAGCGCACATCTAGACTTATGCGCAAGTAATAAGACACCCAAATTCCAAGTCTTCCCATTTTACCTTTGCGCTAACAATACAACAGAACAAATACGAATACATAAGGAAAATATGTTTATTCAAAAATATAGACCAGCATTAAATATGGTTTAATATACATTATGTCAACACCATAACATGCTAACCATCCAAACAGACACATACACACACACATAACACCTTCTACTTTAGAAAATAAAAACCCGAACTAAATAAACCTTAACATACGTTTGCACTGACAATACAACAGAACAAATACGAATAAGTAAGGAAAATATGTTCATTCAAAAATATTCCTACTAAAGGAATCGTTTTCCTACACACATCCACACACACACAATATATATATATATATTCTCTTCATTTTAACATGCTAACCATACTCCCACACACATAACACCCATACACACAAAATAACCCCCACCCCTATACACACAACTCCTTCCCCCATTTCTTCTAATAGAATCACTTTCCTACACACATATATACACACACAAAATATATATATTCTCTCCATCTTAACATACTCCCACACACACACACACACACATAATACCAAAATACACACACACACAACTCCCTCCCCCTTCTACAAATAGAATCATCTTCCAATACACACACACACACACACACACACACACACACACACACACACACACACACACACACACACACACACGAGCACACAAATAAACATACACACCTTTACTTGCTTTACTTCAATAGAAAATCTGAATTCTGACACCCCAGCGAACTAACCATATTCACTGAACCAGAACAATTCTCCCATCCAATTTCTCTTGACCATTATCTTCTGCTTGTCAAAAAATTCTCTAAAAAGGCTACAGAATAGATTTCCAAATAAGGGCGCGAAAATTTGATGAAAACTTGTTCACCGTGACAGCCATAATTTCATTTATAACCAATCAAATTACGTTTATTAAAAAAAAGGCTTCGTGAGCCCCCCCCCCCTTTTTTAAGTAAAAAGAAATTCAAACACACACACACAACACACACACACACAAGCACACAAATAAACATACATATCTTTACTTTCTTTATTCAATAGAAAATCTGAATTCTGACACCCCAGCGAACTAACCATATTCACTGAACCAGAACAATTCTCCCATCCAATTTCTCTTAACCATTATCTTTTACTTGTCATAAAATTCTCTAAAAAGGTTACAGAATAGATTTCCAAATAAGGGCGCGAAAATTTAATGAAAACTTGTTCACGTAACAGCCATAATTTCATTTATAACCAATCAAATTACCTTTATTAAAAAAAAGCCTTCGTGAGCCCCCCTTTTTTTAAGTAAAAAGAAATTCAAACACTCATATATGAAAAAACAACCTGTGACCCCCCCCCTTGTTTGAAGAACTTTGTAACGCGAACTGGCGCGAAATTTATTATAATTATTGACCAACCAATCAAATTACTTCCGAAAAGCCTGGCATTTCGAGCCACTTTTTCTATATAGAACAAGTAACATTCAGAGACCAACCAGATGTGAGAAAAACCACAGACCCTCTATCTCAACTCTACTTTTGAAAAGCAGAAAAACTGCGAAACCGGTAAAGGAACCAAATAAATATATATATATTTTTAAATATAAGACTCCAGTTGCATTTTCGATTTCATCATTTTTTCTTTATACTTTCACTCGTGTAGGACACCTCGGTTATTTTTTATTTTGTAAAAAAACCTCACTTTCTAAAATATATATATATATATATATATATATATATATATATATATATATATATAGAAGTGGATGAATACATCAACAGGTACGATGTACTTGTAGAAATATTCAAGTTGTTTATAATACTTGTGGTTCAATGGTACTAATTCGAGATACCAGAACAATATAAAAAGTAGTGAAGCAAGCGGTTATCAAACAATTCTCTAAATAAATTAAAAAACGATTTAAATAATCACCTGTTCCATTGCTGTTACCGACGGTTTCATCATTCCAAAAGATTGGAAATCCAGAGAATTTCCAATGGAAAGAAATTAATATTCAGACAGCCTATTTCCACACCATAAGGTTGCAAGCCCCATAGTAAGTAAATATTTTGCTCCCTGCCCAACGCATGCGGTCAAGCCGTTAAAATGACACACGCGCAAAATCAGGTCGCTGATAATAGCTGTATATTATAAACATGTTGATATTGCCACTAAAATTAGCAGCATTATTCAACGTTTTGTTCTCTACATAAGAAGAAAAATTATAGAAGTGGATGAATACATCAACAGGTACAATGTACTTGTAGAAATATTCAAGTTGTTTATAATACTTGTGGTTCAATGGTACTAATTCGAGATACCAGAACAATATAAAAAGTAGCGAAGCAAGCGGTTATCAAACAATTCTCTAAATAAATTAAAAAACGATTTAAATAATCATCTGTTCCATTGCTGTTACCGACGGTTTCATCATTCCAAAAGATTGGAAATCCAGAGAATTTCCAATGGAAAGAAATGAATATTCAGACAGCCTATTTCCACACCATAAGGTTGCAAGCCCCATAGTAAGTAAATATTTTGCTCCCTGCCCAACGCATGCGGTCAAGCCGTTAAAATGACACACACGCAAAATCAGGTCGCTGATAATAGCTGTATATTATAAACATGTTGATATTGCCACTAAAATTAGCAGCATTATTCAACGTTTTGTTCTCTACATAAGGAGAAAAATTATAGAAGTGGATGAATACATCAACAGGTACAATGTACTTGTAGAAATATTCCTCTGGATTTCCAATCTTTTGGAATGATGAAACCGTCGGTAACAGCCATGGAACAGGTGATTATTTAAATCGTTTTTTAATTTATTTAGAGAATTGTTTGATAACCGCTTGCTTCGCTACTTTTTATATATATATATATCTATCTATCTAAGGCGGGTAAAATTCCCGAGATCCATGGACGAGTTCTCTCCAGCGGTCTCTGTCCCTCATTATCGCTGCCATATCCTGCATCTCCAACAGACCAGTGTCTGTCCTTAGGGCATCAACATATGTTAACCTTGGTCTTCCTCTTCTAGTGTGTCCATGTAGTGTATATATATATATATATATATATATATATATATATATATATATATATACGTCTCTCTCTCTCTCTCTCTCTATATATATATATATATATATATATATATATATATGCCCCTACATATATATATATATATATATATATATATATATATATATAGAGAGAGAGAGAGAGAGAGAGACGTATATATATATATATATATATATATATATATATATATATGCCCCTACATATATATATATATATATATATATATATATATAAGAGAGAGAGAGAGAGAGAGAGAGAGAGAGAGAGAGAGAGAGAGAGAGAGAGACGTATATACATATATATATATATATATATATATATATATATATATATATATATATATATATATTTATTAAAATAACAGATTAAAGTTTAAGCAAAGAATCGCTGCTTTCACCCTTAACGGGATCTTCTGAAACTCAGAAATGAATATTTCACAAAGAACGGGAATAAATGAATATAATTATTTGGAGCGGTGAAAAACAATTACACGCAAAGACATAACCACGTTTATGGTATAAAAGAAGTCGTAGACTAATATTCTATTAGGTAGTTCATAGAGACGTTCTCTAGCAATGAACGGAAAAAACGAATACAAATGTCATATGTGGAGCGGGGAGAACAATTGCACGCAAAGACAAAACCACGTAAATGGTATAACTGAAGTCGTAGGCTAAAATTCTAACTAGGAAACCGAATGTTAAGAATAAAGTAAATAAAATACAGAGGTAATTGAAATTAAATAAATACATACACGCATCCATATACGTACATACACAAGCATACAAATACAAGCACGTAAAAAAAAAAAAAAAAAAAAAAAAAACCCGCACGCACATACAGAACCCACGCAACGCCTGTACCCGCAAGCATACGAATGTATACACCAAATACACATAAAAATATATATTAAAAAAAAAAAATATATATATATATATGTGTGTGTGTGCGTGTATACATATAATTAAATAAACGTATATAAATAAATAAATACGTATATAACAAGCGCACACACATACCTACATGTAAATACACATATGTTCGGAGACGCACGTCAACCAAAACACAAAGTACACATATACACACACCCTACATACGTACGAACCCGCATACTCTATGGTTCTTATATATTTGATATATATTTATCCTTATCGAGCCCTCTTTGGATTTTAGTCTTCAAATTTATTATTATTACTATATATATATATATATATATATATATATATATAGGATGAGAGAGAGAGAGAGTGAGAGAGAGAGGGAGAGAGTGAGAGAGAGAGGGAGAGAGAGAGAGAGAGAGAGAGAGAGAGAGAGAGAGAGAGAGAGAGAGAGAGAGAGAAATAGAAAAATAAAGATAGGTATTTATTAGTTTATCTGTTTGTTTACTAGTAACCTCACCATGCCCTGTTTGTGTGTATTATCCCGGAAACATATATTTATATGAATTAACTATATTTTACACAAATTACTTTAAACGGTGCTGATAATCTTCTTCATTTGAGAATGTTGATTACTCAGTATTGTTACTTCCAAACAATTTCTAAGTCAAGAGATATACGTAAAATATACAAAATATATACATAAAAATATAATTTGAATCTAACATTTTATTTTTATCTTCTGGAAAATGGTATTTATTTTGTAAAACACTGTACTCATTTACCTAGTTGCTCGAAATCAATTAGCTTTTTAATCAGTAAACTTTTCCAGTGATTTGTACGCATAAAATGATCTTTGTAAGTACAAAATGATTTTTCGTTAGGCTTTTTCTCCCAGGAGCTAAAAAGTAATCAAGAAAACATCCATTAGTTTATGACCTTCTTTAAAAATTAAGTTTACTTGCATATAACCAGGCCCAAATTTCGCACACACACAGAGCATGACATGCATGTGTATATAAGCGCCGAAACATCTATGATCTGCGGTTTACAGCTGATGAAGGATTTCTTCTCCTTTTTCGTCTATATTACCATCTTAAACTTTGTTTACAGTAACCACACAGCTCGTTTCGTTTCTTGTAATTTTTTATATATATATATATAAAATTACAAGAAACGAAACGGGCTGTGTGGTACTGTAAACAATGTTTAAGATCGTATATATATATATATATATATATATATATATATATATATATATATATGTATATGTGTGTGTGTGTGTGTGTGTGTGTGTGTGTGTGTGTGTGTGTGTGTGTGTGTGTGTGTGTGTGTATGTGTGTGTGTGTGTGTGTGTGCATGTGTGTGTGTGCGCGTGTGTGTATTCCCGTTTAGTTTTTCGGAAATTGGTAGAAGAAATGTGTGAATAAATCACCTAGTCGTCAATAATGCATATAATATTTGATATGAAACAGGAGACATACATTTTAATAGATAGTTTGTGCTCCTGGACATTTGATAGTTATGAAATGTTGTTCGAGAACATGGTTTTCAAAAGACGACCTCATGGACAGAATTGTTCACTAAATTTATGTTTATCGAACGACAAAGATACCTGACTAGTTCTTAGGTCAAAACGCTTTGGTGTCAATAAACCAACTAACCTAGTATAATCTAGTATAATCAACACATGCCGTAAACTGGCATGAACGAACTAATATATAAGGCGAATTGGCACATTGTTTTTTAATCGTCATATTAAATGGCTTGAGACTTGTTTCTGCCATCTGTACTCTACATTTAAGTCCAGCCTTCTGTCACTGACGAAAAAATGACACACTTCTAAGAAATTGCAAACGGCATATAGTGCCAGAATAGAACAGATCAACGGAAATACACCTTACTTAGTCTAAATGAGGTTTTATCCACCAATGCATCGATTTATTACCATCACCACTATATTTAATTTATGTTTGTTTCACTATATTTATTTATTCACCTTTATTTCGTTTTCTATTCATTATTCTTGGTGGATTGGCAGTTTCAGTAGGGGGTCGGACGCCATGCTTTGTAGCATAGAGTTACGCCCCTTTACGGTCTGAGATCAAATCCCGCCGAGGTTAAATTTGCCTTTCATCTTTACGGGGTCGATAAGGTAAAGTAGCAATAATGCACTGGAATACTTGCTGGCCTTGTGCCAAAAGTAAACAATTATTATTATCTTTTTCGTGCATTTATACGTATACTTCCTACATTTTCTTTTAACCTTACTATTTTAAAATTATTTATTTACTTGAGAAGGGTAGTGGATTTGTAGTATCGGTAAAACTTCGAATGACATATTATGCGTGGCATATAGTTACATCCCTTTACGTTCCGAGTTAAAATTCCGCCGAGGTAAGCTTCGTCTTGCATCCTTAGAGTGTAGATAAAATATAAGACCTGTAACGCAATGAGGTCGATTTAATCGACTTTCTCCTCTCCCAAATGTGTTGGCTCTGTGCCTAAACTAGAAACCATTATTTATTTCATTCAGACTGAATAATATTTCTCTGCTTCACACAATTGCTCACATTTCTTACTTTATTTCAGACTCTCTCGATATATTTCCATTGCTAACCGATTTACTACTTTATATATATTTTCGCACTCATTAATTAGTGTGTGACTTTATTTGTTTATAAATATAAATATATATATAAATATTACAAGTTCGCCAAAATGCAAACACACATTTATATATTCCGAGTATATTAGCTATCTATCTATCTATCTATCTATCTATCTATCTATCTATCTATCTATCTATCTATCTATCTATTAATCTAGCTGTCGTCTGTTCTACAGTGTGAATGTCATTCACTTCGCACAGAAGTTTTGTTCAAATTTATTGAGGAAATTTTGTGAGTTCAAACTTAATTTTGATACAATTGTGTAACTTGACCCTCCGTCTGAACTGTCAGGCGGTGGGTCAGCTCATCTTTACCCCTCCTAGAGGTGAAAAACCTGTTTTAAAAAATTTTGTGTAAAAAATTTCAATCGTCTAACAGAAATGTTAAACGCAGCGAACGAAAATAGTGGTGGGGGGACAGCGGTAAGAGTTGTAAGCTCGCACGCTTTAGTCCTCCCTTCCTTCCCAACTAACGTCATAGAGAAGTAAGGAAAAATGAAAATAAAAACGGACGAATCTGCGGAGAAAAAATTAAATGACGAAAACATAAATCTGGACTTGGATTCCAACAACGAAAAAAAAAAATTTGAAAAATTGCATGACAATACTAATAACACAAACAAAGACACAACAAACAAAAAAATAACAGTTGAAAATAACATCATATCAGAAAACAAAGCAGACGACAAGATTTCATTTGCACAGAAAACAAAGAAATCTTTGACTTATATAGCGGAAAACATTTCAGATGTGGTACGAAGGATCACGGACGCAAAACAATACATAAGTGAAGGTGAGAATGGTATTTTATTGGTAAAAATGCCTCAAGAATTCACGAAAGACATTGAAAGCCGAACGGTCAAGTTTCGGACCATCAACAACAGTACAAAAAAACCTGAACAGCCTTCTCAAGCAGATATCAAAACAGTACTCACAGAAGTACTGAATGAAACAACTTTCATAAGAAAAGACAGACTGTATGGAAGCCTAGCAATTATCATGAAGAACGAATCGGCGGCAAAAAAATGTGCTTTGTCACCGATTCGTTCGAAAAATTTCACCTTTTATCCATCTTATATGGGAAAAAAAACTCAACGCATATGGCTGGATGCAATGATGCCAGATGTGGACTACTGCTGGCTCATAGTTGGCTTCATCGATCCAGTGAATGACAACGTGATTTCCATTGGGAAAACCACAGGCAATGCGTTCAGTGGAACAGGTATAGAGCTGGTAGTACAAATGAAGCCTGAACGCATCGCCCAAATACCCGACAGAATCCTATTAGAGGACCACGGGTATATAAACATTAGCGTGGAGGGGAGAAGGCCGTCCTGCCATATCTGTGCAGGCAGAGGGCACCTGAAGGCCGCTTGTCCCCAACTCAACAAAAAGAAAACCCTACTACCAACACCAGCTCCACCACCACCACCACCACAACAGATAAACAAACAACAAAACTCAGTCCCACCCAACCCGTCCCTCAGTAACACCACAACACCACCACAACACAAACAGTCACAACACATTACCCCAAAACAAAATACAGGCCCACCCAACCTCTCACTCAATAAAACAACACAACCACCGCAGACACAACACACAACACAGTCTAACATAGTGACATCCATCTCCCCCACAAAGAAAACCAACACGGAAACATTACCAGCAAACATACCTCTTCCCTCCAACACTGAAGATAACCCAACGAATTCGGAGGAAGAAACGGAGTGCTTCAGACAGATTAAAAGGAAAAAAAGAAAACATGTGCAAAACACACAAGGACAAACAACCCCCACCCAAATCGCAACACAATCCAACAAAACAGAAAACACCCCTCCAGCAACAAACAAAACCAAACCTGCCCCTCCCCTCTTCGAAACACTCACACCATCGGAAAAAAAGACATTACACTATACTTACATCAACAGAAACAATAATAAATTAAATGAACTCATATACAATAATCCTTCGGTACAAACCGAAGGTGTAAACTTTGTTTCGTCAGAAAACCACCCACATTTAAAACTAATAAAAATCCCAATGAACCTCTACCAAAAACTAAAAAAGGATTTTAAGGAGGACGTAGGACTACCCTCCGTCAAACCCATAAACCGCGTCCTACTAAAAAGCTTTCCCCCTCCCCTTCCCCTCCCCAACACAACTCCAAACACCCCAACCCCACCACACACTGACGACCCCACACCACCACAAGACACCCCTTCACCCAACACCCCCGACCCCATGGAAGTCGTGCAACCCGAACCCCGGGAAGCGGAAAGGTAGGTCTCTACACTCTCCTTTGGCTCTGCCGCCCACATGGATGTGTTAAGAGTAGGATGTTTGAATGCACGTGGCCTGGGCTCAACTTGGAAGCAAGCAAAGCTTCTAAATGACCTCAGGTCATGTAGTATAAATGTAATGGTTATCTGTGAGACTCGAATCAGCGTCATGCGGCAGCTGGCCCCCACCTTCGATGACTTTGAGGTGCATGCATCTCTCTGTCAACCTGGATGTGGGGGTGGGGTTGTCGTGCTGCTGCAAAAACACCTGGGTCTTGCCGTACAGGTTGTGCACTCGGACCCGGAGGGTCGTTTGTTGGAGCTAGACGTTGGCAGTAGTGAAAGTGCGGCCTTGAGACTGGTCGCCGTCTACTCCCCTTTCGGAGCTGAACGGCCCGACTTCTTCCAGCGTTTGGAGACTTTTCTGGGAACGTCGCGTTCCCTGCTTCTAGCGGGGGATTGGAATGACATCCTGGATGCACGTTGGGACTATGCAGGAGCATGTCCTAATAGAGGGGGGTGTAACAGCCTCAAGGGGTTACTCGACCGTTTTAACTTGGTCGATAGATATCGACTAGATTTTCCAACTGTGCCTACCTGGACTTGGAGAAACCACAGTGGTCAATCTAGATCGTACTTAGATAGATTCTTAGTTAGAAGTAAGGATAGGGACATATTAAGCTGTCCAGAAATGCGCACGGTTGGCTACACGGATCACAAATTAGTGACCTGCGTGGTCAATCTCGAGAAAACACATAGACAGGGTCCCGGTTACTGGAAACTTAATTTGTCTTTACCGGCAAAAGAGACTTACAGAAACCGGATTAGCAGATTAGTTAAGGAGAGGTTGACGGGTGCAATCGTCAACAACCGATGGTGGGCATCTCTCAAAAGAGAGATTAGAACAGAATCAATAAGTTATAGCAAGATGTTAGCTGCCGATAGGAATAGGAACGAGAAAGAATTAACAGGTAAATTAGAAGAGGCAATCAAGAGCGAAGATGTGGCCAGAGTGCTGGCATCGAGGACGGCCTTGAACCAGTTTTTCGATGCAAAGCATGAAGGCTGCGTCATTCGAAGTAAAATACGTGCTCTAGGTAATGAGGGGGCCAAAGCCGTTGGATGGGCCCGCGTGACAGAAGCTAAGAGTGGAAATCGATCCACCATCCGGTCGTTGCAAGACGAAGATGGACGAGTGATCCGGGAGCCTAAGCAGATGTGCGAGGCCTTTCAAAAGCACTTTGCCCGATTGTTCGGGGGAGGCGAGGGTCCGGGCCGGGGCGTGGATTTCGGTCCATACCTCGACGGCCTGCCGCGTCTCTCGAGCAAAGAGGCAGAGTCCTGCGAGGCACCAATCTCGGCTGATGAGATCGGAGATGCGCTGAGCCAATGCAGCAGACGCAAATCTCCAGGTCTCGATGGTATACCTTACGAACTTTATTTAGCAATACCGGTCTTCTTCTCCGAACTCCTCGAAGCGGTCTACTGCAATTGGCAGCAGAACGGGAGAATTCCTTGTTCTGTAGCCAAGGGCGTAGTCACGCTGGTGAGGAAGGACGAGAACAAGGGGGATAGTATAAATAATTTTCGGCCCATAACCCTGCTAAACACAGAGTTAAAGATTTTGGCCAAGGTGTTAGCAAAGAGGTTGGCGCTTGTCGTGGGTGGCCTGGTGGGAGATGCGCAGACATGTGCTATCCCATCCAGGTCCATTCACGATAACCTCCACCTCATGCGATACATCATAGAGAGGGTTGGCAACAAACCCGGCTTCGGTGGGGCCCTGATCAACTTGGATCAGTCTAAGGCCTTCGATAGGGTCGACCATGGTTACCTGGATGCGGTGCTAGCGGCGGCTGGGTTCGGTCCTGTTTTCAGAGGCTGGATCACTGCCCTACATAGCAACCACATCTGTTCTAGGATCAAGGTGAACGGCTACCTTTCGAAGCCGTTCGAAATCACACGATCCATTCGACAGGGGTGCCCTCTCTCCTCCCTTCTGTACGTATTGACTCTCGAGCCTTTACTGAGGAAGTTGGAGTTGTTGCAGGGTATCCCCCTGGAACAAGAATTGAGCAAAGCGGTGTCGGCCTACGCCGATGACGTAACAGTAATGGTATCAACCGACTCGGAGATCGAGGCGATCGGTACCTTACTGGAGGAGTACGAAAGGTTGTCAGGAGCGAAACTGAACCGGGAAAAATCCATCGGGCTGCAACTCGGAACGTGGAGAGGCAAACCGATGCCTCCTGACGGTGTCGTCGGACACTGGACGGAGGGCCCGGTAAAGTTGCTTGGGGTCTGGTTTGGACCGGACCTCCAGGTGGAAAAGAACTGGAACGAGGTTACGAACAAGGTGTTTGCACTAACCCAGAAATGGGCCAAGTGTAAGCTGTCCCTAAAAGGCCGGGCGGAGGTGGCGAACATTTACATAGCGTCCGTCACTTACTACCGCCTGACTGTCGTGCCTTGCCCTAAGGAAACACTCACCACCATGGAACGCATGCTCTTCCAATTTCTTTGGAAGAAGCGTCCTCCTATGGTGAGAAGATCCATCTGCTGCCAACAACCTTCGAAAGGAGGGCTGGGGATGCCGTGGTTGATGATGCGTAGGCACGCATTAAGGCTACGGCACCTACAGGTATTCCTCACTGGTCAACCGGTGTGGGCTCCGTTCGTGAAACGAGCCTTTCCGAGACTCGTCTCACTCACCGAGCTACAGTCCTGGGTCAAGCAAAGATCCGGAAAACTGGGAGACTGGCACACTGAGTGTGCTCAGGCGCTCAGGGCTCTCTGGCAAGCGGGCCAGGCCATCGGTGGAGAATCCACCTCATTCTATAGAGGGCTGGTGGCTAGCAGGGGCGATGACACCCTTGGAGAGTCGCTGGACATGGAGGAAGACGAACTGGCCAGCCTGTTCGGTAGGACTTTCGGCCCAGGACCAATGGACAACTTCCAGAAGTCACTGGCCTGGCAGTGCTACCGAGGGGCTCTACACGTTCGAGAGAGGCTCTACAGACACGGGCGCCCGGGCAGGGATCCCTCAAAAAAGATTTGCCCTAGATGCGTGCGTCACGAAGAAACCGTAGCGCACGCATTGGTGCAATGTCCGGGCGTGGCTGATCTGTGGGGCTACGCCGAACAACTGCTGTCGCGGGTGGCGCCGATTAAATTGACCGCCGAGTCCGTGATGACAATCAAACCGCCTCCCCTCTTCACAAAGGAAGCAAAGGCGGTTTTTCTGTGCGTAATAGCCATGTTGAAAGAGGTTGTTTGGTGGACACGATTGAAAGGTCTGAGGTCAGGCAACTTCCTCTCTGGCCATAGTCTGGTCTACTTCTTCCGATATCACTTCGGAAGAAGGATAAGAATGGAGAGAGAGGTGCTTGGCCACAGGCAGTTTTATGAAAGGTGGGTGATAGTGGCGAGAATGGCTCGTGTAAATGGGCCTTCTCTGTATACCATCCTGTAGGTAAAGAAGTAAAGGAGAGGGGAGCACCTTCTCCATGTGCTCCCCGGGCAAAGGATTGCACACTTTTTCGGGGGTGTGTGCAACCCCCATCACGTCCCCTCCCTTTTGAGGTTATTTTCGATTATTTTCATGTTACACCCTTTTTACTCGATTATATGTAAACTCCCCCTTTGTATTTGTCCCTTCTTTTTATGCCTTTATGGTAAATAAAGAAATCTATCTATCTATCTATCTATCTATCTATCTATCTACCTACCTACCTGCCTGACTGTCTGTCAGTGTGTCTGTCTGTTTATTGCATGTCCATGTGTATCCATATAAGCTTAAACATCTTTAGCTGAGACTATATATATACATACACACACACACGCATATTTAGATGCCCCCCCCCTCAATCTATCTTATTTCTCATTTTTCTTCTGATGAAGGACTAGCGTCCGAAACGTTAAGACTCTCTTCCTGCTATATCAAGCGTTAACCTAATATATCCCTTCCATATACTGTACCAATTCTGTTGTTATTTCTGTTTATCTTTTACACACACACACATACACACACACACACACACACACACATACACACACACACACACACACACACACACACACACACACACACACACACACACACACACACACACACACACACGCGTGCAAACACACACACACACGTATATATATATATATATATATATATATATATATACATGTGGCTGTTTATAGTGTAGGTATATGCACATATATGCATCTTGTTATTCATGTCTTAGGCCAGAAAGTTTTCATTCGGAAAAGTTAGTAGGAGAAACACCACTAAGTTCGTTAAGTCTGGATATACCCTTTTCATCAATTCAGCTGGGGAATTCACCATGATAGCAATATGAGTCAAGTTGATATAACCATTCCCATCAATTGGTACTTTCCCATTTCCTAATTGGGGGAGTCGGGTTGGAAACTCTTCTGTACATTGATCCCCATGTAATAAAGCTCGCATGTTAGTATTGGAGGAGAATTTCTGTACTTCATTCCATAAGTGCAAAGACTTAATGCATGCTTTTATTTCATCAGCTCTTGTTCTCCTCAGAATGACTGGTAATGTCTGTTTGAAGTCTCCTGATAAACCTAATGTAACTCCTCCCATAGATTTATTGTTGCCTCTTATGTTCTGTAAGGTCTTATCAGAGATTCCATTGCACATCTATGCGACATGGTACATTCATCCAAATTATCAGATGGCATTGGCGCAACACTTCTGCTGAACCTGAACCTTTGCTTATGTTACAAATCGGATTGTCATTTGTAACCAGGTTTAGCGGTAATTTAAAAGCAGAATGAGCTGTTCGCCCTGGGAGATGATGCCAGATGATGCTACAGCAACTGCAATTCTTTTTGTTGGCTTACTTTGAAGAGAAGCAATGTTGCTACAAATGTTTTACCTGTGCCACCAAGAGCATTAAGAATGAACATTCCTACACTTTTTTTCTCTGACTGACGATATAATTGTATCATATGTACAGCGTTATTCTGGAAGAAGTTTAGGTTCATGTCATTCACAAATGCAGCCAATTCTGTGATGTCATAATTTATCACTCTTACTATGTCACTCGAAATTAAATCGCTAATATGACGGTTTGTTTTTGGCATTCCTGAACCAGTTTCTTGCAAATGTTTGCCTCCCATGACTAAAACTTGATCCTCAATTTCAATCAATGCTTGGTTAAAAAATTTTCAGAGAACTTAATATTGATATCTGTGGTTTCCTGATGAACTACATACTTTAAGTCCTCACAATGTTTCATGTAAAGCTGTAGGGGACTGCCAAGTTGATACATGTTCAGCATAATTGTAAAAAGGTTACGGAGTTTCCTTGGAGAATCTGACACTGATGCATCAGTCAATGCAAGGTCCCAATTCTCATCATTTTCTAAAAAACTTGTTGATAGCATGCTTCCTTATAAGTTTCACACACATGACCATTTACCCTCCTCAAAACTTGGAATGATTTGGGACAACGTACTTCATGCAAAAGGAGCCGTAATTAGTAGCATTCTGCTTGGCTTGGGTGGGCACTGTAAACTCTTGCAAGAGGGTCAACCCCACGTTTCCTCTTGTACCATTTATTGTTTCTCCAGGTGTAATACTTGGGTAATTCTAGGTAAAGGAGTTTTCCTGCATCTTCATCTTCTTGACCCAACTCAAAAAAAGTAGTAAGGGTAGTTTCTTTTGGAGAAAGTGCATGTTGCAAGGATGTTTGTTTGTAAAGATAGCCCTTTGGCCATTCTCTTGATGGACCCTCAGATGAATGATGGCTGGGTGCCTCTCATGAATGGGAAAATTGAAGATGCACCAAAAAGCCTCATTGTTACTGATGTATCTTCCTCTCTCATACTATGCAACTTCGTCATTTTTATTTATCTACTGACTGACAATCTGCATAAGAGTAAATGTTGCAGCATCTAAACCTTTGTTTATACATTTGCAAACATACTTAATAGACTTAATAGAGTTGCAGAATTCAACATTGATATGGGCTTTGAAAGATTTTGTAAGAAGAGGTCAGTAGGGTACAACCCACCGATTGTCAGTTTTTGGGAAGTGAATCCACCATACCCAGGCTTTCTTCTGCAAAGGGGTTAATCACCTTCTCCAGTTTGGGTTTCTTGTACAGAGGGGCGTGGGTAGTTCTTGGTACACTCATGCATGGAGAAGATAGTTTAATTGAACCACAGGGCCCATGAATGATCTGGAACATGACAATTTCATGCAGCAAAGGATCTTGCTGTGGATCAGGCAGTTCAGCTGAGATAAATAAATCAATATCATTTGGCCGAAGAATGTGGCCATGTAGCAATCCCCGTTTTTGCCATTCAATTGTATACATGTCACATTTGACTGGTCCAAAGACTTCACCGTTTTTAGGAGATCCATCAGATTTATGATTTTAAGTCTGAACACCCTAGCTCTAATATCATGGCGATCTTTGGCTTCTTGATGATGATAAAACTCACCCTTTATTTCATGACATGTTGGTTTACATGTGAATGTAATGAAGAGGTCTTGACGACCAGTGTCTGATATAGGTAAGTGCATCTTGGGTGCGCTTATGCATATACCGTGGACTTACTGCAAATCTAGATGGAAGAATAACACTAAGCTGTCCGATTTTATCAGCAGCCAATTCTCCTTCATTACTGATTATATCTCTCAGGTGAATGTAATCTGATGCACGGAGAGCTTTCTGATGTGTTCTAATGTAAAGAAGCCTTTCTCCTTCGATTTTGCACATATATCAATTTCAAATTGCTGGAAGAGCACCCGTGAACGATGAAGAATATTGAAGTTTTGTTCTCTTAATATGAAAAGGTATGCATAGAGTTCTATGCAGTTTACTGTTTTTATCAGTACCGGGCTCTTGTTTTAAAATCTGTTTTTTTTTAATACCAAAGGGAAATACATCTTGGCCAAATACACAGATGAATGGATGGATACTGGAGTTCATTATATGATCGGTGGTTGTATTTATCCACTGCATCTTATTTCCTCTTGCTTGTCTCACCCCATACTCGTCGCCTGTAATAATTGCTGCTACTTTATTTGCGGCTTCTGTGTTCAGCAACAAGCTTTTGTGTCTGCATATCTTGTATTCAGTGGGTGGTGCAGATTCTAATGATACTTGAAGCTTCTGATTTAGCTATTGTTTGCATGCAACATATCTTACAGATCAGTGATCAATTCTTCTTTCAAATTTGGAAGGTTAAATGACCATTGCAAAGCCTGCTCCTTGTAATTTGCCCAAAAATATAGCTGTGAAAACTGAGGATTTTTGTCTTCAGTTGGCAACAAAGATCCAATACGATGGTACAGTATATTTGGATTTGAACTTTAAAAGTTGGCTTCATGTTCTCTTCTCTTATAATATTGCTACCAAGTATCTCATTTGGAAGGCAGAATTATAATTCCTAAAGTTTTTCAATAAGTACATGCTCCTTGGTATGTTTCATAAAAAAACCAATGCCTTCAAAGTATCTGGGCGTGTACCAAACGTCGGTAAAACAGCCGTTCCCCCACCACACCACATAGTGGTGATTTCTCTTTCCTATTTCTTTCCTTTACAAAACCTGCACTCTTTTGACATTGCTCCAATATCAATCAATTTCTCTGTAGAATAATGTTTCTGATTATAGTTGAGAGCTGATCTTTTCCAAGTCCCTTTGAAAGGTGCAACACTTTTGTCAAACGTATTCAGCCTATCTTGATCAAGACGCTTACGTCTTTCTTCTAAGGATTGGCAAAGTTTTGTAGCAACTGTTTGCTCCTGCTTTATTCTTGTCTAATCTCTCGCTAGCCTAATGTCTCATTGGCAACCCTGGCAGCCTGTCTTTGTCTTGCATCCTTTAAACGTATTTCTTTTGCTTCTTTTGACTCTTCGTTCCTGAGGGTTGCATTTTGTTGACGTAATTGTTCGAACCGTTTTTTCCCTTGTGACTCATTAGCCCTGCGTGAAGCAGCTCTACTCCGCTCATTTTCATGTCTTTGCTGTCGATGTGCAGGGGTCTTTAGTGACCTTGCTCTGGCTATCTGGACTAGTCTTTGCTTGACTCTAGAATACTGATCATCCACATCTACCACATGCTGATTGTTTTTACTTTCTGTGGAACGCCGCACGCACCACACACACAGTCACTCATGTTAATAGTTATTGCTTGCCTTCGCCTCTTTTTCCACACACATCACACACTCATGTATCTACACTAACACATATACATAAAGTATCCATCATACAGCGTCTCTCTCTCCCTCCCGTTACCCCCTTTCTTTCAACTTCTCCTATAGAAATTGTTCTCTCTCTGTGTTTCTTTCTCTCTTCTCTCTGTCTTATTCTCAATCTGTGTTTCTCTCGCTCACACATATTCTCTCTCACCCTCTGCAACTTTTCTTCTCTTTTAGTCTATGACAGTTTCTTTCACCATTTTCTTTCTTTCTAACACACACACACACACACACACACACACACACACACACACACACACACACACACACACACACACACACACACACGCACACACACACACACACACACACACACACACACACACACACACACACACACACACACACACACACACACACACACACACATATATATATATATATATATATATATATATATATAAGATTAACAAAGGTTTCAATTAAAGCAGTTATTTGATATACGACCGTTTCATTAAACTAACGAAAATGTTGCATTCCTATTAGAATAAATACTCAGATTCGATCAAATACAAATACATGTCCATATATATATATATATATATATATATATATATATATATATATATATATATATATATATATATATAGAGAGAGAGAGAGAGAGAGAGAGAGAGATATTGCTTTCACGCAATCTGTGTGTACACACTGAAAGACAACATATATGACGCTGACCTCTTCATTAAGTTTAAGATTGGAGGAATTGAAACACTTCGTATGGATTCATAAATACGTGGCGCTGGTCATATCATGAACATTGGTGACAAAAGAATACAAAAAGCCCTATGTACAACCGGCTCAATGGTGGATATATATGTTTGACGACCATGGCTCAGATACAAAGACAAGCTGAACAGTAATCCTATGAATTCAATTTATCTATGAGACATTTGAGCAAGTAGCAATGCAGCGGAAGAACTGGAGATCAGTGTGTCATAATGGGATCAGGAAATTTGAGACCGTTTGTATCCGAAGGCTACAAGAAGCAAGAGGAAGGAGAAAAGACTATCAAACATACCACCAAAATTATCCAGTAAACCTCACTCTTGCACGATCTGTGGGCTTGGTTGGAAATCCTTGGCTGGTTTAAAATGTCATGTTCAATATAAATATCCAAACTGAATGAACTGAGTAGGTTGTTTAGATCCTCATACGTCGAAATCGATGGGAGAGTCCACCATATATGCATACGTATGTACGTACATATGTATGTATGTATGTATGTATGTATGTATGTATGTATGTATGTATGTATGTATGTATGTATGTATGTATGTATGTATGTATGTCAGGTCACCAGTTGTTGCTACAGGTAACATGTATCCCAGTACAACCTGACTCATGGTCGGGTCGTTGGCGACTAAACTGGCAACCCCACCAAGGTTTCTTGGTGAGGAGGGTGACTTTGGACATCCTGCAGGAATAAAAACAAAACCTGTCAAAGGGCAAAGCAGCTCTTAAGAGTCAATGGCCATCCAAAATCACCGGGAGAGATGACCACTTAGCCTTTGTCAAGGCAGAATTCTAGGAGATGGAAAACTCTGATATAACACCTGCAACTCTGATGGTATCCTATGATGTTGACTTGTTCTTCTTTTTGGTAAATATCATCTTGGTTAAGAGAGTGGGACTGGCTTTGTGCAGTGCCTTTGCTCACTATAAAAGCTTCACGGCACAGGCATTGCTTTATGTCTGGAGATCTCTCTGCACTTGTCGTCATATGGTACCATGGGCCCAGCACTATGTGTCAATTATTGTCACAAGTGTAGTGTTTGTACCAGAGTTTTCAAGTCGCTGGCTGGACTAAGAAGTCACACTCGTTCAGCGCATCGGTGGGGGTTCTCCTACATGGATATAAAGTAGTGGCCGTACTCGAAAACGAGTTGGCAGCCACCATGTATGTATGTATGTGTGTGTACGCACACACAACACAGATACACACACACACAACAGTGGCGAAGGGTAACCTGGAAAGCAGGGCATGCGGTCCAATCGCCATGGTGGAAAGTGGGGTTGTGCAGCCCCGCCCCCCCATTTCGCAAAATTATTCAGTCCTCTCCACCATTTGTAAATGTGATGTGAGCTAATTTTAATGAGAAAATGCCCGTCTACCAACAGAATAATCTTCAGTCTTGATACTCCCCTCCACTAAACATGATGTCTCCGCATTAATAACAACCTTTTTTGTAGAATCGAAAACAGAATTTCTGCCCCATACAATATGGTTTCAAAAACTACTAACAGAAATCTAAATTGATGAATTACGAAGACAGAAACAAATTCAAGGTACGTCCAATATTCTATCATATATCTCAACATACAACCCAAGAAATGCGGATGCTTACAACACTATTCACAAGAACATCCCACTACTAAAACAAAACCCAAGAATGAAAAAAGCCCTCGAAACACACAAAATAATCAAAAGCAAAAGACAACCGAAATCACTGGAAACATTACTCACCAATGCCAAATTACCCACCACAAACACACAACCAACTGTCAAAAAATGTGGTCGTTCTAATTGTGGAGCCTGCACTCAGAAACAGAATGACAGTTCATCGCCAACAATTACGAGATCCAACCATGAGACAGATACCACTAAGCGCACATCTAGACTTATGCGCAAGTAATAAGACACCCAAATTCCAAGTCTTCCCATTTTACCTTTGCGCTAACAATACAACAGAACAAATACGAATACATAAGGAAAATATGTTTATTCAAAAATATAGACCAGCATTAAATATGGTTTAATATACATTATGTCAACACCATAACATGCTAACCATCCAAACAGACACATACACACACACATAACACCTTCTACTTTAGAAAATAAAAACCCGAACTAAATAAACCTTAACATACGTTTGCACTGACAATACAACAGAACAAATACGAATAAGTAAGGAAAATATGTTCATTCAAAAATATTCCTACTAAAGGAATCGTTTTCCTACACACATCCACACACACACAATATATATATATATATTCTCTTCATTTTAACATGCTAACCATACTCCCACACACATAACACCCATACACACAAAATAACCCCCACCCCTATACACACAACTCCTTCCCCCATTTCTTCTAATAGAATCACTTTCCTACACACATATATACACACACAAAATATATATATTCTCTCCATCTTAACATACTCCCACACACACACACACACACATAATACCAAAATACACACACACACAACTCCCTCCCCCTTCTACAAATAGAATCATCTTCCAATACACACACACACACACACACACACACACACACACACACACACACACACACACACACACACGAGCACACAAATAAACATACACACCTTTACTTGCTTTACTTCAATAGAAAATCTGAATTCTGACACCCCAGCGAACTAACCATATTCACTGAACCAGAACAATTCTCCCATCCAATTTCTCTTGACCATTATCTTCTGCTTGTCAAAAAATTCTCTAAAAAGGCTACAGAATAGATTTCCAAATAAGGGCGCGAAAATTTGATGAAAACTTGTTCACCGTGACAGCCATAATTTCATTTATAACCAATCAAATTACGTTTATTAAAAAAAAGGCTTCGTGAGCCCCCCCCCCCCTTTTTTAAGTAAAAAGAAATTCAAACACACACACACAACACACACACACACAAGCACACAAATAAACATACATATCTTTACTTTCTTTATTCAATAGAAAATCTGAATTCTGACACCCCAGCGAACTAACCATATTCACTGAACCAGAACAATTCTCCCATCCAATTTCTCTTAACCATTATCTTTTACTTGTCATAAAATTCTCTAAAAAGGTTACAGAATAGATTTCCAAATAAGGGCGCGAAAATTTAATGAAAACTTGTTCACGTAACAGCCATAATTTCATTTATAACCAATCAAATTACCTTTATTAAAAAAAAGCCTTCGTGAGCCCCCCTTTTTTTAAGTAAAAAGAAATTCAAACACTCATATATGAAAAAACAACCTGTGACCCCCCCCCCCCCTTGTTTGAAGAACTTTGTAACGCGAACTGGCGCGAAATTTATTATAATTATTGACCAACCAATCAAATTACTTCCGAAAAGCCTGGCATTTCGAGCCACTTTTTCTATATAGAACAAGTAACATTCAGAGACCAACCAGATGTGAGAAAAACCACAGACCCTCTATCTCAACTCTACTTTTGAAAAGCAGAAAAACTGCGAAACCGGTAAAGGAACCAAATAAATATATATATATTTTTAAATATAAGACTCCAGTTGCATTTTCGATTTCATCATTTTTTCTTTATACTTTCACTCGTGTAGGACACCTCGGTTATTTTTTATTTTGTAAAAAAACCTCACTTTCTAAAATATATATATATATATATATATATATATATATATATATATATATATAGAAGTGGATGAATACATCAACAGGTACGATGTACTTGTAGAAATATTCAAGTTGTTTATAATACTTGTGGTTCAATGGTACTAATTCGAGATACCAGAACAATATAAAAAGTAGTGAAGCAAGCGGTTATCAAACAATTCTCTAAATAAATTAAAAAACGATTTAAATAATCACCTGTTCCATTGCTGTTACCGACGGTTTCATCATTCCAAAAGATTGGAAATCCAGAGAATTTCCAATGGAAAGAAATTAATATTCAGACAGCCTATTTCCACACCATAAGGTTGCAAGCCCCATAGTAAGTAAATATTTTGCTCCCTGCCCAACGCATGCGGTCAAGCCGTTAAAATGACACACGCGCAAAATCAGGTCGCTGATAATAGCTGTATATTATAAACATGTTGATATTGCCACTAAAATTAGCAGCATTATTCAACGTTTTGTTCTCTACATAAGAAGAAAAATTATAGAAGTGGATGAATACATCAACAGGTACAATGTACTTGTAGAAATATTCAAGTTGTTTATAATACTTGTGGTTCAATGGTACTAATTCGAGATACCAGAACAATATAAAAAGTAGCGAAGCAAGCGGTTATCAAACAATTCTCTAAATAAATTAAAAAACGATTTAAATAATCATCTGTTCCATTGCTGTTACCGACGGTTTCATCATTCCAAAAGATTGGAAATCCAGAGAATTTCCAATGGAAAGAAATGAATATTCAGACAGCCTATTTCCACACCATAAGGTTGCAAGCCCCATAGTAAGTAAATATTTTGCTCCCTGCCCAACGCATGCGGTCAAGCCGTTAAAATGACACACACGCAAAATCAGGTCGCTGATAATAGCTGTATATTATAAACATGTTGATATTGCCACTAAAATTAGCAGCATTATTCAACGTTTTGTTCTCTACATAAGGAGAAAAATTATAGAAGTGGATGAATACATCAACAGGTACAATGTACTTGTAGAAATATTCCTCTGGATTTCCAATCTTTTGGAATGATGAAACCGTCGGTAACAGCCATGGAACAGGTGATTATTTAAATCGTTTTTTAATTTATTTAGAGAATTGTTTGATAACCGCTTGCTTCGCTACTTTTTATATATATATATATCTATCTATCTAAGGCGGGTAAAATTCCCGAGATCCATGGACGAGTTCTCTCCAGCGGTCTCTGTCCCTCATTATCGCTGCCATATCCTGCATCTCCAACAGACCAGTGTCTGTCCTTAGGGCATCAACATATGTTAACCTTGGTCTTCCTCTTCTAGTGTGTCCATGTAGTGTATATATATATATATATATATATATATATATATATATATATATATATACGTCTCTCTCTCTCTCTCTCTATATATATATATATATATATATATATATATATATGCCCCTACATATATATATATATATATATATATATATATATATATATATATAGAGAGAGAGAGAGAGAGAGAGACGTATATATATATATATATATATATATATATATATATATATATATATATATATATATATGCCCCTACATATATATATATATATATATATATATATATATAAAGAGAGAGAGAGAGAGAGAGAGAGAGAGAGAGAGAGAGAGAGAGAGAGAGAGAGAGAGAGAGACGTATATACATATATATATATATATATATATATATATATATATATATTTATTAAAATAACAGATTAAAGTTTAAGCAAAGAATCGCTGCTTTCACCCTTAACGGGATCTTCTGAAACTCAGAAATGAATATTTCACAAAGAACGGGAATAAATGAATATAATTATTTGGAGCGGTGAAAAACAATTACACGCAAAGACATAACCACGTTTATGGTATAAAAGAAGTCGTAGACTAATATTCTATTAGGTAGTTCATAGAGACGTTCTCTAGCAATGAACGGAAAAAACGAATACAAATGTCATATGTGGAGCGGGGAGAACAATTGCACGCAAAGACAAAACCACGTAAATGGTATAACTGAAGTCGTAGGCTAAAATTCTAACTAGGAAACCGAATGTTAAGAATAAAGTAAATAAAATACAGAGGTAATTGAAATTAAATAAATACATACACGCATCCATATACGTACATACACAAGCATACAAATACAAGCACGTAAAAAAAAAAAAAAAAAAAAAAAAAACCCGCACGCACATACAGAACCCACGCAACGCCTGTACCCGCAAGCATACGAATGTATACACCAAATACACATAAAAATATATATTAAAAAAAAAAAATATATATATATATATGTGTGTGTGTGCGTGTATACATATAATTAAATAAACGTATATAAATAAATAAATACGTATATAACAAGCGCACACACATACCTACATGTAAATACACATATGTTCGGAGACGCACGTCAACCAAAACACAAAGTACACATATACACACACCCTACATACGTACGAACCCGCATACTCTATGGTTCTTATATATTTGATATATATTTATCCTTATCGAGCCCTCTTTGGATTTTAGTCTTCAAATTTATTATTATTACTATATATATATATATATATATATATATATATATAGGATGAGAGAGAGAGAGAGTGAGAGAGAGAGGGAGAGAGTGAGAGAGAGAGGGAGAGAGAGAGAGAGAGAGAGAGAGAGAGAGAGAGAGAGAGAGAGAGAGAGAGAGAGAGAGAGAAATAGAAAAATAAAGATAGGTATTTATTAGTTTATCTGTTTGTTTACTAGTAACCTCACCATGCCCTGTTTGTGTGTATTATCCCGGAAACATATATTTATATGAATTAACTATATTTTACACAAATTACTTTAAACGGTGCTGATAATCTTCTTCATTTGAGAATGTTGATTACTCAGTATTGTTACTTCCAAACAATTTCTAAGTCAAGAGATATACGTAAAATATACAAAATATATACATAAAAATATAATTTGAATCTAACATTTTATTTTTATCTTCTGGAAAATGGTATTTATTTTGTAAAACACTGTACTCATTTACCTAGTTGCTCGAAATCAATTAGCTTTTTAATCAGTAAACTTTTCCAGTGATTTGTACGCATAAAATGATCTTTGTAAGTACAAAATGATTTTTCGTTAGGCTTTTTCTCCCAGGAGCTAAAAAGTAATCAAGAAAACATCCATTAGTTTATGACCTTCTTTAAAAATTAAGTTTACTTGCATATAACCAGGCCCAAATTTCGCACACACACAGAGCATGACATGCATGTGTATATAAGCGCCGAAACATCTATGATCTGCGGTTTACAGCTGATGAAGGATTTCTTCTCCTTTTTCGTCTATATTACCATCTTAAACTTTGTTTACAGTAACCACACAGCTCGTTTCGTTTCTTGTAATTTTTTATATATATATATATAAAATTACAAGAAACGAAACGGGCTGTGTGGTACTGTAAACAATGTTTAAGATCGTATATATATATATATATATATATATATATATATATATATATATATGTATATGTGTGTGTGTGTGTGTGTGTGTGTGTGTGTGTGTGTGTGTGTGTGTGTGTGTGTGTGTGTATGTGTGTGTGTGTGTGTGTGTGCATGTGTGTGTGTGCGCGTGTGTGTATTCCCGTTTAGTTTTTCGGAAATTGGTAGAAGAAATGTGTGAATAAATCACCTAGTCGTCAATAATGCATATAATATTTGATATGAAACAGGAGACATACATTTTAATAGATAGTTTGTGCTCCTGGACATTTGATAGTTATGAAATGTTGTTCGAGAACATGGTTTTCAAAAGACGACCTCATGGACAGAATTGTTCACTAAATTTATGTTTATCGAACGACAAAGATACCTGACTAGTTCTTAGGTCAAAACGCTTTGGTGTCAATAAACCAACTAACCTAGTATAATCTAGTATAATCAACACATGCCGTAAACTGGCATGAACGAACTAATATATAAGGCGAATTGGCACATTGTTTTTTAATCGTCATATTAAATGGCTTGAGACTTGTTTCTGCCATCTGTACTCTACATTTAAGTCCAGCCTTCTGTCACTGACGAAAAAATGACACACTTCTAAGAAATTGCAAACGGCATATAGTGCCAGAATAGAACAGATCAACGGAAATACACCTTACTTAGTCTAAATGAGGTTTTATCCACCAATGCATCGATTTATTACCATCACCACTATATTTAATTTATGTTTGTTTCACTATATTTATTTATTCACCTTTATTTCGTTTTCTATTCATTATTCTTGGTGGATTGGCAGTTTCAGTAGGGGGTCGGACGCCATGCTTTGTAGCATAGAGTTACGCCCCTTTACGGTCTGAGATCAAATCCCGCCGAGGTTAAATTTGCCTTTCATCTTTACGGGGTCGATAAGGTAAAGTAGCAATAATGCACTGGAATACTTGCTGGCCTTGTGCCAAAAGTAAACAATTATTATTATCTTTTTCGTGCATTTATACGTATACTTCCTACATTTTCTTTTAACCTTACTATTTTAAAATTATTTATTTACTTGAGAAGGGTAGTGGATTTGTAGTATCGGTAAAACTTCGAATGACATATTATGCGTGGCATATAGTTACATCCCTTTACGTTCCGAGTTAAAATTCCGCCGAGGTAAGCTTCGTCTTGCATCCTTAGAGTGTAGATAAAATATAAGACCTGTAACGCAATGAGGTCGATTTAATCGACTTTCTCCTCTCCCAAATGTGTTGGCTCTGTGCCTAAACTAGAAACCATTATTTATTTCATTCAGACTGAATAATATTTCTCTGCTTCACACAATTGCTCACATTTCTTACTTTATTTCAGACTCTCTCGATATATTTCCATTGCTAACCGATTTACTACTTTATATATATTTTCGCACTCATTAATTAGTGTGTGACTTTATTTGTTTATAAATATAAATATATATATAAATATTACAAGTTCGCCAAAATGCAAACACACATTTATATATTCCGAGTATATTAGCTATCTATCTATCTATCTATCTATCTATCTATCTATCTATCTATCTATCTATCTATCTATCTATCTATTAATCTAGCTGTCGTCTGTTCTACAGTGTGAATGTCATTCACTTCGCACAGAAGTTTTGTTCAAATTTATTGAGGAAATTTTGTGAGTTCAAACTTAATTTTGATACAATTGTGTAACTTGACCCTCCGTCTGAACTGTCAGGCGGTGGGTCAGCTCATCTTTACCCCTCCTAGAGGTGAAAAACCTGTTTTAAAAAATTTTGTGTAAAAAATTTCAATCGTCTAACAGAAATGTTAAACGCAGCGAACGAAAATAGTGGTGGGGGGACAGCGGTAAGAGTTGTAAGCTCGCACGCTTTAGTCCTCCCTTCCTTCCCAACTAACGTCATAGAGAAGTAAGGAAAAATGAAAATAAAAACGGACGAATCTGCGGAGAAAAAATTAAATGACGAAAACATAAATCTGGACTTGGATTCCAACAACGAAAAAAAAAAATTTGAAAAATTGCATGACAATACTAATAACACAAACAAAGACACAACAAACAAAAAAATAACAGTTGAAAATAACATCATATCAGAAAACAAAGCAGACGACAAGATTTCATTTGCACAGAAAACAAAGAAATCTTTGACTTATATAGCGGAAAACATTTCAGATGTGGTACGAAGGATCACGGACGCAAAACAATACATAAGTGAAGGTGAGAATGGTATTTTATTGGTAAAAATGCCTCAAGAATTCACGAAAGACATTGAAAGCCGAACGGTCAAGTTTCGGACCATCAACAACAGTACAAAAAAACCTGAACAGCCTTCTCAAGCAGATATCAAAACAGTACTCACAGAAGTACTGAATGAAACAACTTTCATAAGAAAAGACAGACTGTATGGAAGCCTAGCAATTATCATGAAGAACGAATCGGCGGCAAAAAAATGTGCTTTGTCACCGATTCGTTCGAAAAATTTCACCTTTTATCCATCTTATATGGGAAAAAAAACTCAACGCATATGGCTGGATGCAATGATGCCAGATGTGGACTACTGCTGGCTCATAGTTGGCTTCATCGATCCAGTGAATGACAACGTGATTTCCATTGGGAAAACCACAGGCAATGCGTTCAGTGGAACAGGTATAGAGCTGGTAGTACAAATGAAGCCTGAACGCATCGCCCAAATACCCGACAGAATCCTATTAGAGGACCACGGGTATATAAACATTAGCGTGGAGGGGAGAAGGCCGTCCTGCCATATCTGTGCAGGCAGAGGGCACCTGAAGGCCGCTTGTCCCCAACTCAACAAAAAGAAAACCCTACTACCAACACCAGCTCCACCACCACCACCACCACAACAGATAAACAAACAACAAAACTCAGTCCCACCCAACCCGTCCCTCAGTAACACCACAACACCACCACAACACAAACAGTCACAACACATTACCCCAAAACAAAATACAGGCCCACCCAACCTCTCACTCAATAAAACAACACAACCACCGCAGACACAACACACAACACAGTCTAACATAGTGACATCCATCTCCCCCACAAAGAAAACCAACACGGAAACATTACCAGCAAACATACCTCTTCCCTCCAACACTGAAGATAACCCAACGAATTCGGAGGAAGAAACGGAGTGCTTCAGACAGATTAAAAGGAAAAAAAGAAAACATGTGCAAAACACACAAGGACAAACAACCCCCACCCAAATCGCAACACAATCCAACAAAACAGAAAACACCCCTCCAGCAACAAACAAAACCAAACCTGCCCCTCCCCTCTTCGAAACACTCACACCATCGGAAAAAAAGACATTACACTATACTTACATCAACAGAAACAATAATAAATTAAATGAACTCATATACAATAATCCTTCGGTACAAACCGAAGGTGTAAACTTTGTTTCGTCAGAAAACCACCCACATTTAAAACTAATAAAAATCCCAATGAACCTCTACCAAAAACTAAAAAAGGATTTTAAGGAGGACGTAGGACCACCCTCCGTCAAACCCATAAACCGCGTCCTACTAAAAAGCTTTCCCCCTCCCCTTCCCCTCCCCAACACAACTCCAAACACCCCAACCCCACCACACACTGACGACCCCACACCACCACAAGACACCCCTTCACCCAACACCCCCGACCCCATGGAAGTCGTGCAACCCGAACCCCGGGAAGCGGAAAGGTAGGTCTCTACACTCTCCTTTGGCTCTGCCGCCCACATGGATGTGTTAAGAGTAGGATGTTTGAATGCACGTGGCCTGGGCTCAACTTGGAAGCAAGCAAAGCTTCTAAATGACCTCAGGTCATGTAGTATAAATGTAATGGTTATCTGTGAGACTCGAATCAGCGTCATGCGGCAGCTGGCCCCCACCTTCGATGACTTTGAGGTGCATGCATCTCTCTGTCAACCTGGATGTGGGGGTGGGGTTGTCGTGCTGCTGCAAAAACACCTGGGTCTTGCCGTACAGGTTGTGCACTCGGACCCGGAGGGTCGTTTGTTGGAGCTAGACGTTGGCAGTAGTGAAAGTGCGGCCTTGAGACTGGTCGCCGTCTACTCCCCTTTCGGAGCTGAACGGCCCGACTTCTTCCAGCGTTTGGAGACTTTTCTGGGAACGTCGCGTTCCCTGCTTCTAGCGGGGGATTGGAATGACATCCTGGATGCACGTTGGGACTATGCAGGAGCATGTCCTAATAGAGGGGGGTGTAACAGCCTCAAGGGGTTACTCGACCGTTTTAACTTGGTCGATAGATATCGACTAGATTTTCCAACTGTGCCTACCTGGACTTGGAGAAACCACAGTGGTCAATCTAGATCGTACTTAGATAGATTCTTAGTTAGAAGTAAGGATAGGGACATATTAAGCTGTCCAGAAATGCGCACGGTTGGCTACACGGATCACAAATTAGTGACCTGCGTGGTCAATCTCGAGAAAACACATAGACAGGGTCCCGGTTACTGGAAACTTAATTTGTCTTTACCGGCAAAAGAGACTTACAGAAACCGGATTAGCAGATTAGTTAAGGAGAGGTTGACGGGTGCAATCGTCAACAACCGATGGTGGGCATCTCTCAAAAGAGAGATTAGAACAGAATCAATAAGTTATAGCAAGATGTTAGCTGCCGATAGGAATAGGAACGAGAAAGAATTAACAGGTAAATTAGAAGAGGCAATCAAGAGCGAAGATGTGGCCAGAGTGCTGGCATCGAGGACGGCCTTGAACCAGTTTTTCGATGCAAAGCATGAAGGCTGCGTCATTCGAAGTAAAATACGTGCTCTAGGTAATGAGGGGGCCAAAGCCGTTGGATGGGCCCGCGTGACAGAAGCTAAGAGTGGAAATCGATCCACCATCCGGTCGTTGCAAGACGAAGATGGACGAGTGATCCGGGAGCCTAAGCAGATGTGCGAGGCCTTTCAAAAGCACTTTGCCCGATTGTTCGGGGGAGGCGAGGGTCCGGGCCGGGGCGTGGATTTCGGTCCATACCTCGACGGCCTGCCGCGTCTCTCGAGCAAAGAGGCAGAGTCCTGCGAGGCACCAATCTCGGCTGATGAGATCGGAGATGCGCTGAGCCAATGCAGCAGACGCAAATCTCCAGGTCTCGATGGTATACCTTACGAACTTTATTTAGCAATACCGGTCTTCTTCTCCGAACTCCTCGAAGCGGTCTACTGCAATTGGCAGCAGAACGGGAGAATTCCTTGTTCTGTAGCCAAGGGCGTAGTCACGCTGGTGAGGAAGGACGAGAACAAGGGGGATAGTATAAATAATTTTCGGCCCATAACCCTGCTAAACACAGAGTTAAAGATTTTGGCCAAGGTGTTAGCAAAGAGGTTGGCGCTTGTCGTGGGTGGCCTGGTGGGAGATGCGCAGACATGTGCTATCCCATCCAGGTCCATTCACGATAACCTCCACCTCATGCGATACATCATAGAGAGGGTTGGCAACAAACCCGGCTTCGGTGGGGCCCTGATCAACTTGGATCAGTCTAAGGCCTTCGATAGGGTCGACCATGGTTACCTGGATGCGGTGCTAGCGGCGGCTGGGTTCGGTCCTGTTTTCAGAGGCTGGATCACTGCCCTACATAGCAACCACATCTGTTCTAGGATCAAGGTGAACGGCTACCTTTCGAAGCCGTTCGAAATCACACGATCCATTCGACAGGGGTGCCCTCTCTCCTCCCTTCTGTACGTATTGACTCTCGAGCCTTTACTGAGGAAGTTGGAGTTGTTGCAGGGTATCCCCCTGGAACAAGAATTGAGCAAAGCGGTGTCGGCCTACGCCGATGACGTAACAGTAATGGTATCAACCGACTCGGAGATCGAGGCGATCGGTACCTTACTGGAGGAGTACGAAAGGTTGTCAGGAGCGAAACTGAACCGGGAAAAATCCATCGGGCTGCAACTCGGAACGTGGAGAGGCAAACCGATGCCTCCTGACGGTGTCGTCGGACGCTGGACGGAGGGCCCGGTAAAGTTGCTTGGGGTCTGGTTTGGACCGGACCTCCAGGTGGAAAAGAACTGGAACGAGGTTACGAACAAGGTGTTTGCACTAACCCAGAAATGGGCCAAGTGTAAGCTGTCCCTAAAAGGCCGGGCGGAGGTGGCGAACATTTACATAGCGTCCGTCACTTACTACCGCCTGACTGTCGTGCCTTGCCCTAAGGAAACACTCACCACCATGGAACGCATGCTCTTCCAATTTCTTTGGAAGAAGCGTCCTCCTATGGTGAGAAGATCCATCTGCTGCCAACAACCTTCGAAAGGAGGGCTGGGGATGCCGTGGTTGATGATGCGTAGGCACGCATTAAGGCTACGGCACCTACAGGTATTCCTCACTGGTCAACCGGTGTGGGCTCCGTTCGTGAAACGAGCCTTTCCGAGACTCGTCTCACTCACCGAGCTACAGTCCTGGGTCAAGCAAAGATCCGGAAAACTGGGAGACTGGCACACTGAGTGTGCTCAGGCGCTCAGGGCTCTCTGGCAAGCGGGCCAGGCCATCGGTGGAGAATCCACCTCATTCTATAGAGGGCTGGTGGCTAGCAGGGGCGATGACACCCTTGGAGAGTCGCTGGACATGGAGGAAGACGAACTGGCCAGCCTGTTCGGTAGGACTTTCGGCCCAGGACCAATGGACAACTTCCAGAAGTCACTGGCCTGGCAGTGCTACCGAGGGGCTCTACACGTTCGAGAGAGGCTCTACAGACACGGGCGCCCGGGCAGGGATCCCTCAAAAAAGATTTGCCCTAGATGCGTGCGTCACGAAGAAACCGTAGCGCACGCATTGGTGCAATGTCCGGGCGTGGCTGATCTGTGGGGCTACGCCGAACAACTGCTGTCGCGGGTGGCGCCGATTAAATTGACCGCCGAGTCCGTGATGACAATCAAACCGCCTCCCCTCTTCACAAAGGAAGCAAAGGCGGTTTTTCTGTGCGTAATAGCCATGTTGAAAGAGGTTGTTTGGTGGACACGATTGAAAGGTCTGAGGTCAGGCAACTTCCTCTCTGGCCATAGTCTGGTCTACTTCTTCCGATATCACTTCGGAAGAAGGATAAGAATGGAGAGAGAGGTGCTTGGCCACAGGCAGTTTTATGAAAGGTGGGTGATAGTGGCGAGAATGGCTCGTGTAAATGGGCCTTCTCTGTATACCATCCTGTAGGTAAAGAAGTAAAGGAGAGGGGAGCACCTTCTCCATGTGCTCCCCGGGCAAAGGATTGCACACTTTTTCGGGGGTGTGTGCAACCCCCATCACGTCCCCTCCCTTTTGAGGTTATTTTCGATTATTTTCATGTTACACCCTTTTTACTCGATTATATGTAAACTCCCCCTTTGTATTTGTCCCTTCTTTTTATGCCTTTATGGTAAATAAAGAAATCTATCTATCTATCTATCTATCTATCTATCTACCTACCTACCTGCCTGACTGTCTGTCAGTGTGTCTGTCTGTTTATTGCATGTCCATGTGTATCCATATAAGCTTAAACATCTTTAGCTGAGACTATATATATACATACACACACACACGCATATTTAGATGCCCCCCCCCTCAATCTATCTTATTTCTCATTTTTCTTCTGATGAAGGACTAGCGTCCGAAACGTTAAGACTCTCTTCCTGCTATATCAAGCGTTAACCTAATATATCCCTTCCATATACTGTACCAATTCTGTTGTTATTTCTGTTTATCTTTTACACACACACACATACACACACACACACACACACACACACACACACACACACACACACACACACACACACACACACACACACACACACACACACACACACACACACACACACACGCGTGCAAACACACACACACACGTATATATATATATATATATATATATATATATATATATACATGTGGCTGTTTATAGTGTAGGTATATGCACATATATGCATCTTGTTATTCATGTCTTAGGCCAGAAAGTTTTCATTCGGAAAAGTTAGTAGGAGAAACACCACTAAGTTCGTTAAGTCTGGATATACCCTTTTCATCAATTCAGCTGGGGAATTCACCATGATAGCAATATGAGTCAAGTTGATATAACCATTCCCATCAATTGGTACTTTCCCATTTCCTAATTGGGGGAGTCGGGTTGGAAACTCTTCTGTACATTGATCCCCATGTAATAAAGCTCGCATGTTAGTATTGGAGGAGAATTTCTGTACTTCATTCCATAAGTGCAAAGACTTAATGCATGCTTTTATTTCATCAGCTCTTGTTCTCCTCAGAATGACTGGTAATGTCTGTTTGAAGTCTCCTGATAAACCTAATGTAACTCCTCCCATAGATTTATTGTTGCCTCTTATGTTCTGTAAGGTCTTATCAGAGATTCCATTGCACATCTATGCGACATGGTACATTCATCCAAATTATCAGATGGCATTGGCGCAACACTTCTGCTGAACCTGAACCTTTGCTTATGTTACAAATCGGATTGTCATTTGTAACCAGGTTTAGCGGTAATTTAAAAGCAGAATGAGCTGTTCGCCCTGGGAGATGATGCCAGATGATGCTACAGCAACTGCAATTCTTTTTGTTGGCTTACTTTGAAGAGAAGCAATGTTGCTACAAATGTTTTACCTGTGCCACCAAGAGCATTAAGAATGAACATTCCTACACTTTTTTTCTCTGACTGACGATATAATTGTATCATATGTACAGCGTTATTCTGGAAGAAGTTTAGGTTCATGTCATTCACAAATGCAGCCAATTCTGTGATGTCATAATTTATCACTCTTACTATGTCACTCGAAATTAAATCGCTAATATGACGGTTTGTTTTTGGCATTCCTGAACCAGTTTCTTGCAAATGTTTGCCTCCCATGACTAAAACTTGATCCTCAATTTCAATCAATGCTTGGTTAAAAAATTTTCAGAGAACTTAATATTGATATCTGTGGTTTCCTGATGAACTACATACTTTAAGTCCTCACAATGTTTCATGTAAAGCTGTAGGGGACTGCCAAGTTGATACATGTTCAGCATAATTGTAAAAAGGTTACGGAGTTTCCTTGGAGAATCTGACACTGATGCATCAGTCAATGCAAGGTCCCAATTCTCATCATTTTCTAAAAAACTTGTTGATAGCATGCTTCCTTATAAGTTTCACACACATGACCATTTACCCTCCTCAAAACTTGGAATGATTTGGGACAACGTACTTCATGCAAAAGGAGCCGTAATTAGTAGCATTCTGCTTGGCTTGGGTGGGCACTGTAAACTCTTGCAAGAGGGTCAACCCCACGTTTCCTCTTGTACCATTTATTGTTTCTCCAGGTGTAATACTTGGGTAATTCTAGGTAAAGGAGTTTTCCTGCATCTTCATCTTCTTGACCCAACTCAAAAAAAGTAGTAAGGGTAGTTTCTTTTGGAGAAAGTGCATGTTGCAAGGATGTTTGTTTGTAAAGATAGCCCTTTGGCCATTCTCTTGATGGACCCTCAGATGAATGATGGCTGGGTGCCTCTCATGAATGGGAAAATTGAAGATGCACCAAAAAGCCTCATTGTTACTGATGTATCTTCCTCTCTCATACTATGCAACTTCGTCATTTTTATTTATCTACTGACTGACAATCTGCATAAGAGTAAATGTTGCAGCATCTAAACCTTTGTTTATACATTTGCAAACATACTTAATAGACTTAATAGAGTTGCAGAATTCAACATTGATATGGGCTTTGAAAGATTTTGTAAGAAGAGGTCAGTAGGGTACAACCCACCGATTGTCAGTTTTTGGGAAGTGAATCCACCATACCCAGGCTTTCTTCTGCAAAGGGGTTAATCACCTTCTCCAGTTTGGGTTTCTTGTACAGAGGGGCGTGGGTAGTTCTTGGTACACTCATGCATGGAGAAGATAGTTTAATTGAACCACAGGGCCCATGAATGATCTGGAACATGACAATTTCATGCAGCAAAGGATCTTGCTGTGGATCAGGCAGTTCAGCTGAGATAAATAAATCAATATCATTTGGCCGAAGAATGTGGCCATGTAGCAATCCCCGTTTTTGCCATTCAATTGTATACATGTCACATTTGACTGGTCCAAAGACTTCACCGTTTTTAGGAGATCCATCAGATTTATGATTTTAAGTCTGAACACCCTAGCTCTAATATCATGGCGATCTTTGGCTTCTTGATGATGATAAAACTCACCCTTTATTTCATGACATGTTGGTTTACATGTGAATGTAATGAAGAGGTCTTGACGACCAGTGTCTGATATAGGTAAGTGCATCTTGGGTGCGCTTATGCATATACCGTGGACTTACTGCAAATCTAGATGGAAGAATAACACTAAGCTGTCCGATTTTATCAGCAGCCAATTCTCCTTCATTACTGATTATATCTCTCAGGTGAATGTAATCTGATGCACGGAGAGCTTTCTGATGTGTTCTAATGTAAAGAAGCCTTTCTCCTTCGATTTTGCACATATATCAATTTCAAATTGCTGGAAGAGCACCCGTGAACGATGAAGAATATTGAAGTTTTGTTCTCTTAATATGAAAAGGTATGCATAGAGTTCTATGCAGTTTACTGTTTTTATCAGTACCGGGCTCTTGTTTTAAAATCTGTTTTTTTTTAATACCAAAGGGAAATACATCTTGGCCAAATACACAGATGAATGGATGGATACTGGAGTTCATTATATGATCGGTGGTTGTATTTATCCACTGCATCTTATTTCCTCTTGCTTGTCTCACCCCATACTCGTCGCCTGTAATAATTGCTGCTACTTTATTTGCGGCTTCTGTGTTCAGCAACAAGCTTTTGTGTCTGCATATCTTGTATTCAGTGGGTGGTGCAGATTCTAATGATACTTGAAGCTTCTGATTTAGCTATTGTTTGCATGCAACATATCTTACAGATCAGTGATCAATTCTTCTTTCAAATTTGGAAGGTTAAATGACCATTGCAAAGCCTGCTCCTTGTAATTTGCCCAAAAATATAGCTGTGAAAACTGAGGATTTTTGTCTTCAGTTGGCAACAAAGATCCAATACGATGGTACAGTATATTTGGATTTGAACTTTAAAAGTTGGCTTCATGTTCTCTTCTCTTATAATATTGCTACCAAGTATCTCATTTGGAAGGCAGAATTATAATTCCTAAAGTTTTTCAATAAGTACATGCTCCTTGGTATGTTTCATAAAAAAACCAATGCCTTCAAAGTATCTGGGCGTGTACCAAACGTCGGTAAAACAGCCGTTCCCCCACCACACCACATAGTGGTGATTTCTCTTTCCTATTTCTTTCCTTTACAAAACCTGCACTCTTTTGACATTGCTCCAATATCAATCAATTTCTCTGTAGAATAATGTTTCTGATTATAGTTGAGAGCTGATCTTTTCCAAGTCCCTTTGAAAGGTGCAACACTTTTGTCAAACGTATTCAGCCTATCTTGATCAAGACGCTTACGTCTTTCTTCTAAGGATTGGCAAAGTTTTGTAGCAACTGTTTGCTCCTGCTTTATTCTTGTCTAATCTCTCGCTAGCCTAATGTCTCATTGGCAACCCTGGCAGCCTGTCTTTGTCTTGCATCCTTTAAACGTATTTCTTTTGCTTCTTTTGACTCTTCGTTCCTGAGGGTTGCATTTTGTTGACGTAATTGTTCGAACCGTTTTTTCCCTTGTGACTCATTAGCCCTGCGTGAAGCAGCTCTACTCCGCTCATTTTCATGTCTTTGCTGTCGATGTGCAGGGGTCTTTAGTGACCTTGCTCTGGCTATCTGGACTAGTCTTTGCTTGACTCTAGAATACTGATCATCCACATCTACCACATGCTGATTGTTTTTACTTTCTGTGGAACGCCGCACGCACCACACACACAGTCACTCATGTTAATAGTTATTGCTTGCCTTCGCCTCTTTTTCCACACACATCACACACTCATGTATCTACACTAACACATATACATAAAGTATCCATCATACAGCGTCTCTCTCTCCCTCCCGTTACCCCCTTTCTTTCAACTTCTCCTATAGAAATTGTTCTCTCTCTGTGTTTCTTTCTCTCTTCTCTCTGTCTTATTCTCAATCTGTGTTTCTCTCGCTCACACATATTCTCTCTCACCCTCTGCAACTTTTCTTCTCTTTTAGTCTATGACAGTTTCTTTCACCATTTTCTTTCTTTCTAACACACACACACACACACACACACACACACACACACACACACACACACACACACACACACACACACACACTCACACACACACACACACACACACACACACACACACACACACACACACGCACGCACACATACACACGCGCACACACACACACACACACACACACACACACACACACACACACACACACACACACACACACACACACACACACACACACACACATATATATATATATATATATATATAAGATTAACAAAGGTTTCAATTAAAGCAGTTATTTGATATACGACCGTTTCATTAAAGCAGCTCTTAAGAGTCAATGGCCATCCAAAATCACCGGGAGAGATGACCACTTAGCCTTTGTCAAGACAGAATTCTAGGAGATGGAAAACTCTGATATAACACCTGCAACTCTGATGGTATCCTATGATGTTGACTTGTTCTTCTTTTTGGTAAATATCATCTTGGTTAAGAGAGTGGGACTGGCTTTGTGCAGTGCCTTTGCTCACTATAAAAGCTTCACGGCACAGGCATTGCTTTATGTCTGGAGATCTCTCTGCACTTGTCGTCATATGGTACCATGGGCCCAGCACTATGTGTCAATTATTGTCACAAGTGTAGTGTTTGTACCAGAGTTTTCAAGTCGCTGGCTGGACTAAGAAGTCACACTCGTTCAGCGCATCGGTGGGGGTTCTCCTACATGGATATAAAGTAGTGGCCGTACTCGAAAACAAGTTGGCAGCCACCATGTATGTATGTATGTATGTATGTATGTATGTATGTATGTATGTATGTATGTATGTCTTAAGAGCTCCTTTGCCCTTTGACAGGTTTTGTTTTTAGTCCTGCAGGATGTCCAAAGTCACCCTCCTCACCAAGAAACCTTGGTGGGGTTGCCAGTTTAGTCGCCAACGACCCGAGCATGGCCATCCAAAATCATCGGGAGAGATGACCCCTTAGCCTTTGTCAAGGCAGAATTCTAGGAGAAGGAAAACTCTGATCTAACACTTGTAACCCTGATGGTATCCAATGATGTTGACTTGTTCTACTTTTTGGTAAATATCATCTTGGTTAAGAGAGTGGGACTGGCTTTGTGCAGTGCCTTTGCTTACTATAAAAGCTTCACGGCACAGGCATTGCTTTGTATCTGTAGATCTCTCTGCACTTGTCGTCACATGGTACCATGGGCCCAGCACTGTGTCAATAATTGTCACAAGTGTAGTGTTTGTATCAGAGTTTTCAAGTCGCTGGCTGGACCAAAAAGTCACACTCGTTAAGCGCATCGGTAGGGGTTCTCCTACATGGATATAAAGTAGTGGCCGTACTCGAAAACGAGTTGGCAGCCACCATGTATGTATGTATGTGTGTGTACGCACACACAACACAGATACACACACACACAACAGTGGCGAAGGGTAACCTGGAAAGCAGGGCATGCGGTCCAATCGCCATGGTGGAAAGTGGGGTTGTGCAGCCCCGCCCCCCCAATTCGCAAAATTATTCAGTCCTCTCCACCATTTGTAAATGTGATGTGAGCTAATTTTAATGAGAAAATGCCCGTCTACCAACAGAATAATCTTCAGTCTTGATACTCCCCTCCACTAAACATGATGTCTCCGCATTAATAACAACCTTTTTTGTAGAATCGAAAACAGAATTTCTGCCCCATACAATATGGTTTCAAAAACTACTAACAGAAATCTAAATTGAAAATCTTCGAGGATTGCAACAAATCCTCTTCTCAGTGCTAATTCTGAAGCATTCCAATCCTCTGGACTTTCTAATATTGTTGAAAATAACTCAGAAAACATAGTAATTTTATTGGATGAAATAGATACCCGTCGAAATGAATAATTTCAACGCGTCTCAGGTAATTTTGGAAATCGCCTTCCAATTATTTCATCCCATAGAGCTATTCGAGTTGTTGATTTAGACATAAAAGATGAAATTCCTTTTAAAGTTTGAAAGAAAATTCGACATTCACGAATAATTGAAACTTAACGAATTTTCGAACGATGCAGCTCTTCTATCTTTACTAACATCGATGTATCCCAAAAACTTTTCTTGAGGCTGTTCTTTCTCATCTACAAATCGCAAAACGCGTGATAATTGAGATATCATTCGACAATCCGTCGTCTCATCAAACATAACAGCAACAAAGGATGTTTTTTCGATCATTGCTTTAATTTCCCATATAATTGTAGCAGCTATACAATTAATGATCTCGTTTCACTTGAAAGTCCAGAAAATATACAGTTAGCATTTTTCTTCACGAAATCTAAATGCGATCTTAAACAATCATCGTATTCCGCTATTGCTTCACATATAGCCAAAAAGTTACCCTCATTGTTTGAGTCTTCTGTTTCATCGTGTCCTCGAAATGAAAATTCTTGACAGGCCAAAATTTCAACACAATGAATTCATCTTTTCAATATATCACGATTTTTCTCAACAGTTCTATTATGCAACAGAATCGAAGCTGCTTTCCAGTGATCGATCTCTGTATCAATTCGATGTCGACCAAAGGTTTTCAGAGCAATTACGGTTCTGAGATTTTTTGTGTGGTTGTCCATGTATTACTATGGTGACAAAACAACAGACATAGGAAACAGAACAATTTGTTCAGAATGGGACATCCCGCCATCCACTCATATTGTTTATAATATTTGGAATCAAAATAACGATAACATTCCTTGCCGCTCACTTTCGTATTTGTCT